>CAXKVX010001002.1:0-192129 GCA_964058865.1 Eleocharis quinqueflora | reverse complement strand
AGTAACAGGTGTGTCCGGTATGATTCAAGCCCAAATGAACCTAAATAACCCAATTCTGCATTTCAATCAAGTTCAGATTGTGTAAATACTGCACAAACCAAAGTAGTGATACTTGTGATTCTACAAGAAAATAATTTATCAATTCGACCCGAATACTAATGAAACATTATCTTTTCGCAATTTTGACAGCTGGCAGTGTCAATGGCCAGTAAAGCTGCCTATCTTTCAAGGGAACTAAAGAATATTAAATCAGAACTCAGCTTCATGCAAGAGAGATGCAATCACCTTGAAGAAGAAAACAGGAGGCTCAGAGAAGAAGGCTACGACAGAGAGGGCTCACATGATGATGAAGACCTGGTAATTATTAAGAATTCTTAAAGAAGTTATTTTCTGAAAACAGTATCATAACTGGTATAAGTTCGGTTGGAAGTCGATCAAGAGCAGCTAAGCTAATGATTTCTGTTTTTTGTTTTCTCTCCAGTTGAGACTGCAACTAGAGGCATTGTTGGCTGAAAAGTCCCGATTGGCTCAAGAAAATGCAGATCTGACAAGGGAGAATCGGAATCTGCACCAATTGGTTGAGTACCACCAGCTAACCTCTCAAGACCTAACTGCATCGTTTGAGGAAATTGAAGGATTGTACCTGGACTTCTGCACACCAGTTGGGAAAGACAATGGAGGGGAAGATGAAGTGGAGACGATTGTACCGACTGATTAATTGAGCATGTGGGTCCTCTTCGAGTGATTACTTCTTAATATGGATGCTCAACATTTTACATTATTTGAACTGATCACATATGTTATATGATCAGTTATTATTTTTCTGTTATTACTAGTATTCTTTCTTACGATTTTCTACGTGGTACCGGATACTAAATAATCTCAGAATATCATTGTTTCTCCTTACTATGTATATAATTTGTGGCATTTATATGCATTTATATTTTTTTCCCCTTGAATATATTTACTTTTCTTACTTTTGGAGGTGATATGTATGGGATGATTTTCCCAAAAGTTGCAATCAATTTTGAAGCCAAACTATGAAGGTTTCAGCTTTTCTATAATGAAAAGTGTACCAGCTTGAACTGGCATATTATATTTACAACTTAAACCCGGAGTAAATCTGCAAATCAAGCATTAGAAAGGAGGTTGGGTTTCCTTAGCAAAATTGTAGTTGTTTTCTATCTATGCTGTAAGGTTTAAGTTCAACAGATTTTTAAGTTTTGACAAAAAAAATAAAAACTGAGATTGTAATATTGTATGGTACCAAAGAATCGTGCCGTTGGAACCCTCTTCTTTCAAATAGCAGTCATCCTCGTTATGTAATGAACATTGATTTTTCACTTTGAAAATATATGGCATAGAGTAGTAAAACATTTAAGATTTTAAGCACTTCATACATTTTAAATCGAATATTGATCCAGATTTCACGCGGATGGTGTTTGAAAATTCCTCTTTCAAATTTGGATAAGGTCAATATACCATTCAAATCAGAGTAATTTACACAAACTTGCTCAGAACGAAATAACTGTTCTTTTAATTGAGACACGCGACATGACAATAAATCCATCACAATTCCCACCTCAATCTCAAACGATGCCCCGTCTTTCTTTTACCTCTCCTCTTTCATTGTTTTATTATTGGAAAATGTTCCGTAGATATCACATTTGATATCAACTATCGATATCAATTTTTATTATGCACATTTAGTTTAGTTATCGTGCACATTTGATATCAAATATCGGGTTACCATCGAGTCGGTCTGGACCGGTCCAATTTCGAGACAGATTTGAGACGGGTTTGTCTAAAAAAATTGGCCGCAACCCGTCTTAGACCTCCGATTTTTTTTTTTGAGACAGGTCCGCACGAATTGAATCTCAGATCGAACCGGATCGGGTCGCATCCACAGCTTTTCCGGACCGAGTCGGATCCAGTCGGATTTTATTAATTCCCTACTTGTGGAACCCACCCCTAGGGGTGTCAAACGTTCTAAACGATCACGGAAGCAACCATTACCGTCCATCGTTCCGATGAATCAAGTAGTGTTTCGTTGATCGTTTTGTTTCATGAACGAAAGTGAATTTTGTATCGTTGATCGTTTCATTAAATTTAAACGATCAAAACGCAAACCCGTCCAAAATTTAACTCGTTTACTGCCTCATCAATTTAACTCATCACCGGATCAAAGTATACAAAAAAATTTTTGTAATTTCACAACACAAAATACAAACATATGAACTTGCAAACACAACATAATTTAGTGCCGATTAAATGATTCAAACAAACACAACAGTACAACATCAACTGATTGAAAAGATGAACTAAAACTCAACCTAGAACTGATCATAACTAATTGAAACATACACAACATCAATCTAGAACTAATCACAGCTCAGCAGCTCAATCAGATTACAGCTCAGAAGCTCGAATACTTAACCAGATCACAGCACAGAAGCTCAACCTAGAACTGAAGCTATCTTCTCAGAATCTCAGATACCAATCTCAACCATAGGCTAAAAAGAAACGAATTGAAAACATTTGAAACTCATAATCACAAAAGAATCATTACTTCAGTTCTAAGGAGCCAAAGAGATGAACTGGTAAACCAGCATTCTAGGCTATATTCCCAACAATACTGACCTACTGCTAAGCAACAACACTAGCCAAAAAGCCAAACAAGACATGAAGTCTTGCTAGCATCAAAAGGTGGAGCTCAAATATACCTCACTTAGGCATCAAACAAGTGACTGCACTACTTCATTAGATGTCACTTCATCACTGGACCATAGTGGATCATCACATTCTCCACCACTATCTACAAGCATCAAGCAAGATTGAGCAATTTTATACAAGTTAAAACTTATAATGATAGCAGAGTTTAAGAGAGCTTGCTAGTGACCGACGCACGCAACCGGTCTTGAGCACATATAAGTGCTTCAATGCTCTCATCATTCAAGGAGCTTCTAATTGGTGACAATGTTCTTCCACTGGTACTGAATGTGGACTCTGATGCCACTGTTGATATCGGCACAACCAGGATGTCCCTTGTCAGTCTACCCAGCACAGAATATTTAGGTGCTTTCAGTTTCCACCATGCTAGGATATCAAAGTGTTCCTCCAAACTAGCATCATCAAGTATATCATCCAGATATGCATCAAGGTCTGATTTCATAGGTTCAGAGTTCTTCATGCCAAGCAAATGGCTTTTTAATCTAGCCCTTATCTGGCTGACACTACTTGATGCACCAGTTTTAGAAGTTGCCCTACCATTTTATAATAAAAGCAAGGAAAGTATCAATAAAAGCAAGGAAAGTATCAATAAAATCAAGGAAGCAAGCAAGTACCTTCTGGATGATCTGCCAGCTTGCTTCTGTATCATACAATTGTGAGCATCAAGGTACTCCTTAAACAAGGCATTCATCACTGCTTTCAGATTTTCAATAAAAGTCTCAGAACCATCAGGATACATCATATCAAAATAATACTTCACAACTACCATTTTACATCTTGGATCTAGAATACAAGCAACTGCCAGTAGCATGTTGCCAGTGCTCTAATATTTCTCCCATTTAGGAAGCATCACTCTGCCCATTTGAACAATGAAAGAGAGAGGACTGCTTTCCATCTTCTTAATAGTCAAATATACCTCACAGAATTCAGGAAAGAACATGTTCAATGTTAGATACTTTGTGCCACTAAGTTTCAATGTGGCATCATAAAATACTTTCAAAGACTTAGATAAAGCTGTCAAATTGTCCCAATCCCTTTGAAAAGGACATAGCATGTATCCCCTATCAAAAGTAGCATACCTGTTAATTGCCCATTTTAGCTCTAAGGCTAGTTGAAGCATTAGGTAAGTTGAGTTCCATCTAGTTTGAACATCCCAAGCAGGTTTTTTGCATGGAGCAGAAACCTGTTGATAAAAATAGATGAAGTTAATAAATAAATAACTATTAGAAACAAAGAGTTATTAAATAAACTAATAAGTAAATAAGTAAAGTTCAATTGACCTGTGCTGATGCCAAACTAAAGTTCTCCATTCTAGCTTGAGAATTCCTAATGTACTTCATGGTCTCTCTAATGTTACTAATCTCATCAGATAGCACTGTTAGTCCATCTTGAACAATGAGGTTCAAGATGTGACATCCACACCTTTGGTGAAAGACATTGCCTTGATCTGGTAGTACATCTTTAAAAGGTGAACTCAACAGATCTTTAATGCAAGCATCATTGGCAGATGCATTGTCAAGTACAAGGCTGAAAACTTTCTTGTCTAAGTTCCAGAATAGTAACTTCTCATTTATGGCATCAGCTATGTGTTTGCCAGTGTGTGGACTTGGCAAAGAGCAGAATGTTATAACTCTCTTTCTCAAATGTCAATTGTCATCAATAAAATGACATGTAATGGCCATAAAACCTATATCTCTACCTTTGTTTGTCCATAGATCACTAGTAAAACTCATTCTACAATCTAACTTTCCTAACTTGTCATATAGCATAGATTTTTCCTCAACATAAATATCAAGACAATCTGCCCTTAGTGTGTTTCTTGACACCATTATGAAAGAAGGTTGTAAATCTCTTATAAATTCTCGAAAGAAGTGGTGATTTACACAATTAAATGGATATTCATGTGCAATCACCATTCTAGCCAAACCCTTTCTGCATTTCTTTTGATCAAATTGCCAATTAGTAAGGTCGGATGAATGTATCAACCAATTAGTATAATACAACTTAAACTAAGTGTAATACAACTAAGTATATACCTGTTTTACTGTCAATAGTCAGAAGCTTTTGCATGCAATCAAGTAATTGTCTTTTTGCACTAGGAAATTTCTTGCATGCTTTACTCCAATGATGTTTCATAGAGTTAGTACTCCTTTGATTACCCATCAGGATAACCCTCTCACAGTACAAACATGTAGCATCGTAACTGCCATCAGGCTTTGTTGGACCCCTCTTGAAGTGCTGCCACACCTCAGAGGTTAATGTTTCTCTAACTTTCCACTTTCGAGAGGGGTCAACAGCATCAACTGAAGCTGCATCACCACCCTCTGGAGTTTGAATTCTTTGAATTTCCTTTGGAGTTTCAAAGTTCAAACCTGGTCCCATGCTATAAATCAAGAATGCCAGTATCAAGCAAGCAAGTCAGTTTGTAAGCTATCATCTATATTACATGCCAGTATCAGGTAAGCAAGCAACTCATAAATGCTATATACATGTCAGTATCAAGCAAGCAAGCAACTCATAAATGTAAGTAAAGCAAGCAAGCAAGCAATTTAAGTTTGTAAGCAAACTGTCTAACCAAGCATTGGAGGGGAGCCGATCCAGGAGCCCTGAATTGAACACAACAATCAGCCTCCAACACTCAGTTCAACACAGAGTACCTGAATCGGCTTTCCTACATTTATTGGTCAAAATCAGTTCTAACAAATCAGTTCAACACAACATTCAAGTATAAAAATAACATACTCATTTGAAGACAACTCATTATCCATATCATCAGCCATAGTTTATTGAATTAGAGACTACCTTCAAACCTACATACAAATCAAAAACAAAAGTTCAAGAAACAAATAGTTGCATGAAAAATCAGTTAAATAAATAAAAAAGAAACAAAAAGTTAAACAACAAGAAAATAACAATTACCTTCAAATTGCTTGCTTGCTTCGTAACACTTTAGCCCTTCTCTTCCCTGTTGTTCTCTGCTTCTCTCTATATTTTCTTTTTTCCCTTTCTCCGTGCCTTTTTCCCCTGATATTCTTCTTCCCACTCAACAGAAGCATATATAATATAGCCATGGATCTCTTTGAGGCAAAGCGATCTTACAATCTTGTCACCAGTCTCAACAACAACCTAGTGCCGAAAAAATATCGCGTGCACTGGATCGCTGGAGACAAGACGACATATCGTCGATTTCTTGGCCAGATCCAGATAGGATTTGGGAAAAACGAGGCTATCAAATGATGAAAATGTCATCAAAGGGGACAAAGATTGCTTGGCTACGTCACACACGGCGACGAGCAACTGTACTTCAACCGACATGCCTTAGGCAGAAGGGCACGAGAGCAACGGGAAAGAGAGATAGAGAGGAGAAGCGTCAGAGAGAGAGAGAGCAAAAGCAGAATGAAACGACGGAAAATCTAGGATTTCTGATATCCTTATCTCCTCTTTTTCTCCGCCAAAACCTCTGAAATTCTTGGTATTCTACAACCGTAGAATTGAAAATGAAATAACGAAAAAGAACGAAACGAAACCAGAATATTTTGTCGCTGTTTCGCTACCCTTTGTTTACTGTCGTCGATCGTTTCGTCTGTGCCATGAAACAAAAATCTTGTCCATTGATCGTTTCGTCCAGACAAAACGAAACGGCAGAACGAGTTTTTCGTTCCATTTGACAGGCCTACCCACCCCACCAGGCACCAGGTCGGCAACTTTCATTCTTCTATCGCGGCCCGGATTCGAATGGGCTCCTTTCCCTAAATGGATCGGGTGCGGTCTGCGAACACTCGAGTCTCAGTTAATGGGTTTGGGGCTTCGTTTATTCCAGACCTAATTAACAGAGCTTTTTTTTGTAGAACGCTACAGATCATTTATGTCTGACCCATAAATTGATCCAAAGTTTGCCCGGTTATCGTTGAATTTTGTTCCTTAAAAGCATTTGAAGGCCCAAAAATGTAAATTTTGTTGTAGAACTCGTTCTCTCCTTCGTTGCTCAACCCCGAATTATCTGAGAACTGTTCTCAGCCCCAGATCCGACCTCCGACTAAAGTGATGGCGATGTGGTATCGGGTCGGATCAAATCGCCTCCGCCACGTTACACTCCTTCTTAGCACTCGGATGTCCGTTATCCCAACCACCTCCCCGTCTTCGTTGGTTGTCAATTCTTCAAAGCCCCCGCCAGTCTACGCTGCTCCAAACCTTTCTTTCTTTCAGCTCAGATCCTTTGCTGCCCCTGTGCAAGTAAGTTTATGATCACGATGTTGTTCTGATTATTGCTTTGTGATTGATAATCTGTGATTTGAATGGTGACGACGGTTGTTCTTATTTAGTTGCAATATGAATTTGATCGTAGGCACAATCTAAGACAAAAGCAAGGGAAAATGCTTCTACTGGACCTAGGGTTAATGGTGCTATCACTGCCCAGGTTATTCGGCTAGTCAATGAGGATGGTATTATTTCCCCTTAGTACTCTTTTTTTCCATTTCTTTGGCACTTACCAGTGGCGGAGCTTTGACAGAATGTGGGGGGGGGGGGGGGGGGGGGGGGGGGCTGAATACCAATTTAATAGTGTCATTCATCGTAAAAATCAGCAAATTCCTAATATAATTCACTTATATCTCAAAGCTTTGCGAAGCTCCACACCTGGCATTTATCATGGTTAAAATTGTGGTTGAAGTATATGTATATAAACCCTTATATATGTTCACAATCCTCAGCATAAACTTGGGTGAAATTTCAAGGGACCATTCTTTGGTTGCCATCACTGCAGCAGCCTAATAGGCCTACGTAAATATTTAGAATAGATATATTTTATATCAAGCATGTAATTCTTATACCTAGTTCCCATTATGTTCTTACAAAAATATATATATCCCAGGTTTGTGTTAGTCATCCTTTGAACCCTAAAGTAGTTGCCGTGATCAGGAAAAAACTGTGTCTTGTTGTTGCCTTTGTAGGAATGGCTGGCATTTTGATTTATCAAATTATCATTTTCTTATTAACAAGAGATTTTGGATTTACTGTGCTTGTACTGATCATTAAGGGCCTTGCTTTATACTCATCTAATTTGTCAGGGCATATTGTTCTCTCCCTGAAAGAAGCACTTAACCGTGCAAGGCAGCTCGATCTCGATTTAGTTGAGGTACACACTAAACACTTTTGCAATTAAACATTTTTATATGTTTCTTTGACATGACCGTTTATCTCGTAGATTACAGCTAATAGCAATTTCTTAGTTTTTTATGATAGTATTTATAGAATATTCTTTATATATTTTGTAAAGTGAGTATTATTGTCTCCTTTTCTTATCATTATATGTTAGTTTGTAAAAAAATGATTTCCAATAATGAAATTTTAGGTTCAAAGAAATGCCAATCCACCTGTTTGTAAGATAATGGATTTTCACAAGGACAAGTACAAGAAAGAAATCATGTTAAAGGAGCGTGCAAAAACGAAGGTAATTTGTGCTCTTGACAGAATTGCATTTGATCAGCTAAATGCTCAATAAAAATTTAATACCTTGTCTCAAAGCTGTAGTCTGTAGATAGTTGCCTGAATTTGGACGATTAAGTTTGTTGTCATAAAAATGTTTCCTGAATTTGGACGATTATGTTTTTGTCATAAAAATGATTAAAGTGACATCTTGAAATTGAACAGTCAGTTACAGAAATTAATGTCTCGTTGACCCGATAGCTTTTAGTGAATCTTAAAATTACATCTCCCTGTGGATGTTTTTTATTAGATAACATGTGCCATCTAGCACTGCACTGGTATGGTGTATGTTGTTATGAACCTATATATGTTTCACTTTATGATTCAACGAAACAGTAGCACACTAAGACCACTTTTTCAAAAAATAAAAAATAAAAAACACAACAACAATATCAGTCTATTTATTTCTGCAATTTATTTGTTTGAATTGAGCATATTATTAACTGCTGGTTGTAATTTGCAGTCGGCACTTTCTCTTAAGAGTGGTGATAACAAGGAAATTCGATTTAAAGCAAAAACGGTAAGTGATGCAAAATAAAATGACAATAAATGTAGCAATAGCTTCATAGTTGTTGGTACTTCGTGAGTAAAATATTTTCTATTGTAGGAACTTCAAGACCTAAAAGTGAAAGCTGATGGCATTACTAGATTGATGGAGCGCGGATATAGGGTTAAGGTACCTATCACTAACTTTTAGCCCATCAGTTATGTTTCTTTTTCTTTTTTTGGTATGATGAACAGTGACTCAATTTGACTATTCCATTTTGTTGTCAGTGCACAGCATTACCATCTGGTAATCAAGTGGAAGATCTAGGAGAGCATCTTTCACGCCTTTTAGCATTGGTATGCATCTCTCTTACATTAATTCTGTCATGCCACTTTTTTTATTTGTATTTGTACTGCTTGTATGTTATGTTGTCCCTGAAACCTTTCAGGTTTGATCCGTACAATATGCTGTTCATGCTTAGGCCATGTATACATAATATGCAGTTTTTTTGCTCTTTAAAATATATCGAGTTTTACCAATAAAATTTGTTGCAAGGTAAATTGTCATTTCGAAATTTTGTTTTTGTTTGAGCAGATAGAAGATGTCTCTATTGTTGAAAGCGGACCTCATGTTGATTCAAAACAAGCATATGCAATTGTTAGACACATCAAGTTTGAAACAAAAAAATCTGGTAAAAAGAAAGGTGCAGAAAGCACAAAAGCATTGCCATCTCCTAAATCTGTTGACGAATCTGATGAAGCATGGGAGTGTGACTCTGAATCTGGTGATGAAAATACTAACCCAGAAATTGAACAAATTCCAAAGGCACCACCAATGGATTTTGAAAGGCTGAACAAATTTGACCATATGCCAGCACGTGACTCGGTCACAGAAGAAGCACTTAAACCTGTGACAAACCGGTATGCATTACGGACTGAACCCCAGAAAAATCCTACATCAAACCAGCCGATTGCACCAAATAATTATAGAGATTACAATAGCAGAGAAAATCCCTTGAATCAAGGACGGGTTACACCAAGTAATTCCACAGAGTTTTACAGTAGAGATGCCTTTAACAGGGGGCGTGTTGCACCAAGTAATCCCAGAGATGGATTTAACCAAGAGCGAATGGCGATGAATAATTCTTGGGGTAACAATAACAGAAATGCCCTTAACCAAGGACAAGGTCAGTATCTTAACAGGGAAAAGCAGTTTCAGCCTAATCAAACTTTTAGGGCCCCAAATTTTGAGCAGTTTAGAAAAGAGGGCCCACCTCCTGTCAATCATAGCCCCAGCAATGGTCCTAATTCGCAGCAGAAGAGTTTTGGAGTCTTTAACATGCCTGAAAACAATGCTACTGACAATACCAGTGCACCACCCAGGCCTAAATTTGGAATCTTTAATTCGAGCGCGCAGTCCACTGAATCCAGTGAAAAGACTGACTCAGGTGATTCGAGTTCACAGATGCCTAAATTTGGGATATTTAGTGGAAATAGAACAAATGTGCCGAATAATCAGAGGTAATTTATGTTTAGAAATATTGCATAGCTAGGCCTCATTATGGAGTGTAAAATTTTGGTTCTGTTTCTTTTTTATAATAAGAAAATTTTGTGGGTTGTCTACGAAGTTAAAACATACCTGACCGAGGATTATATAAGTAATTATTTTAAGGGAGCAATACAAAGTTTATTTAGTTACTTGATTTAAGTATACTCTGGCAATCTGTCCTAGTAAACGGCTTGTTCCCTTTGCTGTTGTTATGTTAGTGATACTGGTTTTCCATAAGAGAGCTAATAGATAGATACTGGTCATCGATACACAATCGATATGCGATGTAACATGCATAAAAACTGAAATAACATGCATAACAATTCTAGCAATATGCATGACAACATAACATTTCTAAATATCACTTGGATATGTGAATATTTTAGAAATTTTCTAACATTTTAGAATAGTGTGGAAGTGTTCGGTTGTTATGTATGTTAGTAAATTTGTTATGCATGCTATTTCGGTTATTATGTATGTCAAATCCCGTACAGATGAGCGGCAACATTTTTCTTTCCGTAATTCCAACTTGTGTTTTCTGTAGTGCTTGGTACGTTGTGTTTCCATCCTTTCTTTTCTTCCCTCTGAAAACGGGAGCAACACCTTACATTCAGCAAGATATCAATTTTTCATTTTGTTATTTAATTGGTCTTATGCTGTCCGTTACATTAAATTAGAAGGGGGGTAACAAAATACGAGTTCTAAAAAAAATAGAGGAAATTAAAAGAGTACTCTCTGTTAATCTTAACTGTTGAAAAAACAACCAGACAAAATTATTTTTAAAATTTTATTATCCTTTCATGTTCTTTCCTCTACCTCTAATTTAAACACAACACTGTTATTAGGACTATCTCTCGGTTTGATTGACGTGATTATTCTCAGAATACCTGTTATTTACTGGATTTTGAGTATTCCCAAATGTTAATCATTACCTTCACCTATCACAATCAGTTCATAGTGCAATTCTGGTACGTGTGCCTGGATTTTCACAAAATTAGTTTGAGGCTTCTTATTCAATAGACAAATACGAACTTTTCGTGTATAAAGTTGTAATGATCAGTCATGTGCTTAGCTATCTGTGCAGAAGGAATTCATATCTCTTGAAATTACAATAATTGTCGTTTTTTGATTTTCAACGTTGCTATAGCGTTTTTTATCTGTTCACACAGTAATTGTTACATTATTACTACAGCTCACTCAATAAAACTATTCATCCTCTCCTGAAAATTTCTGATCATTTTAGGAGATACGGATTCGTGCAATGTGGCATAAGCATTAAATTTCAGAGAATCTTGATTATGAGCCCACATCGACTAAATGGACGATATATGTAAACTAAATCATGTAATGGGAATATATATCAACTCAAACCTTCATGGTATCAACCTCAATATTCAGTTTAATAACCTTACTATTTTGTTCATTTGTTTTATTCGAATTAATTTGACCAAGCATTGGACCACATATGACAAAAACCGAATGGATAAACAAACAAAAAACTTAAATAGTAAAAGAATATTAAACTGATTTGGACCAAACCAAAAAACAATTTTGTTTTATTATTCATGTACCATTAATCATTAACTAATTTTCTGTTTATAAGCGCTATTTTTAGTTAGTTTGTCTGAATATACCATGAATCTTTTCACTTGCCATTACTTTTTTATTATTTAATTTATAAGTGTTTTAATATTATTTACCTCTCAGTTACCATTGCGGTTTAATGAATAGGTAGAAGTGATGACAATATATATAAAATGTTACACCAGAAACATTTTCCTTAGTACTGCACTATACTCTTATCATATATCACTTATTTGTACCGGGGTAACCGGGCTGACAGATCTGAATTTTATTTTGGTGATCATGCATCGAATCTTCCAAGAAGCTGCGGATATGCAAACTTTATGAAACAAATATGGCATCTGATCATGTGATACTTGTTATACATGTTTAAACAATTAAAAATAGTAAACCATCACTTGTATCACAGATAAGTGAGAAGACTTGAGTCAGGGGTGGATTTAATAAGGCTGGGGGCAATCGCTTCTTGGGAGCTATTTTTCTGTGGCGCAGCAGTTACAGACGGCACATATTTTCTGCACTGTAGGTTACGAACAGTTCAGATTTGATTCAGGAGTCTGATACTATAAAATTTAGCTTGCACGAATCTCGATGCAAATCAAATGTTGAAATTTGCTACGCAGCACGCATAGTGTTTTTGCTGTGCGTTAGAAGATTTCATTCCATCGCTTCCTGAATTTGAAAATAGTACTGATATACTGTATTGTTAGAAATTTTGTCACCTCGGTTGGTATTTTGCCACTCCTCGGACTAAAGCTTACATTTAGCTTAAATTGACTTGCTTATCTAATATTTATTTTTACTTGTTTCTTAAATACTTTTTAAGGGAACGTGTTCAAATTATTTTATTTAGTACCGATTAGTTAATGGATTTGAACTCGATAAATTATTAAAATCCGATTATCGCCCTCAAGAGGCGGAGCTATTCATGAGCAAGCTCGGACAAGTGAAAATGAGCTTTTAACGATATTTTAGGGGTTTTAATGAGTTTGTGTTCGGGCTTGATCTCAATCTCACTCGAGCGGATCTAGGATTTTCGCTAGGAGGTTTAAGATTTACGATTTTTTTCAGGAGTTCGAAATGATGCTTAATTTTTAAAAAACTTACATTTGTACAAAAATATTTCAAATATATGGTCATTTTTGAAAAAAACTCTAAATATATGATTATTTTTGAAATTTTTTTCCAGAGGTTCAGCTACACTCCTGAATGAATGTCACTCTGCCCCTGATCTCAGTGCCTGTACTTAGCTGTGTTCGAGCTAAAATAACCTCCGAATCCTCTGATCGCCCCTCTGACGGATATCCTCAATATGTCCGTGTTGAGCTTTGAGATTCTGTTAAATTCTACGTGTCAGTATCAGGTGTGGATTATTTTTTTCAAACAAAAAATATTGAGGGTCATATCCATTTCAATGAGAAACAAAAATGGAAAAAATGGAGTCACGACACGTTTTCAGATGCCTGAATTGACTTTAGCGAAATTTTATCAACCCGCTCCTCAACTGGGTAGGATTACAAAGGAAAAAGGAAAATGTTCTAGGAATATCGAATTTGATACGCAATTGATATCGAATGGACGTTTTCATTCAATTGACACTTTCAGTAATTTTTTTCACCTTAACAACTGAACAGTTCCATTTTCTTTTCTATTTGAAACTGTTTCATCGCATCATTATTCTGATTGATTCCTGGTTCCGATCGATTCTTCTCTGGAAAGCATGTTATTTCTGCTGTTATGTATGTTATTTCTGTTGTTATGCATGTTAATTGAAAACGCCAGCATACACAATATGATTTTCAGGCATGTTATTCTAGTTGTCATGCATGTTAGTTGATTTACTATGCATACTTATTTGGCTATGCATGTTAATTGAAAACACTAGCATACAAAATATAGTTGTTAGACATGTTATTCTAGTTGTCATGCATGTTGATTGATTTTACTATGCATACTTAATTTGGTTATGCATGTTAATTGAAAACGCCAACATACAAAATATGATTTTCATGCATGTTATTCTAGTTGTCATGCATGTTAGTTGATTTACTATGCATACTTATTTGGTTATGTATGTAAATTGAAAACGCCAACATACAAAATATGGTTGTCAGGCATGTTATTTTAGTTGTCATGCATGTTGATTGATTTTACTATGCATAATTAATTTGGTTATGCATGTTAATTGAAAACGCTAGCATACAAAATATGGTTGTCAGACATGTTATTCTAGTTGCCATGCATGTTGATTGTTTTACTATGCATACTTAATTTGGTTATGCATGTTAATTGAAAACGTCAGCATACAAAATATGATTGTCAGACATATTATTCTAGTTGTCATGCATGTTGATTGATTTTACTATGCATACTTATTTTTTGTTATAAGTTGGTATGCATGTTATTCTAGTTGTTATGCTTGTTATTTGATTTATTATGCATACTTACTTATTATAGTTGTTATGCATGTTAAACTTCATTTTCTGTTGTTATGCTTGTTGGTTAATTTACTATGCATACTTATTTGATTGTTATGCATGTTATTATAGTTGTTATAGTAGTTTTTGTGATATAATGTAGCTTAAACTTAATTTTCTGTTGTTATTCATGTTAATTGAAAAACACATGTATACTTATTTAGTTGTTGTATATGCATGTTATTTCTGTTGTTATGCATGTTATATTTGTTATTATGCAAGTTATTTATGGTGTTATGGATGTTATTTTAGTTTTTGTGCAGCTTAAATTTAATTTTGTTCTTTTATGCATGTTAGTCAATTTAATATGCATGCTTGCTGTAATAACATGCATAACAACTGGGAAAATATGAATATGTACCAAAAAATTAATATGCATTACAAATTCACATATATACGAAATGAAAATCTATCATATATTAACATGCATTATAAATCGTAACTCAAAACAATTAACATGCATTACAAATTATAAATAAATTAATATGCATTACAAATTCGCATATATACGAAATGAAAATCTATCATATATTAACATGCATTACAAATCGTAACTCAAAACAATTAACATGCATTACAAATTATAAATAAATTAATATGTATTATAAATAAATTAGTATGCATTACAAATTAACTGGAGAGAACAGTTTGTAAAAAATGGAGAGGATTTTAGAATGAAATGAACAAGCGTATCAATGACGTATCAAATTGTGTATCACTGTATCAGCTCCCAAAGAAAAAATGTAGGGGAAAAACTAAAAATCTATCGTGTCACTTGTTCTGTCCCCTATTTCACCTACTACAGATGATGCGTGGAGCTCGTTTTATATGGAAATTCATAGTCACAAAAATTTATGATTTATATTTGCAAAGGAAAAAAATGCAGAAGAAATGTAAGAACTTAAACTTGCACTTCCATAACTCAATACTTTTTTTTATGATTTACATAGATCTCGTATGCATGCTGCTTATTTTCAATTGAAGAATTAATGGATCAGTGAAAATCTTGGTTTATGACCTGTTCCTCTTCCTCGAACCAAATGACTTGAATGAAACACACTTGGAGTATTATTCATTTATCCTATATATTTTTCACTCACCACACACACCCACACACAACAAACCACCAATTAAGTGGCCGTATTATATGACACATTTAGCAGTTTAGCTCCTCCAGTTGTAGTTTTTTTTTTTGAGAAAAAAATGGAGGTCAAGCCTCTCAAATTTCATTCGCCGACGGCACGAATGTCAAATTTTGGATTACAGAATACGAAAGGAAAAAACAAAACCAACACATCCTAATTACAACACATTCTAATTTACAACACATCCTACAAAATTACGAAAAATTGGAACAAAGAATACAACACATCCTACAAAATCCACATAAACGCCGGTTCTCAAGACACTTACCGTGACGCCGCGACTTGAGAGGATGCCTCAATCTTTCGCATATTGAAGTCCATCTCGCGGTACCGGGCCCCTTGGGCAGTTTCAAAGATGACAGTCAAAGCGGCCAAATTTTACTCCGGTGGCAATCTTGACCGCAATATGTGCATCGGATCTCCAACTTCCGACGAGTAGACTCCTTCGGTTGGATTGCAAGATCTCGCACCACCACGTGGCCCTACCGGATATGGAGAGCGGCATGTAGTTCTCCGGTTTGAACCCCATGTGTGACAGTGTCGTGCTAAGTTTTTCAAACCAAGCACGTGGTGCTTGTTTCAAGCCGTAGAGGGATTTATGCAGTAAACACACGTAATCAGGATGAGAAGAATCAATGAAGCCCTGTGGTTGGCTCATGTATACCTCTTCGGCTAAGTCCCCGTTCAAAAAAGCATTGGAGACATCGAGTTGGTTTAAAAGCCAATTGGAAGCCACAACTATGGATAACACGACTCTGATTGTAGTTGCACGTACCACGGGACTGTAGGTAAGATCATAATCAACCCCATGTTCTTGATTGTAACCCTTAGCCACCAACCGAGCCTTGTACCGGTCGATTTCCCCATTCGGTTTTCGTTTGATCTTATACACCCATTTACAGCCTATGACCTTTTGGTTTGCAGGAGAAGGTACCAAGGTCCACGTTTTATTACTGGCTAGAGCATTGAGCTCCAGGGACATTGCATCTCGCCATTCAGATTTCTAATTAGCCTGATTGAAAGTTGTTGGTTCAGTCTCGGCTTGAGCTAGATGTGCTACAAATTCAGGGAATACTCTTGGCTTTCGGGTGTTGTCTTTGGTGCAGGTTACCATAGTGTGAGTGTTTGGTAAAGGCAGTGGAGTTGATTGATTAACAGGTGTTTGAGAATTTGTGCCTGGAGGTGAGTCGAAAGGTGCAGCAGGGTGATTTGAAGAAGATGAGTTCAAATTCTGTGGACCGTTGGAGAAATAATGAAGTGAATCGGGTCCAGAACTAAGTGGGCTTTTGTCGATAGTATTGGGCCCGTCTGGAAGAGAGCGCAGAGATGAGTGCTCATTAGGCTTGGTAGCGGCCTGGTGGATATCCTGTGAAGTTGCGGGAGAGCTAGGCAGCGGTAAAGGCAGTAAGCCCAAAGAAGTACAGCTTGGTTCGAGTGAGGAATGTGAAGAAGGACTGTGGGCCTGATTTTTGAATGGAAATTCTGTTTCTACAAATTCAACATTCCGTGAGATGAAAATTCTTTTTGAAGGAATGTGTAAGCATCGATACCCTTTTTTATGAAGTCCATAGCCAATGAAAGCACATGGTTGAGATCGTAGTTGTAGTTTGTGCTTGTTATAAGGTCGTGTAAGAGGATAGCAAAGGCATCCAAGAACCTTTAGCAAGTTGTAGTCGGGTTCCTTTTTGAAAAGCACTTGATAAGGGACACTATTTTGCGAGGGTAGTCTATTGATGAGATAGACAATGCTTGAAAAAATCTCATCCCAAAAGGTGTGAGGTATAGAAGCATGAGACATGGTGGCAAGAGATAACTCAATGATATGCCTATGCTTTCTTTCTGCTACTCCATTATGTTGAGGAGTGTGAGGGCAAGTTGTTTGATGTATGAGTTGAGGAAACATGGTGGAAATTGGTTTGTATTCCGCACCCCCATCAGTTCTAAGGGTTTTGATAGTGGTATTAAACAAGTTCTCATCTTGAGCTTTAAACTTAGTAAATATGTGACAAACTTCACTTTTGTACTTCATAAAGAAAATCCATGTAAAATGAGAAAAGTCATCAATGAATGACACATAATATTTATATCCTTGAGATGATACAATCGGAGAAGGACCCCAAACATCAGAGTGAATAAGTTCTAAGGGAAAAGAAGAACAAGAGCTAGAAGAAGAAAAAGGTAAAACATGAGCCTTAGCTTGAAGGCAATCATGACAAAAAGTGAAATTTTCCCTAATACATGGTAGTCTATTTCTATTGATAACTTTGATGGTAGTTGTAGTAGAGGGATGTCCAAATCTAGCATACCAAATGCTTGTTGTATTTTTAGTGATGGTATAGGCTTGAGGAGAGATGGATGAATTTGTGGAAATAGTCTTCATCTTGAGTGTGTAAAGTCCATTGAGACTAGGGATTTGAAGTGGTGGATTCTTGATGAGAAGGTCCTTTAAAGAACAAGAAGAAGAAGTAAAGTTAATAGACAAGAATGGATTATCATGAAGTAATCTTGATAGACTTAAAAGATTAGTAGTGAAGTTTGGCACATAAAGTACATTAGTTAATTTAATGGAAAGATTGGAGAAAAGAAGAGTAGTAGAGCCTATATGAGATATGTGAAGACCAATTTCGTTACCAATTTGAAGCTTATCAGGTTCATTGTATGCAAAGAAAGAGGAGAGATTATTTAGATCACTTGTCACATGATGGTTTGCTCCCGAATCAATTATCCAATTGGAGGAATTTTGGTTTGATGCTTCGGACTGAGTTTGTGCAGTGTAAGCTCGAAATCTGGGATTGGGCTTCCACTCAGCATCCTTTCTGTATCTATTGTAGCAAAGCCTGGTCCGGTGCCCTGGTTTAGAACAAATTTGGAAAGTGAAAGATTCTTTCTCAGAAAAATTCTGAGGCCCAGAGAAGTTACTCGGGAAGTGCGGCCCATTAGAAACGTTCTGTATGTCTCCAGTTCTTGACCTTGGATGATTATCTTCTGTTCTTGCCTTTTCTTGAACCGATGAAAATCTGGAAGTGTGTTGGTTTCCATTGAAGCGGCCAGTGTAGAAAGCTGCTGACTCAGCTGAAGCTTGACTTCGAAGAAGAGCTTCATGTCCCAAATGGAGGCCTCGTAGGTCTGAGAATGAGAGATTGCCATTGCATCGAGCGGTGATCTTTGCATATTGTGGATAATAAGTTTCAGGTACATGATTTCTTGTATATACGAAAATAAATTAAATACCGCACTGGGAAATTATATTTCTCATTATGTTGTTTATACATTTTTTTGCAGGTATTGGGTTCGATGTGTAAGACGAGATAGATGTCGTGTATGCCTTTTGACCTTTTTGTATAAATCGTAATACTATATCAGTGTGTATATTTTATGCATCGGATTTTCATATCTTTTGTATTGTTGATACTTGTGAATCCCATTTACTTAGGACCGAAGAACAGATGAAAGAAAATTTATTTAATTTATGAGTAATGGACCTATTTGTAAAGAACTAAATTGTTGGACTAAATTTTTTAAATTACCAATAATTACCATTTTCAAGAAGAATTCTTGACTCTTCTTACTTTTCCAAATGACCAATGAGCTTTACTACTTTCTTAATAATTATTTGCATATCATGCATATATGCGTGATCCTTCCCCATTGTTGTGATGAATTTATTATACATACAATTATGCATTGATTTAAGGTATTTAAATTTTAGATTTGAACTATTTCATAAATTCTGATTATGAGGTTTTGATTATAAATAAATGTAACATTTCAAAGTTTTCTTTAAATATATTTTGGTATGTTTTAATTTGAATCATTTCATAAATTTAAATGTTATAAGGGCTTAATTGCAAAAAGACTTAAAAAAAAGAAAAAAAGAAAAGCAACGTGGCTCTCTTGCCACATGGCTGCCATGCAGCAAGCCACGGCCAAAGCCTTTGAGGCTCTCGATCCCCCTCCCATAAATCAAGAAAAGAGAATTTAAAACAGAAAAGAAAAGAAAAAAAAAAGAAAGGTAAAAATACAAAATTAGAGAGGAAAAATCGGAAGAAAAGAAAAGGTAAAAGAAAAGAAAAGAAAAGAAAAATAGAGAGATTAATTAGAAAAATAGTAAAAACATAAGGAATGAATTTTTGAATATCAGTTGATGATTTGGTAGGCTTCTCCGATTGGATTTCCAACGATACGACATAGCTGTTTCAAGTTCAAGGAAATTTGATTTGACGGTTTGAATCGTCTTCTGATCAGGTAATCAGACTTCTCCTTAACTTGTATCTGATTTCTGACTATCTGATCCGAATGTGTGATTCGGATTGAAATTGTGGATCGAATTGTGTGTGATTTGTTTTGAAATGGATTGCGATTGTTTCATATATATTTTATTATGCATTTTGATATTCGATTCCATTGCATTTGTTGAACTGCATTATTTGAATGGTTAACCGTATTGACTGTTCTCCGTAATTGATTCTGGAAATGGATTTGATATGACGCCACAGAATACATTATGGGTCTGACTGTACTGGATTATAAAAGTAATATACGAAGGACGAGGATCATAACGAAACAGCTGCCACTATCGAGTTATAGTCCGTGCCGAGACCGTTGATGGTGGCGGAGACAAGCTCATCTTCTGGTAATGGAGCTCCTATAAAGGCAAGTTCGTCTGAAACCCGACGAAGGTGGAGGTGGTATTCTGAACAGGTGCGATCTCATTTGTTTGCTGTCTGGATTTGTCGCTTTAGTTCATGAAGACGAGCTCGTGATGTTGAAGAGAAATATTCATCCAGAGAACGCCAGAATTCGCGAGTGGTAGAGCTGGAGATGACTTGAGCCATGATCGTTTCGGTGAGAGAGGAACGAAGCCATCCCAATAGAAGTTGATCATGTCTGTGCCAAGCAAGAAAGGAGGAATTGAGCTCAAATTGGCCATTGTTCGTCTGAATTGTACTCTCTGGTGGGGGTGATTCGATGAATTTCCCCAAATTGTAGCCATGTATTAACGGTAAGACTTGCGATTTCCAAGTGAGGAAATTGGTCTCATTCAATTTGACAGCAACAAGAAGATTAAGTGATACAACTTGTTCAGAGATCGAAGAAAGAGTGTTTGTAATGCTGGAATTAGAGTTGGGAGAGTGGTGTAGAGGAGTGGTTGCCATGGATGAGCTTAATCTTGAGAATCTTGAGGGAAGAAGAAAGAAGAGAAGGTATGCTACAAGAGTGGCTCTGATACTATAATAGAGTTTAGACAAAGACTGAGAGAGTTTGTAAAAGTGTTGATTAATTGTATTCCCTCAATGATTGATTACATCCCTATATATACTTGTAACTCATTTATACAAAGCTGTAACTATACACTGCTGTAATTAATTTCTAACTACAATTCTGTTACATAAATGTTCTGATCTTCTGTGGCTTCATGTAGCGGTTTTGTATATCTCTATAAATGTTACAAGATCACGTGTGATTAAGAGGTTAACTATTTTTCTTCAACGACGGTGCGGCTTGTGGAGAATGTTACAAGATCACGTGTGATTCTGATGCAAATAGCGAGGACTGCATATCAGGTACATCTGTTATTGTTACCGGTACCAACTTCTGCTCATCAAACAATGCGCTTGCGAACGACGATGGCGGTTGGTGCAACCCACCTCATGTGAATTTTGATATGGCTCAGCAAGCATGGGAAACGATTGGTGTGTACCAAGCCGGTATTATTCCAGTGAAGTACGAAAGGTTCATTCTCTGTTCCTCCTGATCTCTTGGTCACCGTTATAGAATTAGTTCTAGCTAGGCAGCTAGCCCTGACACTATTTATTTTGGCTGATCGAAACTGTATTTGTCATACTCAAAATGCATTGTATCAATAATAGTTTATAAGTTTTAAAAATTATTTGAAACACGAAACATAATCTATTTATAAGTTTAAAATATGTTTATAATATACTATTTTAAAACATTTTGAAAATTATTTCGAATTTACTTTTAAATAAATATTTTTAACACTGAATTGTATCTATAATAGTTTATATGGGCAAAATAATAATGTCTTCTAATCATCTTCACGTGGAAATGTCTACAAATTGAATTTGATCACCATCCTCGTTCGGTGATTCAGATCAATAAATGCATGAACAATAGAGGTGGCATAACCTACCGGACACGAGAAAACCATCCGACTCGATTCGACCTGAACTCTATCAGTGGCGGATCTAGAATTATGATCAGGAGTAGACACTATTTAGGAGGCATTTGTTTTTTTTTTGTCACTATAAAACTTAAAAATTGTCAAAATTCCACTCAAATTTTTTTAATGTTATATTTAATGTTATATTTAATGTTTTATCAATTATGCTTATTTTTATTAATTGTATGAATATCAAAAGTCACTTATTAAATGTATGAATATCAAGATGTATATTTTCATACTATCTACATATAAAATATTTCTTATTGTATGTATTTTTCTATATCACATTTATTTTAATATTGTAACACATTTTTATAAATCATATTAGTATTTTTCACATCATATACTATAACTCATATTATGTGTATATTTTTCGTTTCACGCATATATAGTTCATATAACTCGCGTGTATATAACTCATATAATTCATATAATTATTTTTATATCACATGTATATAACTCATATATTTTTCATAAAATAATTCATAAAATTTTATGTATATAAAATAATATAAAATAATTTATAAAATTTTATGCATATATTATCAGTTGTAATTAGGTAGAGCGAAGCTCAAATTTCAGGTCTAGTGAGTATTAAAGAACAAAAAAATTCTTCAAAAAATAAATACTAATTTTTTTTGAAACTAAAAATCAATAAAATATAAGTCATCTAAATATTATATATAACACTACAAGAAAATTCAATTCATTTTGGTAATTAAAATGGAGCATCTGTAGATGGTAAATGTGCCATTGGCGTTCATTGACATTCAGTGGTGGCGCCAAAATTTTTTTTAATGGAGTCAAACACTAGAATATTGCCAATATCAATATAATAATTACATCAAAATTTGTTAAATTCTAATTATGATGGTCAATAATAGGGTAATTTTTCTTTTTTGTGGAGTTCAAATATAAATTTTCTTAACAAAATATAAATTTAACAATGAAAAATATCACTTATGTACGTTAAATTAAAAAAAGGTTACATTGATAGCATAGTTGAACATGAAGTTTTTGTCACAAATTCAAAGTTGGAAGACTAATTTCTCTCAAAATAGAAATTTCAAAAGTGCAACGATATATTCCTAAGTAACTCTAATTACTATAACAATTGTAAATTTGTAATCTTGTTGATACATAATAACATAAACAACAATAAACATGATTCACGCATCTCTGTTTTTTATTCAAGTGGGAAGGTTGTGTGCAACAGAGATCCAACGTGTCAAACATGCCTCATTTTTTAAAGAGAAAAAAAACAATTTTCTGTGTCACACACTCGTGCTTTGAGCTTTGGCCAGATCTACTGTGGTCCGAATCTGCTATTATTTCAGAGGAAAAGGATGGTTCTATTATTCATTTATGGACTGTCGGATTAAAAACGAACGGACAGATCGTCACAAATGAAATTCAGAGAAACTTTGTGATATTGATCTGATCCATTCATTATAAACTAACGGTCCAGATTAAAAAAAATAAAAAAATAGGAATCTCAATCCGGTCTACTGTGAGCAGCTGAAACCTCAAAGGGACACAAAAATAATATCAATTGACTTGTAAGTCTAGTCACAGTCAACTAATTCATTTTGACCAAGAGCACAATTTCCAAACAATTCATACTACTCTAAACAATTTCCTTTCAAGATTTTTTCACCAAAATAATATCAATTTATTTTATTATTATGGTGATTAGTTTTAGCCTTTTAGGTTAATTCAGGTTTATACCGTCTGTTGATAAATTAGATTCTAGATCGCCTCTTTCAGATGATACAGAAAATTTAGGTGAATATATATGTTAATCTCAAATCTATTTTTTAATATATATATAATTATTTTTTAAAAAGTTGCATATATAATTTGATAATGGCTAGTGTACTGTGAGCATGGCTAATGTACAATACAATTATATATACATGATATGGAAATTAGTTAACTTTATTTTTTTTCCTTCCAAAATACAGTCCCTATTTAAGATTTGATCTTTTAATTACTCCTCTAGCTGTAAATTTATATTTTCATCACATGTTGAACAATATTTTAAACATGTTTCATATTTCTAAGGTACATATATACAACTTTTTAATGTGCATTTAACTCTTAAGGTACATCTTTAAAAAGTATTATAACAATAAAAGAATAAAATTTTATATGTCTTCTTATCTCTTTGGATAGGATATATATTAAGAATGTTAAACCTTGTAGGTTTCTATCAAATAATTTAAATTTTTATTGATAGAGATTAAATTACTTTATGATGAGTAATTAATTAAATTCTAAATTGACTAAATAAAAAAATCATAATTGTACTTTTATTTAGTTAATATGTCATAGGGAGTTGATACGTAGATACCACTTCAGATACAGACTATTGATACCGATGTTATTACGCATATTTAGTTGAATTATTATGCACATAATTTGAGTTATTATGCGTGTTATTTTTCGTACCAAAATAGTTATGCATGTTATTTTTTGTATTGAAATAATTATGTATGTTATTTGAGTTATTATATACATTATTTTGTTAATATGTATAATATTTTTTTCAGTACAAAAATAACATTAAATAACATGCATAATAACTCAAATAATGTGCATAGTAATCAATAAACATACATAATAACATCGGTATCTCAATATCAAATATGATATCTACGGAACATTATCCTATGTCATATATAGGTTTCACAAATTAATATTATGTCATAAAATTGAATTGTGCCTAAAATTATCTGTATTTTAATTCTATCTCGGTTGCTTTTCCGGAAGTGTTTCCGTTTCTTCCAAACAGGTGCGTCGAAATTAAGTACTTTTACCTTAACAGTGGTCAATCAGCCACTTGTAAGGTGTCAACTAAATATTTTATCAACTGGAGAATTTTGTGTATTGTTTACTTAGTGCGTCTAATTTGCAAATACTGAGAACCTGGCGATTAATTTCCCTACCACTTCCTTTGAACTCCAATAATTCTTTGACTGTTCTTCCATGTTAGCTGGCTAACTGCCACATTCAACGATGCATTAAAAATCAAATTTTTTTTTTATTTAATAGTTTGCTCTGTGTCATTACTTGAAGCCAGATCCACGGCTATAAATGCATAGTTTGTGCTCCTATGAAGAGCATCTTCAGATCTCTTTCAGATCTCACACCATTTAGTTAAGTCTCACTTGCATTTCTACCAGATAGCAAACAGAGAGAGGAAAAAGAAGCTAGCAAGAGTACATACATGGAGACAACTGTGAATCACACACAAATAGTTGCCGGATGGGCCGGAAAGGACCCGTCGGGGAAGGTCACACCTTACGTCTTCAAAAGAAGGTAATCAATCATTGTACAATAAGAAAAGAACTACACAAGGCATAGCGATTACGTGCAGTAATTAAAAATTTGACAAACATCATTGATTTAATCATCAACCAGTACTTCACATAATGTGTATCAGGGAGAATGGACCAGAGGATGTCACCATAAAGGTGCTGTTTTGCGGGATGTGCCATACCGATCTGCACTACCTGAAAAATGACTGGGGTATCACCATGTATCCCGTCGTTCCCGGGTAAGACCTTATACTGTCTCATAACAGCAGTTCTGTTTCCTTAATCCTTATCAGCATTTTATTCTTGAAAGTGGCATTTTCAATGTTAGCTTTTTTCTAGGATTAATGTTACAATTTTGGGTATGTCAACTGTCAAGTGCCTTCTATATTATTGTAGAATTAAACAAAAAGTAGTTTTTAGGAAGATGTACAACAGTAATGGGAAAAAAACAGTATCAAGTCCAGCTCACTATAGGGGTTTCCAGATGGGTCGGGTCGGGTACCCGTGGATCCAACCCGGGCGGATCCACGGGTCCATGGGTCCACGTCGGGCACGGGTCTGTCATGGGTCGGTTCTGCCACGGGTCGGGCACGGGTCGGGTCACGGGTATGGCGGGTCACGAGTTGGAATGGGTTTCGGAAAAATTGGTCTACCCGACCCGCCCGACCCGCCCTAGGCCCATGGTTTTTTTTCCACGGGTCGGGTCGGTTATGGTTCACGGGTCGGACCACGGGCGGGTCGACCCGCCCGGGTATTGTCACAACTCTAGCTCACTACATGTACATAGTGAACATTTTTTCGGCCTAATATATAATGTCATTAAATAAGAATAAATCACCTCACATGTTCACCCAATTTAATGGCGTCAGAACATAATGAGGTAGTTGTCAGCATTTATTCAGATCACTGCTCTGTGTAGTATCTATTCCCACAAAATGGGAAAATGACTTCTAGTGCATAGAAGCCGTATTCCTAATATAAAATATTCATTGAAGAAAACATGATTCCATTAAATATTGTTAACCTAAATCAATTTATCTGATACAAAACAGGCATGAGATCACTGGTATCGTAACTAAAGTTGGTTCAAGAGTTACAAACTTCAAAGTGGGTGACCGAGTTGGGGTCGGCTGCATATATGCATCGTGCCTGAACTGCGAGTTCTGTGAAGCCTCTGAGGAGAATTACTGTGACAAAGTTCAGTTCACTTACAATGGCATTTTCTGGGATGGCAGTATCACATATGGAGGATACTCTGAGATGCTAGTTGCTAACAACAGGTGTGTGATAGAACCGACCTCACCAATTGTTTGTTATGGTTTCAACAATTGATGCTCCGATTTTAGATTTTTTATTAATATTTTAATTGAATAGAAACATTGAAAACCTTTTAAGTCTAACCTCATCTCTATAGTATTGTTCAACAGGTACTAGGCACAGAACTACTTTAATAGAGTATTTTCGCATAATACTATGCATGCATAAGAATGATTGTCATCAAAATTATAGTTATACTGAGATCAATTTATAAATTTTCTGCTCAGTCGGACAGATGAAATTAGAACAAAATCCCCATTTCTATAAGTACAGTACACTATAATTAAAGAATGTTTAAATTCAGTCCCTGTTTTGTTTCAGATATGTCGTTCATATCCCGGACAATCTTCCTCTTGATGCCGCAGCACCGTTGCTCTGTGCCGGGATTACTGTGTACAGTCCAATGAAGCACCACAACATGTTTCAAGCTGGCAAAAAACTCGGTGTGGTTGGTTTAGGCGGCCTCGGCCATGTAGCCGTGAAATTTGGCAAAGCCTTTGGCTTACATGTCACTGTCATTAGTACCTCACCAACTAAGGAGAGAGAAGCAAAGGAGCGCCTTAATGCTGATGGGTTTATTGTTAGCACTGATCCAAAACAGATGCAGGTAAGAACAGTTTACCAGTATGTTGCAGTGCAAATATTGTTTATTGTATTAGTTACAACATTTTATCTTTTGAACAATTCATCATTTAATTTTCTGTCTTTACACTGGAAACAGGCAGCTTCAAGGAGCCTGGATTACATAATTAACACAGTCTCTGCAAAACATTCACTTGGTCCGATACTCGAGCTGTTAAAAGTAAATGGGAAAATGGTTCTTGTTGGAGCTCCTGATAAGCCTGTGGACCTTCCCTCATTCCCTCTAATTTTTGGTAAGAACATGGTTTTTTTCATAGAATTTCTAAGTTTCATCATGAATATGCAGTGATTTCTTCTCAAAAGAAAATCATATACTGTTAAAAGGAAGACAACCTAATACACATTTTCTTGTATTTTAGGCAAGAGAACAGTGAGTGGAAGCATGACAGGAGGAATTAAAGAGACACAAGAGATGCTTGATATCTGCGCAAAGTACAATATAAAATCTGAGATTGAAATTGTTTCACCGAACTACATAAACGACGCATTGGCCCGGCTAGCAAGAAATGATGTTCGCTACCGATTTGTGATTGATATGGCAACCAAATCGAAACTCTAAGTTAAACTTAAAAGATACACAGTCCCACTAACCAGAAGGTTTGAGTTGTAATAAGACAGGTTTTTTAATTATTTATTGATTATTGAGTTGGGATTATTTCTTTTGTTATGTATATTTATTTCCAAATTCCAACAAATAAAAAAAGATGGTCGCTCTGAGTCGTTTCTAATATGAAAACTTCATGTGTTGTACATTGGGTTGTCAAACATACCGAAGTTGATGCAAATATCAACTTGCGTTAACCGTTTCAATTTAAGAGTGTAAGAAAATTATCTTGTGTCTTACGTTGTGTTTAATATACGTAAGAATTTTTTTCTTGCGTTCAACGTTGCGCTTAGTTTAACGGTCAAAACGTGCAACTTTCTTGAACGTTTACAACTATTAACGACGCACAACAGAGCCAAAAAAGTTATGAAAAAACTCGAAAAAATAGAAAAAATACATGTAAACACACGTCAACGTTAAAGCCACATCGACAACAAATCAAAATATAAGTACATAACATTAAAATTTACTGTGTTTCACCGCACGAAAGTAGTAACAAACACCAATTTAAATATTTTTTACCACAACAAGTCAACAAGTCATAACATTAAACAAACAAAATCTCATGTAAACCCTATACAAAAACAATCAAAAGTTAGGAGTAAGCAAATCCTACACAACATTGGTGAATTCTTCCTCAAGAACTTTAATTTCATTCCCAAGACTTTCCCCATTCATACACAAATTCATCTTCATCTTTATCAAATTCTCCCAAAAGACTCCAACCTTAAATAAATAAAAAAAGTTCTTACTACTGTGTTCTCAGAAATTGTATTTTAAAACAAGATTTTATGAATAATGAATATTGATTTTCATAAATTATATTTTAATTGATAAACACATTTTGGTCCATCATTTTCTTCTTTTTGCTGCTCTTTGTTGGTTGTTCTCTTTCTGCTGCTCTTTATTGGTTCTCCCCGGTGGATCCAATTCCTTGGCTAGTGCTTTCAGATCAGGATATATGACATTGTACGGATGAAAATACCTCAGAAGAATTCTCACAACCTTTCATAACTTTTCCATGTCCATATGTTTTGTGAAAAACAAATAATGGCACTGTCAGTCCATTCAAACTATAGTAATATATATATAGTAACATATTTCTTTCTATTTCTTTCAATTTTTTTATTAAAATTAGATTTTCAAATAATAGCACCGTCAGTTCATTAAAAATATAGTATCGGTGAATATACTCCAAACCCTAACCAAACACAAGCCAAGCACGATAATAGTATCAACAAAATATCGATCAGTGAACATTTCTAAATTCTAATGTATTAAACAACTCATTATCCTAAACTCTGATCCCTAAATCCGAAAACCTAAAATCTAAAACAACTCATTAGTGAATATATCCTAAATTCTAAAATAAAAATCCTAAGTTTAACTGAATAAAGAAAGAGACTAGTGAACAAATTGAGAGTGCAATCATTCTGATATATTAGTTTAATTAATTTTGGACTAATTGCAAGGCAATTATTTCCATCTTTGGACTAATGGATGTCACACCCCAGAAAATATAACTAGCTTAGGAGTGCTAATCCCGCCACGTGTACTTATTTACAAGTACACGAAAGGATTAATTAAATATTGACTTAATTTATAAATTAGCTAAATAGTTTAAGTAAAGGAAAAGCACACACAATACACACAATACAAGAATATCCAACGATATATATAAATCAGCATCTGTACAAAAGTTACAACAAAAGCTAAAGAAAAATAAAATACATACAATAGAGGACGATTCCATCAAAGGACGTGGGACCGACCCTCGCTAACCTACTACAAACCAATCCTGCCAAAAGAAAGTAAAAGAAAACAAACAGAGTGATCTGCAAAACAAAATACGCAGGGGACTCCATCCTAGCGCTCTCCTCTGGAGATCAAACGACTCCTGCTTCTTACTTGGACCCCACAACCGCCATGGAACATGAGTAATTTATAAAAATTACTCAGTGTGGATTAAGGTCCAGCCTTTGGGTTTATATCTGATTCAAGATTTGGACCAATCACACTTAAAGAGTTTAACTTATAATTAAATTACTACACCTATATTTGTATTAGTTAACCATTTGTACAATTTAATTATTGAAATCTATCCAAAAGAGAGATACGAAAATAAAACTCAAAAATAATATGAGGAATAATAATATATAGCTCAATAATATGGAAGGTTGTGAAACTCCCAGACAAAGGAACAAAATGCCAAGTTTAAAACCCCGGGTGTAGGACATTAGGATTCGCCCCTTAGACGGGTCACGAGATCGTGCCACCAATCTAAGAGTATCATTAGACGGGTTATGGGATCGCGCTGCCAATCTAACTTAATTAGGAGTTTTCAGAACGAAACGCCTTGGTAAAAATAGAGCGGTTACAAAAAGCACACACTCAGTCAAAAAGCGAACCAAGATGCCTACCCTTACCAAAAGAGAAATTAATAAAATAAACACTCGATCTCAGCCGTCATACGAAAATAAAGAACCGGCTACCCGTTTGAAGTAATATAATAGAAAGGGAACTCCCTATACCAACTAAGGGCCAAAGGGGAGCCCCGGACTTTCTTTGTACCAACCAGAAGCCAAAGGAGGAAGCCCTTCGAATATTAGGAGATCCTGAAATGTCGGCTAATAGAAAATATATAAAGAACGGAATAGCTCCAATACCTAACATATGACACACATACTCTAAACTGAGAAACCGAACCTTATTCACTCAAAGGAGGAAAAACTACATACTAAATATTAGTAAGGATATTGAAAAGAAAACTCTCTTACTGGCACTACGAGCCATCAAGTGATGGTCATCGTTGGTGAAAATTAGTCGAATATCTTTAAGGACATCCCGTTGAGAATACCCCATGGGCTATGTCAGACACCATGACACGTAAACTCACCACGATGCCCTCAGACTACATCCATCTAAAACTCACCGACCCCACTCTCATCACTTTCGTCGTATTTTTATACGCATCTACCTATAAGTAGCTAATAGCTTATATGATCCGTATATTGAATCTTACATGCAATTATGAAATGTAGATGACATGCAATGCAGGTTGGCCTCGGTTATTGGTGCAGATACCGGTATGCAAATATTACAGTTCAAGTTCTACTGGCATGTTTAACAATTTGTTGGTAGTTTGGTATCGCAGTTCAGTTTAGATAAGTTTGGTAGGTCCTAAATAAAAGAGAAAGGAATATGAACCCCAGGAACCACACCTGGAAAGAGGGAAGTCCTACTCTAGGGGAGCTCTGCTGCGTCGGCGCTGGGCTCAACGTCGTCTGCGGCAGCGTAGACCTCGTCCACTGAGTTTGAGTTCGAGTTAACTAAGCCTCCTAATTATCGATGTCGAGTTTATTTAGTTAGACGAAACATTTTAGCTAAAGTGGAATTGAAAGAAAAGCCTGGCGTATGAGACGTCCTTGATGCTCCTAATTTAATTTTATTTAATAATCTTACTTTAGTCAATTTTCCGTGCAGTGTCCTTGCTGCACGGCGAGTGTGTGAATCCTATGTTTCTAATCCTTTATTGATTTCAAGTGTTGTTCCTACGTGCTTTATTATTTTAAATTTATTTACTAGAACGTAAGGACAATAAGTTACATAACATAAATAAAACACATCACGAAGCAAGCATGTTATAAATTCAATTACTTTTAGTTGGACTTTTAATTAAAACTAAGTAAAGAAGAAATAAAATATTCTAATAAATATAGGTGTGCATTAATATTGTGCTTACAGAGAGATTGATCAATATATATTAGTAAGTATTTAATTAGACTTAATTAAATTATATTGGTGTGCTTAATTAATATTGTACATTGGTGTTATAGTTATAATTATTTCCTTAGTTTAAGTTAATAAATAATACATAATATTAGTTACTAAATACTGTTATATTTAATTATCGTTGCGTATGATCTAAATCCTATGTCATTTGCTAACTATGTCATCGTACCTAATTATCTATCATGTTTATATAACTACATCGTATATTATACGTTTTAGTATTTGTACTACATATAGTATAGAAAAGATATAGAATATATATAAAAACACAAATAAACACAAGTGAGTCCCATTTTTATTTATGTTTTATTTTTTGTGTTAATCTCGTGGGATTAGAAGTTCGTACTCGTGCGTCATAGCCGTAGCTTGTGCTGCACGGGCCGTAAATCATCATTTCCCAATTAATATCTTTCTCGATCCTTTTTAATATCTCGGGTCTAGTTACTAATGAAGGTTGTGTGTTTTGAAAGTTATCTTTTTTATAACGAATTTATAAATTGTTTATGATTTTAAATGTTATTATACATTTATGTTCCTTGAGATTGATATGTTATATCTTTAGAAGCGTTCAAGAAGATGCTCATGGTCTTGAACCATAGAACTCTTTAGATGAAAACATATAATCCTAAATATGTTCACAATCATGGTAATTAAAGGAAACATTATTTACCATGAAGATTGTCATGTCAATTGAAAGTACATTATAGTTCTATAAATGTTGATAAGTGATTATCATTCAATGACATGAGTATATAAAATAATAGACTTTTTCTCTCTCTTGCTACAATGGGATGAATAGTAATCCGTGAATAGTAACCCTCTTTTCCCCTCTCTTGTGTGTAGAAAGAAAAACTCTATTGTTCTTCTTTCCATTCTCTTGCAAGATTTAGCCATCAAATGAAATAGCTTGTTCATTGAAGATTGAAGATTTAGGTGGTTGGATCTAAGCTCTAACCTCTACATCCATCTATCTAAGAATGCTTTAGGTTGTTGTTTAGGTTCAAGGTGAACCAAGAGACAAGGGTGCTTCCATGGCCGAAGAAGGAAGACGACGGTTTTCAAGAGACCTAGAAGAGGAATCGACCCCTCTCTACGAAGAGATTTGACAATCTCTTTAGGTATAATCTTTTATCCACTCTTGTGCAAGAAATAAATGTGTTATTTTCTGTTTTGTTGATGCACAAGAAGTGTTCGATGAAATGTCATAGTGTATTCTTGCTTGCAATTGTTATATAAATAAGATCCTTTTTGTATTGAGTTAAATAGAGGCAAAAAAATTTTAATTTTCGTCCTCTTGAACTTACACAAGAAATCCCAACAACTAAGTATTATGAGCCAGACCACGAATTGTGTAATATATGTTTTATATCCGACTCGGCCCAAATTAGGGCCCAAGCCCAAAAATACCTAGAAACTATTTTTATTTTTTTATGAGTTTATCCATTAAATGCTGTGTAGTATCTGTTTGGGTCCAATAGGCCCTAGGGCCTAAAGGCCCATTATTATTTAAGTATGAATGGCACATTAAGAGTCCAGTGGCTTAAAGCCCAAAGGGCCATTTATTATTTATTCCCAAGGGTCCAAATAAGGCCCAACAGAAATTCTATCGAGTAATAGTCTTTACTGGGCCAATCATCACTTTTGGCCCAGTCTCTCTCTCGAGACAGATCACTAAAACCAACGATCAAAACAATCACAGCATGGCCAACAACAAACACAAGTGCTCCAGCACTGGTATTGGCCATACCAGTGTTGGTACAGACTGGTATAGGCTGGTAACAAGTATGCCAAAACCAGACAACACGGAAAACAACAAGGTTAATCTGGTTCCAGAAAATAACCCACCCAAAGTTTACACTCAACAGGCACAGTTCACAGCCGGAAGTCCCAGTCACCATAACACCACATCACAGATTAAAATTTCATAACCATTGTCAGCACCCCAAAAAAATCAACTAGCAACAATAGTGATAGTTATACTGTCAAGTTTGAGTACTGGCATTAATTTCCTAACACAGTTCAGCGCTGCCAGTGCCCTACTAATCACCTCACAAGTCACAGTTCCTTATCACAGTTTAAAGCACTGACAATTGAGTTAGCTAAAACCCAAAGCATAGCATGAATCAAACAGATCAGGCATTTATGTCTTAAAACAGAAATCACAACAGAAGCATGCAACAAGGCAGAAATCAAAAGAAAGCTATATAAATCGTCTAGGGTTCCAATTAAATTTACCAGAAGGGAACATGACTCAGGCGTCAAAAGGCGACAGACCGGGTTGCTCCCTCACCAGCGTCGGTTTCCTCCTCCTTCCCCTTCCTTAATCTTCTCCTCGTTTTCTCCTCCCTTTTCTTTCGCTTTCTCAGTTGTCACAGAGAAAAATAGGTTTGGAGTGTACAAGTCTCAACCAGTGGCGGATCCAGGATTTCATTCAAGGATAGGCACAGTTATATATAAAATTAAAAAAATATAAATTCCTTCTAATATATTATATATTAAATACCATTAAAAACCAACCCAACTCAACAAAAGTTTACAGTAGCCTTCTAAACCAAATACTACAGGTTGAGCTTTTGTCAGAATGTACAGATACAGTTAGAGACTCGACAGATATCCACCTAGTTAGATCATATTAACGATACCATGCTAAAATTGTCTGTTTTATAATAATAGCCTCACATCTGTCCCGCAATCTTCAATTTTATAGGTATTATTGAGAGAACCACTGTAAACGATCTTGAGTTTATTGATCATATGCAGAGAAGTCTTTGCACTAGTAAATCATAAACCAACCGAATTACTTGTGTTGTTGCTTCTACTAAACAAGCCGATATGTAGAGAACTTTAAAAATACCAAAAGAGGTACATGGTTTTGCAGAAACATCTTGAGCATCAAGCATAACATCATAAGGAGATGATTCACACGATCCGCTTTGACCTTCATCCCACCTATCAAAGAGGATCCAGAACAGATAATATTATATACATTACTCCATAATAAAGAAAGGAATAATTTTTCATACAATTATGCATACAAGGAGGTTATTCATCATGATCTGCTTTGACCTTCATCCCCCATAAAGTTCAAACTATCTACTGATGTCGTTCATGTGCCAATTTATGGTTTCTCTTCTCCATTGATCCATTGATAAAACCATTTACAGATTTGGCTAGCTTATTACAATCTTTAGTTGACAAATAAGTTGTAATGTTTCAGGCATTCTAGACTAGGTATTCAGGGGTTTAATCACCTAACTATAGCATTAATTCCACTAAATAATCTTCTCCATGTTTAATTTAGTATGCAAATCAAGCGAACTTCAAAACTTCAAATCGTAACCAAATTGAGCAAAATAATAACTGAAAAGAGATCTACGATAATGCGGAGTAAACGTACCATGGTGGACCACGAAGGCACGAGCAGTGGCAGTGAGTGGACCATGGAGGCACGAGGTGCGGCGACGAGTGGACCACAGACGGAGGCAGCACGACCGCACGACAGCAGGAGGCTCAGAGGTTGTCGAGGCTGCTGCTAGGGTTCCAACAGAGACTTCGACTCTTCATTTTTTTCCCTTCGACAGTTCGACGCGCAAAGGTGACATGCCAGTTGGGATGGAGAGGACGCTGGGCCTTTTGGGTTTTTTTTACAGCTCAGTTGGGATGGGCTGGATAGAGGCTAAGTGTAGGCATTTTTATTTTCAGAGGTAGACACTCTACTAATTGATCAATGGATATCTATTAGACTTTAAATTTCAGAAGTAGACACTTGACTACCCTGAGCACTGTAGATCTGCCCTGGTCTCAACACACGAGTTTTTTTCAAACGAGCAAGAAAGGTTCAAGGAGGGAGAGACGATCGTTTTATAAGCAAGAAGGTGAGAAAGCCGGGTGGGATGCATGCATTATTATTTGGCACAAGTTTTTGAGCCTCAGGGATTTTGACAGTGGATGAGGCCAAGCAGGTACACGACAAGGTCAATGGAAAAATTTCCCAGCATACTCGAGTGCCTCGAATACGAATTTGTGAGAGAGGCAGAGAGAGCAGTCGTGGCAGGTAGAGGAAGACGAGACATGAGAGAGGAGATGGGATGAGCATTAAATGCTAGGAGAGAGAAGAGTTCGAGAATAAGCGAGGCAGATAGGGGGATCCGAATCTGTTGCTTGTATTGGAGGCAAGCAGGATCCTGCTTGTTTTGATCCGATCGTCACAAATTGATCGACCGCCACGAACGTTCTAGAGAGGACGGGAGCAGGCGATTCGAAAATCGGCATGATTTTCTTGGCATAGAAGAAGGAACGAGAGAGTGAACGATCAAAGAGAGAGAGAGATCCGTCAGATCTCATCCAAGGATCGAGGAAAGAGAGAGGCCGACGGAGGTCACAAGATAATCCAACGGTAGGGTTGGGAGAGAGAGAAAAAGAATAACTTGGTGCAAACAAAGAGGTAATGGCCATGTGGCAGAGAGAGGGAAAACTAGATTTGGTTTTGTGCAAAACCAGTACCAGAGCCCCTTGATTTTGGGGTGGTGTAAGGCTGGTGGGATCTCTCTTGTGGCTCTCACAGTGAGTTGTTTTGTGTGGCCTATTCACTGCAGGATCCAGTTTTGACCCGATGGGTCATATCTTGTTATCGTATAGATGGCTTCTCGATTTTAATGGTTAAATTTGGTTTCCTAGGTCTGTTGATTGTGGGGATTGTGTAACTTTGATGTTGTGAGTCGAATTTGAAAGGGAAGTGGATCATATGACTTGTTATAACTTGTATGTATCATTTTTACTGCTCGATTTTAATGGTTAAATTATATATATATATATGAGGAGGGATCAAATGACAACAACTTTGGTGACACCAACTATAACAATAACCATTTTTTTCATTTTCAAAGTCCAAGTTGTTGATCCAAACCGTTGATTATAATCTCCATAATAAAATACACTTGCATATCAAATTTTACATTTTTTGAATTTGTTTTACTATTTATTAAGACGACTGCAAAAATATGCCAAAGTTACAACTACTTGAATCGTTGAATTTTACACCCATCTTAATAAATAGTAAAAAAATTCAAAAAGAAATATAAAATTTGATCTGTAATAGTATTTTATTATGGAGATCATGTTCAACGGTTTGGATCAATAATTTGAACTTTGAAAATGAAAAAAATGATTGTTGTCATAGTTGTGTCACCAAAGTTATTGTCATCCGATCCCTTCACTATATATATGTGTGTGTGTGTGTGTGTGTCTGTGTATATACATGTATTCTTATTTCCTTGTCACTATTAAAGGTTATATGTACATTTTGTCAAGTGTCTTTATCTATTTATTTATAAAGTTGGTTTAAATTTTTTATTTATGTACAAATTTTTATTCTTTATTACACAAATTTATTTATTGTGCTTATTAGCTAAATTATAATTAGAGGTTTATTAATAAAACTCGTTAAATTTTTATTATTAATTAGAAATTTTTTTATTGCTCAAAATTTTACGGGTTTTACATCCTCTCCTCCTTAAAAGAATTGTTTCGTCCCGAAACAAAACAACTCAGGCAGTAAAGAGGTAAGGATATCTCTCCCGCATCTCGCTCTCTAGCTCTCAGGTAACCTTATGAGGTGTGTGATGCTCCCACAGGACTAGTACGCGAGGAATGGATCGTCTGTGGAGATGGGTCTCCTGCGTATCCAATATATGCAGAGGCCGCTCCATGTAGGTCAAGTCCCTCTCGACCAGTAGGGGCTCTACCTGGAGCACGTGAGAGGGGTCATGTACATAATGTCTCAACTGAGATATGTGAAAGACATTATGCACCCCTGCAAGTAAAGGAGGGAGAGCAATTCGGTAGGCACACGTCCCAACTCGCTCTAAAATGAGGAAGGGTCCGACGAATCAGGGTGCAAGCTTTCTCTTAACGCCAAACCTCACCACGCCCTTAACGGGGGATACCCTCAATAGTGCATGCTCACCTTCGATGAGCTGCACGTCTCGACGCTTCGAATCGGCATACTTCTTTTGCCAATCATGCGTGATCCTGAGTCGCTCGTGAATGAGTCTGACTGTCTCAGTACTCTCATTCACGAGCTCCCAGGATGTAGAGGTGTATGTGCCTGGAGGATCCCAACAAATAGGAGTACGGACGTGATGTTCGTATAATGCCTCGAAAGGAGTCGTGCCGATAGATGCGTGATAACTGTTGTTATACGCAAACTCGGCAAGACTGAGATGTGACTCCCAGTCTCCACCTATGGTGATCGCACATGCACGTAACATGTCCTCCAAGGTCTGTATAGTGCGCTCTGATTAACCATCAGTCTGAGGGTGGTAAGCTGCTAAAACTCAGGGTCGTACCTAACACCTACTGGAATCGCTCCCAAAAGTGAGAGGTAAACCAGGTGTCTCGTTTGGAAATAATCTGAGTCGGCGAGCCATGGTGTCTGAACTGCTCTTGCAGATATAAGCTCGCCATCTGCTCAGGTGACATCCCGTATTGGTAGGGTATAAACCGTGCTACTTTCGTCAATATGCCGACGATCACCCAGACATCATTATAATGCTTCTGGGTCATAGGTAGCCCCGTAACAAAGTGAATTGCTCGAAAAAGAAACTTGTCTCAGACTAAGATATGATGCTTTGAGGAGTTTTCTTGAAATGTTACAACTCATAAATGAAGTACTCTTATCAGAAACACTTCTCATAGTAGGATAAGATGCTTTGTGGAGTTTTCTTAACGATTTTCACCCATAAATGAAGTACTCAGATAAGAAACACTACTCGTACTAGGATAAGAAGTTTTGTGTTGTTTTAGTTAATGGTTACAACACTTAAATGGGGTAACCGGAGAAGAAACTATTCTCGTAGAAAGATATGATTATTTCTAGAGTTTTTTTGAATGGTTACAACTCATAAATGAAGTACTATGATCAGAAACACTTCTAATAGTAGGATGAGATTCTATGTGGTGTTTTCTTTAATGGTTACCACTCATAAATGAAGTACTCTGATCAGACTCACTCATAAATTAAGTACTCGGACATGAAGCACTTAGAGTGGTACTCTATGCTTCTTCCTGTTGTTTTAGTGAATGATTACAACACTTAAATGAGGTACTCGGAGAAGAAATTTTCTCGTAGTAATATATGATACTTTGTGGAGTTTTCTTGAAAGGTTACCACTCCCAAATGAAGTACTCTGATCAGAAATACTTCTCATAGTAGGATCTGATACATTGTGGTGATTTCTTTAATGGTTACCACCCCCACCCATAAATGAAGTACCAAGGGAAGAAACACTTCTCGTAGTAAGATATGATACTTTGTATTGTTTCCTTTAATGGTTATCACCCATAAATGAAGTACTATGATATGACAAACTTCTTATAGATAGGTAAGATGCTTTGCAGTGTTTTCTTGATTGGTTACCACAAATAAATGAAGTCTCATATCAGAAACAGTTCTCATATAGGATAAGATTATTTGTCGTGTTTTCTTGATTGGTTACCACCTATAAATGAATTACTCGAACAACGAGCACATAGAGTTGTATTCTATGTTTTTTCATGGTGTTTTAGTGAATTGTTACAATATTTAAATGAAGTACTCGAAGAAGAAACTCTTCTAATAGTAAGATATGATGCTTTGTGGAGTTTTCTTGAATGGTTACACCTCATAAATGAAGTACTCTTATCAGAAAAACTTCTCATAGTAGGAAAAGATGCTTTGCGAAGTTTTCTTTAACGGTTACCACCCATATATGAAGTACTCAAATAAGAAACACTACTCATAGTAGGATAAGATGTTTTGTGGTGTTTAGTGAATGGTTACAACACTTAAATGAGGTACTCGGAGATAAAACTCTTCTCGTAGTAAGATATAATGATTTGTGGAGTTTTTTTGAAATGATATAACTCATAAATGAAGAACTGTGATAAAAAAACACTTCTAATAATAGGACACGACGCTTTGTGATGTTTTCCAAGTACTCGGACATGAACCACTTAGAGTGATACTCTTTGCTTCTTCGTGGTATTTTAGTGAATGCTTACAACAATTAAATGAAGTACATGGAAAAGAAACACTTCTCGTAGTAATATGTGATGCTTTGTGGAGTTTTCTTTAAAAGGTTAACACTCACAAATGAAGTACTCTGATCAGAAACACTTCTCATAGTAGAATTTGATGCATTGTGGTGTTTTCTTTAGTGGTTACTACCCGCACCCATCAATGAAGTACTTAGATAACAAAACACTTCTCAAAGTAGGATAGGATGTTTTGTGTTGTTTTCTTAAATGGTTACCACCTATAAACGAAGTACACTGATCAGAATCACTCATAAATTAAGTACTCGTACATGAAGCACTAGCTTAGAGTGGTACACTATGAATATTCGTTGTGTTTTAGTGAATGTATACAACACTTTAATGAATTACTCGGAGAAGAAACTCTTCTCGTTGTAAGATATATAGCTTTGTGGAGTTTTCTTGAAAGGTTACAACTCATTAATGAAGTACTCTTATCAGAAACACTTCTCATAGTAGGATAAGATACTTTGTAGAGTTTTCTTTAAAGGGTACCACCCATGAATGAAGTACTCAGATAAGAAACACTACCCGTAGTAGGAAAAGATGTTTTGTGGGGCTTTAGTCAATGGTTACAACACTTAAATAAGGTACTTGAAGAAGAAACTCTTATCGTAGTAAGATATGATGATTTGTGGAGTTTTCTTGAAAAGGTTACCACTCACAAATGAAGTACTATGATCAGAAATACTTCTCATAGTAGGACCTGATGCATTGAGGTGTTTTCTTTAGTGGTTACCACCCATAAATAAAGTACTAAAATAAGAAACACTACTCTTTAAGAAATTTTAGCGAATTAATACAACACTTAAATGAGGTACTCGGAGAAGACACTCTTCTCGTAGTAATATATGATAATTTGTGGAGTTTTTTTGAAAGGTTACAACTAATAAATGAAGTACACTGATCAGAATCACTCAAAAATTAAGTACTCGTACATGAAGCACTTAGAGTGTTACACTTTGCATATTCGTTGTGTTTTAGTGAATGGATACAACACTTCAATGAATTACTCGGAAAAGAAATTCTTCTCGTTGTAAGATATGTTGCTTTGTGAAGTTTTCTTGAAATGTTACAACTCATAAATGAAGTACACTTATTAGAGATACTTCTCATAATAGGATAAGATGCTTTGTGAAGTTTTCTTTAACGGTACTCGTAGTAGGAAAGATGTTTTGTGGTGTTTAGTGAATGGTTACAATACTTACTTGCGGTACTCGGAGATGAAACTCTTCCCGTAGTAAGATATGATATTTTCTTCATGGTGTTTTAGTGAATGGATAGAACATTTAAATGAATTTTCGGAGAAGAAACTCTTCTCATTGTAAGATATGATGATTTGTGAAGTTTTCTTGAATGGTTATAGCTCATAAATGAAATACTCTGATCAGAAACACTTCTAATAGTAGGATAAGATGATTTGTGATGTTTCCTTTAATGGTTACCACCCATAAATGTAGTACTCTGTTCAAAGTCAATCATAAATTAAGTACTCGGACATGAAGCACTTAGAGTATTACTCTATGCTTCTTCGTATTGTTTTAGTGAATGATTACAACACTTCAATGAAGTACTTGGAGGAGAAACTCTTCTCGTAGTAATATATGATACTTTGTGGAGAGTTTTCTTGAAAGGTTAGCACTCACAAATGAAGTACTCTGATCAGAAACACTTTTCATAGTAGGATCTGATGCATTGTGATGGTTTTTTAATGTTTACCACCTCCACCCATAAATGATGTACTAAGGGAAGAAACTCTTTTAGTAGTGATATATGTTTATTTGTGGAGTTTTTTTTTGAAAGGTTAGAACTCATAAATAAAGTACTCTGATAACAAACACTTCTAATAGTAGGAAAATATGCTTTGTGTTGTTTTCTTTAATGGTTACCACAAATAAACGAAGTACACTGATCAGAATCACTCATAAATTAAGTACTCGTAAATGAAGCACTTAGAGTTGTACACTATGCATATTCGTTGTGTTTTAGTGAATGGATACAACACTTTAATGAATTACTCGGAGAAGAAACTCTTCTTGTTGTAAGATATGTTGCTTTGTGAGGTTTTCATGAAAGGTTACAACTTATTAATGAAGTACTCTTATCAGAGAAACTTCTCATAGTAGGATAAGATGTTTTGTGAAGTTGTCTTTAATGGTTACCACTCATATATGAAGTACTCAAATAAGAAACACTACTCGTCGTAGGATAAGATACTTTGTGGTGTTTAGTGAATGGTTACAACACTTACTTGTAGTACTCAGAGATGAAACTCTTCTCATAGTATGATATGATGCTTTGTGGAGTATTCTTAAAGGTTAAAACTCATAAATGAAGTACTCTTATCAGAGAAACTTCTCATTGTAGGATAAGATGCTTTGCGAAGTTTTTTTTAACGGTTACCACCCAAATATGAAGTACTCAAATAAGAAACAGTACCCTTAGTAGTATAAGATGTTTTGTGGTGTTTAGTGAATGGTTACAACACTAACTTGAGGTAGTCGGAGATGAAACTCTTCTCATAGTAAGATATGATGTTTTGTGGAGTTTTCTTGAAAGGTTGCAACTCATAAATGAAGTACTTTTATCAGAGAAACTTCTCATAGTATGATGAGATGCTTTGTGAATTTTTTTGTAAGAATGGTAACAAATGAAGTACGATGAAATGTTTTTTGGAGTTTTAGTGAATGGTTACAACAATTAAATTAGGTACTCGGAGAAGAAACTCTTCTCGTAATAAAATATGAGGATTTGTGGAGTTTTTTTTTTTGAAAGGTTACAACTCATAAATGAAGTACTTTTATCAGAGAAACTTCTCATAGTAGGATAAGGTGCTTTGTGTTGTTTTCATTAATGGTTACCACACATAAATGAAGTACTCTGATAAGACATACTTCTCGTAGATAGATAAGATGCTCTGTGGGGTTTTCTTGATTGGTTACCACAAATAAATGGTCTCAGATCAGAAACTGTTCTCGTATTGGATAAGATGATTTGTGGTGTTTTCTTGATTGGTTACTACCCATAAATGAAGTACTCAGACATCGAGCACATACAGTTGTATTCTATGTTTCTTCATGGTGTTTTAATGAATGGTTACAACATTGAAATGAAGTACTCGGAGAAAAAACTCTTCTCATAGTAAGATATGATGCTTTGTGGAGTTTTCTTGAAATGTTACAACTCATAAATGAAGTACTCTTATCAGAAAAACTTCTCATATTAGGATCAGATAATTTGTGAAGTTTTCTTTAATGGTTACCACCCATATATGACGTACTCAAATAAGAAACACTACCCTTAGTAGGATAAGATGTTTTGTGGTGTTTAGTGAATGGTTACAACACTTACTTTAGGTACTCAGAGATGAAACATTTTTCGTAGTAAGATATGATGATTTGTGGAGTTTTTTAGAAAGGTTACAACTCATAAATGAAGAACACTGAACAGAAACACTTCTAATAGTAGGATAAGATGCTTTGTGTTGTTTTCTTTAATGGTTACCACCTACAAACGAAGTACACTGATCAGAGTCACTCATAAATTAGGTACTCGTACATGAAGCACTTAGAGTGGTACACTATGCAAATTCGTTGTGTTTTAGAGAATGGATATAACATTTTAATGAATTACTCGGAGAAGAAACTCTTCTCGTTGTAAGATATGTTGCTTTGTGGAGTTTTCTTGAAAGGTTACAACTCATTAATGAAGTACTCTTATCAGAAACACTTCTCATAGTAGGATAAGATGCTTTGTGGAATTTTCTTTAATGGACACCGCCCATGAGTGAAGTACTCAAATAAGATACACTACTCGTAGTAGGATAAGATGTTTTGTGGTATTTTAGTGAATGGTTACACCACTTAAATGAGGTACTTGGAGAAGAAACTCTTCTCGTAGTAAGATATGATGATTTGTGGATATTTTTTTGAAATGTTACAACTCATAAATGAAGTACTCGGATCAGAAACACTTCTAATAGTAGGATAAGATGTTTTGTGGTGTTTTTTTTAATGGTTACCACCCATAAATAAAGTAATCTGATCAGAGTCACTCATAAATTCTGTACTCGGACATGAAGTAGTTAGAGTGGTACTCTATGTTTTTTCGTGGTATTTTAGTGAATGCTTACAACACTTAAATGAAGTACTCGGAGAAGAAACTCTCCTCGTAGTAATATATGATGCTTTGTGGTGTTTTCTTGAAAGGTTACCACTCACAACTGAAGTACTATGAACAGAAATACTTCTCATAGTAGGACCTGATGCATTGTGGTGTATTCTTTAGTGGTTACCACACATAAATGAAGTACTCAAATCACTACTCGTAGTAGGATGAGATGTTTTGTGGAGTTTTAGTGAATGGTTACAACACTTAAATTAGGTATTCGGAGAAGAAACTCTTCTCGTAGTAATATATGGTGTTTTCTTGGTTGGGTACCATTCATAAATGAAGTACTCAGACATCGAGCAAATAGAGTTGTATTTTATGTTTCTTCATGGAATTTTAGTGAATGGTTACAGCATTTAATTGAAGTACTCGGATAAGAAACTCTTCTCATAGTAAGATGTGATGCTTTGTGCAGTTTTCTTGAAAGGTTACAACTCATAAATGAAGTACTATTATCAGAGAAACTTCTCATAGTAGGATAAGATGTTTTGTGAAGTTTTCTTTAACGGTTACCTCTCATATATGAAGTACTCAAATAAGAAACACTACTCGTCGTAAGATAATATACTTTGTGGTGTTTAGTGAATGGTTACAACACTTACTTGCAGTACTTAGAGATGAAACTCTTCTCATAGTAAGATATGATGCTTTGTGGAGTTTTCTTGAAATGTTACAACTCATAAATGAAGTACTCTTATCAGAGAAACATCTCATAGTAGGGTTAGATGCTTTGTGAAGTTTTCTTTAACGGTTACCACCCATATATGAAGTACTGAAATAAGAATCGGTACCCTTAGTAGGATAAGATGTTTGAGGTGTTTAGTGAATGGTTACAACACTTACTTTAGGTATTCGGAGATGAAACTCTTTTCGTAGTAAGATATGATGAATTGTGGAGTTTTTTTATAAAGGTTACAACTAATAAATGAAGAACTCTGATCAGAAACACTTCTAACAGTAGGATAAGATGCTTTGTGTTGTTTTCTTTAATGGTTACCACCTTTAAACGAAGTACACTGATCAGAATCACTCATAAATTAAGTACTCGTACATGAAGCACTTAAAGTGGTACACATGCATATTCGTTGTGTTATAGTGAATGGATACAACACTTTAATGATTTACTCATAGAAGAAACTCTTCTCGTTGTAAGATATGTTGCTTTGTGGAGTTTTCTTGAAAGGTTACAACTCATTAATGAAGTACTCTTATCCGAAACACTTCTAATAGTAGGATAAGATGCTTTGTGGAATTTTCTTTAATGGATACCACCCATGAATGATGTACTCAGATAAGAAACACTACTCGTAGTAGGTTAAAATGTTTTTTGGTGTTTTTGTGAATGGTTACAACACTTAAATGAGGTACTGGGAGAAGAAACTTCTCTCGTAGTAATATATGATGATTTGTGGAGTTTTTTTTTGAAATGTTACAACTCATAAATGAAGTACTCTAATAAAAACACTACTAATAGTAGGATAAGATGTTTTGTGGTGTTTTCTTAATTGATTACCACCCATAAATGAAGTAATCTGATCAGAGTCACTCATAAATTAAGTACTCAGACATGAAGCACTTAAAGTGGTACTCTATGCTTCTTCGTGGTATTTTAGTGAAAGCTTACAGCACTTTAATAAAGTACTCGGAGATGAAATTCTTCTCGTAGTAATATATGATGCTTTGTGGAGTTTTCTTGAAAGGTTACCACTCAGAAATGAAGTACTATGATCAGAAATACTTCTCATAGTAGGACCTGAGGCATTGAGGTGTATTCTTTAATGGATAGCACCCATGAATGAAGTACTCAGATAAGAAACACTACTCGTAGTAGGATAAGATATTTTGTGTTGTTTTAGTAAATGGTTACAACACTTAAATGATGTACTTGGAGAAGAAACTCTTCTCGTAGTAAGATATGATAATTTGTGTAGTTTTTTTTGAAATATTACACATCATAAATGAAGTATTCTGATCAGAAACACTTCTAATAGTAGGATATGATGCTTTGTGGTATTTTCTATCTTGGTTACCACCCATAAATGAAGTAATCTGATCCGAGTCACTTCTAAATTAAGTACTCGGACATGAAGCACTTAGAGTGGTACTCTATGCTTCTTCGTGGTATTTTAGTGAATGCTTACAACACTTAAATGAAGTACTCGGAGAAGAAACTCTTCTCGTTTTAATATATGATGTCTTGTGGAGTTTTCTTGAAAGGTTACCACTCACAAATTAAGTACTATGATCAGAAAAACTTCTCATAGTAGGACCTGATGCATTGAGGTGTTTTCTTTAGTGGCTACCACCCATAAATGAAGTACTCAAATATGAAACACTACTCGTAGTAGGATGAAATTTTTTGTGGAGTTTTAGTGAATGGTGACAACAATTAAATTAGGTATTCGAAGAAGAAACTCTTCTCGTAGTAATATATGATGATTTGTGGAGTTTTTTTGAAATGTTACAACTCATAAATGAAGTACTCTGATCAAAAACACTTCTCATAGTAGGATAAGATGCTTTGTGTTGTTTCTTTATTAGTTATCACACATAAATGAGGTACTCTGATAAGACATACTTCTCATTGATTGATAAGATGTTTTGTGGTGTTTTCTTAATTGGTTATCACAAATAAATTAAGTCTCACATCTAAAACACTTCTCGTATAGGATAAGATAATTTGTGGTGTTTTCTTGATTGGTTACTACCAAGAAATGAAGTACTCAGACATCGAGCACATAGAGTTGTATTCTATGTTTCTTCATGGTGTTTTAATGAATGATTACAACATTTAAATGAAGTACTCCGAGAAGAAACTCTTCTCATAGTAAGATGTGATGCATTGTGGAATTTTCTTGAAATGTTACAACTCATATATGAAGTACTCTTTTCAGAGAAACTTCTCATAGTAGGATAAAATGTTTTGTGAAGTTTTGTTTAACGGTTACCACTCATATATGAAATACTCAAATAAGAAACACTACTCGTAGTAGGACAAGTTGCTTTGTGGTGTTTATTGAATGGTTACAACACTTACTTGCAGTACTCAGAGATGAAACTCTTCTCATAGTAAGATCTGATGCTTTGTGGATTTTTCCTGAATGGTTACAACTCATAAATGAAGTTACTCTTATCAGAGAAACTTCTCATAGTAGAATAAGATGCTTTGTGAAGTTTTCTTTAACGGTTACCACCCATATATGAAGTACTCAAATAAGAAACACTACCCTTAGTGGGATAAGATGTTTTGTGGTGTTTAGTGAATGGTTACAACACTTACTTTAGGTACTCAGAGATGAAACACTTTTCGTAGTAAGATATGATGATTTGTGGAGTTTTCTAGAAAGGTTTCAACTCATAAATGAAGAACACTGAACAAAAACACTTCTAATAGTAGGATAAGATGCTTTGTGTTGTTTTCTTGAATGGTTACCACCTACAAACGATGTACACTGATCAGAATCACTCATAAATTAGGTACTCGTACATGAAGCACCTAGAGTGGTACACTATGCAAATTCGTTGTTTTTTAGAGAATAGATACAACATTTTAATGAATTACTCGGAGAAGAAACTCTTCTCGTTGTAAGATATGTTGCTTTGTGGAGTTTTCTTGAAAGGTTACAACTCATTAATGAAGTACTCTTATTAGAAACACTTCTCATAGTAGGATAAGATGCTTTGTGGAATTTTCTTTAATGGATAACACCCATGAGTGAAGTACTCAGATAAGATACACTACTCCTAGTAGGATAAGATGTTTTGTGGTATTTTAATGAATGGTTACACCACTTAAATGAAGTACTCGGAGAAGAAACTCTTCTCGTAGTAATATATGATGTTTTGTGGTGTTTTATTGAATGGTTACCACTCACAAATGATGTACTATGATTAGAAATACTTCTCATAGTAGGACCTGATGCATTGAGGTCAATTGTTTAGTGGTTACCACCCATAAATGAAGTACTCAAATATGAAACACTACTCGTAGTAGGATGAGACGTTTTGTGGAGTTTTAGTGAATGGTTACAACACGTAATTTTGGTACTGGGAGAACAAACTCCTCTCGTAGTAATGTATGATGATGATTTCTGGAGTTTTTTGAAAGGTTACAACTCATAAATGAATTACTCTGATCAGAAACACTTCTCATAGTAGAATAAGATGCTTTGTGTAGTTCTTTTTAATTGTTATCACACATAAATGAAGTACTCTGATAAGACATACTTCTCATAGATGGATAAGATGTTTTGTGGTGTTTTCTTGATTGGTTATCACAAATAAATGAAGTCTCACATCAAAAATAGTTCTCGTATAGGATAAGATGATTTTGTGGTGTTTTCTTCATTGGTTACCATTCATAAATGAAGTACTCAGACATCGAGCAAATAGAATTGTATTTTATGTTTCTTCGTGGTGTTTTAGTGAATGGTTACAGTATTTAATTGAAGTACTCGGATAAAAAACTCTTCTCATAGTAAGATGTGATGTTTTGTGCAATTTTCTTGAAAGGTTACAACTCATAAATGAAGTACTATTATCAGAGAAACTTCCCATAATAGGATAAGATATTTTGAGAAGTTTTCTTTAACGGTTACCTCTCATATATGAAGTACTCAAATAAGAAACACTACTTGTCGTAGGATAATATACTTTGTGGTGTTTAGTGAATGGTTAAAACACTTGCAGTACTCAGAGATGAAACTCTTCTCATAGTAAGATATGATGCTTTGTGGAGTTTTCTTGAAAGGTTACAACTAATAAATGAAGTACTCTTATTAGAGAAACTTCTCATAGTAGGGTTAGATGCTTTGTGAAGTTTTCTTTAACGGTTACCACCCATATATGAAGTACTCAAATAAGAAATGGTACCCTTAGTAGGATAAGATGTTTGAGGTGTTTAGTGAATGGTTACAACACTTACTTTAGGTTTTCGGAGATGAAACTCTTTTCGTAGTAAGATATGATGAATTGTGGAGTTTTTTTGAAAGGTTACAACTCATTAATGAAATACTATTATCAGAAACACTTCTAATAATAGGATAAGATGCTTTGTGGAATTTTCTTTAATTGATACCACCCATGAATGAAGTACTCAAATAAGAAACACTACTCGTAGTAGGATAAGATGTTTTGTGGTGTTTTAGTGAATGGTTATAACACTTAAATGAGGTACTTGGAGAAGAAACTCTTCTCGTAGTTAGATATGATGATTTGTGTAGTTTTTTTTTGAAATATTACAACTCATAAATGAAGTACTCTGATCAGAAACACTTCTAATAGTAGGATAAGATGCTTTGTGATGTTTTCTATCTTGGTTACCACCCATAAATGAAGTAATCTGATCAGAGTCACTTCTAAATTAAGTACTCGGACTTGAAGCACTTAGAGTGGTACTCTATACTTCTTCGTGGTATTTTAGTGAATTCTTACAACACTTAAATGAAGTACTCGGAGAAGAAACTCTTCTCGTTGTAATATATGATGTCTTGTGAAGTTTTCTTGAAAGGTTACAACTCAAAAATGAAGTACTATGATCAGAAATACTTCTCATAGTAGGACCTGATGCATTGAGGTCTATTCTTTAGTGGTTATCACCCATAAATGAAGTACTTAATTATGAAACACAACTCGTAGTAGGATGAGATATTTTATGGAGTTTTAGTGAATGGTTACAACAAATAAATTAGGTATTCGGAGAAGAAACTCTTCTCGTAGTAAGATATGATGATTTGTGTAGTTTTTTTTTTTTTTGAAATATTATAACTCATAAATGAAGTACTCTGATCAGAAACACTTCTAATAGTAGGATAAGATGCTTTGTGGTGTTTTCTATCTTGGTTACCACCCATAAATGAAGTAATCTGATCAGAGTCACTTCTAAATTATGTATTCGGAAATGAAGCACTTAGAGTGGTACTCTATTCTTCTTCGTGGTATTTTAGTGAATGCTTACAACACTTAAATGAAGTCCTCGGAGAAGAAAATCTTCTCGTTGTAATATATGATGTCTTGTGGAGTTTTCTTGAAATGTTACCACTCACAAATGAAGTATTATGATCAGAAAAACTTCTCATAGTAGGACCTGATGCATTGAGGTGTTTTCTTTAGTGGCTACCACCCATAAATGAAGTACTCAAATATGAAACACTACTCGTAGTAGGATGAAATTTTTTGTGGAGTTTTAGTGAATGGTTACAACACTTAAATTAGGTACTCGGAGAAGAAACTCTTCTCGTAGTAATATATGATGATTTGTGGAGTTTTCTTTAATGGTTACCACCCATAAATGAAGTACTCTAATCAGAGTCACTTATAAATTAAGTACTCGGACATGAAGCACTTTGAGTGTTACTCTATGCTTCTTCGTAGTGTTTTAGTGAATGGTTGCAACACTTAAATGAAGTACTCGGTGATGAAACTCTTCTTGTAGTTATATATGTTGCTTTGTGAAATGTTTTTGAAAGGTTGTCACTCATAAATGAAGACTATGATAAGAAACACTTCTAATAGTAGGATAAGACGTTTTGTGGTGTTTTCTTTAATAGTTACCACACATAATTCAACTGCTCTGATCAGAGTCACTCATAAATTAAGTACTCGGACATGAAGCACTTTGAGTGGTACTCTATTCTTCTTCGTGGTATTTTAGTGAATGCTTACAACACTTGAATGAAGTACTCGGAGAAGAAACTCTTCTCGCAGTAATATATGATGCTTTGTAGAGTTTTCTTGAAAGGTTATCACTCACAAATGAAGTAATATGATCAGAAACACTTCTCATAGTATGATCTGATGCATTGTGGTGTTTTCTTTAGTTGGCTACGCCCTCACCCATCAATGAAGTACTCGGATAACAAAACACTTCCCGCAGTAGGATATGATGCTTTGTGATGTTTTCTTAAATAGTTACCACACATAAATGAAGTACTTTCATCAGAGTCACTCATAAATTAAGTACTCAAACATGAAGCACTTAGAGTGGTACTCTATGCTTCTTCGTTGTGTTTTAGTGAATGATTACATCACTTAAATGAAGTACTCGAGGTAGAAGCTTTTCTCGTAGTAATATATGATGCTTTGTGGAGTGTTCTTGAAAGGTTACCACTCATAAATGACGTACACTGATCAGAAACACTTCTAATAGTAAGAAAAATGCTTTGTGATGTTTTTTCTTTAACAGTTACCACCTATAAAAGAAGTACTCAGATAAGAAACACTACTCGTTGTAGGATACGAAGTTTTGTGTTATTTTAGTGAATGGTTGCAACACTTAAATGAGGTACTTGGAGAAGAAACTCTTCTCGTCGTAAGATATGATAATTTGTGGAGTTTTTTTTTGAAAGGTTACAACACACAAATGAAGTACTTTGATCAGAAACACTTCTAATAGTATGATATAATGATTTGTGGAGTTTTTTTGAACGGTTACAACTCATAAATGAAGTACTCAGATAAGAAACACTTCCCGTGGTAGGATAAGATGCTTTGTGTTGTTTTCTTTAATGGTTACCACACATAAATGAAGTACTCTGATAAAACATACTTCTCGTAGATATATAAGATGCTTTGTTGTGTTTTCTTGATTTGTTACCATAAATAAATTATGTCTCAGATCAGAAACAGTTCTCGAATAGGATAAGATGATTTGTGGTGTTTTCTTGATTGGTTACAATTTATAAATGAAGTACTCAGACATCGAGCACAAAGAGTTGTATTCTATGTTTCTTCATGGTATTTTAGTGAAAGGTTGCAACATTTAAATAAAGTACTCATAGAAAAAACTCTTCTCATAGTAAGATATGATGCTTTGTGGAGTTTTATTGAAATATTACAACTCATAAATAAAGTACTTTTATCAGAAATACTTCTCGTAGTAGGATAAGATGCAAATTGAAGCATTATGGCAAAGCTTACTCTATGAAAGAATATGTCATATGCACTATCGACACATACCAACATAATCACACTTCTTCATCTTCATTCCTCAGAGCAGTAGAACATCCAAGCTCTTGGTATATCCCTTTCATGAATTGATCTATCCCTTGTTCCATGGTTTTGACTCCTGTAGTGAGGAGCACCACTTCAACTTGCTCCTTGGTGAAAGGTTGATTTTGATGAAAGTATGTGGTATCATCAAACTCCATCTTTCTTTTATGCTTTTGTACTCTTATGTTGACTGAAACTTCTCTTTTCTGCACCTGTTGGGCTTTCTGCACAATTGTCATGTAAGGTCTCTTGTTCTTTTCCTTGAGTCTAACACTTCTCCTGATTTGAGTCTAAGTCATAGCAACTTGAAGCCCAGTCTGGGTCTCTTTTCTTTCTCTATGATCTTGTTCAGTGTTTTGCTAGGCCTCTATCTCACAGTCGTCATTCATGACCTTTTCATGAGCTTGATCCTCATGGGCTTCAGTAGCAAACTGGTTGCTACCAAGTGCATGTTCCTTCTCAGCAGATTCAATGTAGAAGCTGCTTTCAACGAGCTCAATTGCAGTGCCTGCAATTTCTCCCTTTAAAAGTCTGAGCCCAAAACTTTCGAAGCCCTTTTTTCCCATTGCATTAAGACATTATTCTCAGCAATAACTCCATCATTAATATTCAACTATTGTTTTTTCAATAAAAGAAGAAGACAAGCCCACCGACAGGACTCTTGAACCTTGTGTAGGCATTGCATGGCACATCTGACATGCAAATTGAAGTATTAGAACATTGAAAGATTTAGCTTTTGAGAGAATGCCCACCTAGATTGGAAGAGGATCAGATGTGATCTTTCTTGAGTGCAGCAACATCTTAACTCTCCCATTGATTTCAATGCCATCAATACAATACACACATTTCTAAATACTCATGCATGTAACAGTTTCCAATTCCCAAGGATTTTATGTAACCATTATGTGATGTATAATGCCCTTTTTCACTACACTGCACTATGCAACCTTTGGTGTTGCACACAACTGCTGATCTTGTTGTGCCCACACCTGCACCATGCCTTGTGGACCGTTCCTCTGAGAAGGTGTCGATGATGATTGCCCCATTTCATAGCTGCACCATCCCCTTAAGCATGGTGGTGGTGGTGGTGGTGGTGGTGGTGGTGGTGAGTCAGTTATGTCTGATGCTAGTGAATTTTGCATATTTTGTTGATGAGGCGAGGGCGGAGGTGGAGAGGCACCGCCATCATCATCGCCGTCATCGAGAGGAAATGAACCTCCTTTGACTCTAATATAGCCTTGCAAAATTATCTCAATCATTTGCCAAAAGGCTCTTCTTTCAGATGTACATAATGGGATATTTTGGCAGGATGATGGTAGGCAATCAACATCTTTAGGGAGTCAAAGTTCCTATTGACAAAGTAAGATTCAGTTCTAAGGGTAGCCAAACGAGGACACTAATGTCCTTATGTCAGCACGATGCCAGAATTGTAGAGGTGCTCCAACCAAGCGGATGAGAGCACGATAGTTTGTTGGAGCATATGCCATACCATGCCCCCAATGCTAGGCTTCAATTCGCAATTGTGTGTTATCTTTCAGAAATGTAGGAGTGCTTTCAACGGGCATATCTTTCAGGTGGGTATTAGGACAGACTATAATATAGTCTCCGAATCTGCTTCACAAGGCGCAACTAAAAAATCTTCTGAACGCATGTTAAGTCATTGTACGCTGCATGTTGAGCGATGTGTGCGACTAGGTTTCGTGCGGCAAAATCTGAGACAATAACAAAAGCGGAACTAAGGAATATATGTGCATGTCTCAGCATGCAGTTGCTTGGTCTATAGAGACGGATGAAATCTGGGCTTTCGTAATTTTGTGAATATTTTTAGTGGAGGAACTATGCTATTACTTGCACTTGTTAGGGCTGGGATTGAATTTGCAACTGCTTGTGCAAAGGTTCTTTTATAGCTGCTACTATGGTATGGTTTCTTCAGAGAGGCGTGATTTGAAGAAGTCGATGAGATGCGACTGTCTACATGCCTTGAACAATTGGTAAAATTGTGTCCAATAACTCCACATCTAAAACATCTCTTTGGATCCCTACTGAGACGCTTCGTGTGTCAAACAACAATGCATCTAAAGCATCGCTTCTGTTGGAAGAGCTCTTTAATTTTTTACCTAAAAAAGATATACATTAAATTAAATGAACTTCGAACATATTTGGTAGCCCATCATACAATAAACACAACTTAATAAAATGTTAATGAATTTATGATGAATGATTAACTAAAATTCAAATTGATTTAAATTGTACGTAATTGTAATTGTGTTACTTATATATCTTAAATATTCGTTTTACATAACCAATTTCAAGACCAAAAGAGATGATAGATTTGACGAGTTAATGTAAAAATTGTGTCAATTTTTGTTGTTCTATATCTTAAATATTTGTACACTGATTCCTATCAAATATATAATATTATTATTCTTATTTTAAAAGAATAAAACAATATTGTACAAAAGTAACATTTCACGTTACCACTAAGTCTATTTCCTTATGACTATATATATATAATCCCAGTGATCTAAAAAGCTTTTGTTCCGACTAAGTCCCGGGACAATACACGCTTTCACCAAGGAGAAGGCAAGGCTTCCCTCTTTTTACAATGATGGTTAAAGCTGGGGTTCTACATGCGGGTCGGATCGGGTATTCATAAATTCAACTCGGATGGATTTACAGATTCACGGATATCACGGGTCGAGTAAACACAGGTCCGCAGTAGAAAGAGTCAATTCGACTCGTGATAAATCCAAACCGGTCAGGTGGGCACGAGTCCAGACGGGTTGGGCACAGGTCCCGTCGAATTTTCTTTTTTTTTAATTAATTTTTCTACTGATTTTTTTTATTTTTTTTTTACTTTTTTCAATTTTTTTTACTTTGAAATGACATGAATCTGTCACGGGTCCACGGTAACGAGTTCGGACGGATTTCGTAAATTTTGACCTACGCGACCCGCTCTAAATCCACTATTCTATTTTCCACGAGTCGAATTGGGTCGGCCCGAGTACGAGTCGTACCACGGACGGGTCGGCCCGCCCGGGTTTTAGCACAACTCTAGTTAAAGCATCTTTCCACAGCATTGAGTGAAATTCATATCTCTTGAAATGGTCAGAAATTTTCAGGAGAGAATTGACAGTTTTACTAAATGAACATTGTAGCAGTATTGTAGCAATTACTATACAAACATGTAAAAAAAGATGTAGTAGCGTTGAGAATCAAAAAGCAAACAAGTATTGTAATTTCAGAAAATAAAATAAGAATTATATTGACTATTGAGTGGGGATAGAAATGAATTGATGAAAGAGCAGTAGACATCAATACATCATTCCAGATTGATCCAGCGAGAAATCGGGCAAAGCTTACTCTGTCAATGGTCGCTTCTGGGAAACGCCATGTGATGTTGAAAGGACCAGACGAAGCATCTAGGTCCCCGCTAGTACTACCTAACAAACACACTATTATGATATTATCTGATTTATTATCTCTCTAGCTCTGTTCACTACTTCACTGTTGTTTTGTTCTCTATCTTTATTATCCCTTATTTGTTCGAGTATAACAAGGAAATTTATCCGTATTAAGACAAAAGACAGATTGTTCAGAGACAAACTTTTTTTGGATAAATTTATTAAAGGGTGTACATTTTTTTAAGAAACCTTCCCATTCAAAATCTAACGGCTCTGTTTTTGTTCTATGTATGTAAAAGCAATTTAATTATATATATAGGTATGATATGTGATTCTTTTCTATTTTAAGAATGGTTTTAAAATTTTGATGAAAATATTATTTAAGAACACAATCCCTACCTATGTTTGTTGATTTAATTTAGTTTATTCAATGTATTATATTTTGCAAGACAAAAAAGTTCCAAACAGTGACGGAGTCGAGAGGATTTAGGGAATGCACTGTCCGTCTGTCCCCTCATGATTTCCAAGTTTTTTTTTCAATTTTACTGGTAATATCAGAAGAGACACTTCCATTTCAAAAAATGTCTAAATTATTTGAGTAATAATTAAATTTATTCCTGCATCATTATTGATCTAACTTGTTCCAAACGATTCTACCATTAGTAATAATATTAGAAGAAACACAGAGAAGTTCACTCTGCGATTTGAGCTGCTATCGGTGTACCATCACTGAAGCCAAACACCGGAAAAACGAACACCACACAAGAGGAATAAATGATAGATCATATATCTTTTTTTATTTTATTTAATAGATCATATATCTCTCCCAGACGAAGAAAAAAAAGTTGTAAATGCAACTTTTCTTTTTGAAGCTCCTAAAGAAATCTTCTCATCACATGGTGTGATTGGTGTCCTGTTGTTCGATGTGGCTATATCCTTTGCGACAATAATTCTTATTGAACAATCTAACAGTACTTTTTCTGTTCTTTTACCTACCAGAGTACCAGTACCATCTATCTATCTGTTCAAACATGGAAGTAATAAAATAATCATGTGGCAACTTCTGCAAAGTGGCTACTTTAGTTTTGATGAGTATATTAATTAGAATAATATTTGATTATGGTAGGTTAGGAGACAAAAAATGATGGAAACAGGGAATGTTCTGACTGGATAAGAACACACCAAGCCCAATTATTGGGACACAATTTTTAATTCAAGCAACAATTGACGCGCTTAGTGAGCAAGGCTGTACTAATTAATTAAATGACAAAGCACAACTAACAATGACAAATCAAGAAAGACAAAGCTAGCTAATAAATAACTTGTTCACAAATATAATTAACCATCATAATTTAACTAAAATAAAACAAATTAGACACAGAACCTTCTTACAGTGCACAAGACGATGAGAAGCTAGCAGAAGAGAAAAAAAAAGAGGAGAAAATGCTAGAAGTGAACTTCAATCCAAACCGACCATGAGAGCTCTCTCTTCCTCTCTCAATCTCTATCAATTACACAACCATACACAATAGAGAGAAAGAGAGACCATTTTTTCTGTTCATTGCACTTAGTTGTTTGGATTGCTTCTGAATGAACCGAGAGCCTTGATGGCGGCCGCACGAAGGATGTATTGATGATAAGCAGCAGCGGCTAGAGCTCCAACAAAGGGGCCCACCCAGAAAATCCACTGTACAAACAAAACATATAAAGCATATATTAGTGAAATTTTATATCTAAGGAGATATTTAGAGTTTAGTAAAAGATTGGTTTTGATTTATTACATGATCATCCCAAGGTTTATTTTGGTTGAAGATAACAGCAGCACCAAAGCTACGAGCAGGGTTGATACCAGTGCCAGTGATGGGGATGGTGGCCAAGTGCACCATGAAAACAGCAAATCCGATTGGAAGAGGAGCGAGCACCTAGAAAGCAAAGAGCCCAAAAAGTAACTTAGCTATGATCGATAAAGTACCTTTTCATAAGGTTATAAATGTTGAATCTTAGTTGTGTATCAAAAGCCAGGCTCCCGATACTATTTTATAAGTTATAACAACACAATTCCAAACTAGGAAAGAATATTAAATTCACACCACCAACATCTCTCAAGCATCTTCTTGAAAGAGCTCCTTTTCCTTTTTGTTAAAGCAACTTAGTGCTTAGATAACGTTTCTTTAGGAATATCCTTGGTATTATTTTAGGCTTTGGGGGAATTTTATGGCAAGCACTTTATTATCTTTTCTACAAACCACTCAACTTTTATTTATCTGTATTTAACCACTAAATTCAGACGTGGGTTTAATGACAATCCTAAAAACAAATCCCGTACATATTTTGAAATAATTAATTTATCAATTGAGTAATTCAACTAAGTACACTACACCAAACTACTTCAAAATCAAGTTTTAAAAGATAAGTGGGCTTAATATTTGCAGATTTTTTTTCTTTACTTCTCAATCATACATCTGTGTAAGATCTTCCACAAAAATAAATATTACCTGCTTCGAATGTGAGATTTATAACAAATTATAATTTTAAAAGCTACTTATTCCAAAAGTTTGCTATATCTTTTCGTGCTTTGATTTTACTCTGGAGTACTTGATTTGGTGGAAACAAACCCTAACAAATAGGTTAAATGAACAAAATATATAAGTATGTTCTTCAACTTATTAAATGAAAAATGGGGAAGATACAAACCGGGACGTGAGAGTCACGGGCACTGCGCTTCGGGTCAGTGGCAGAGAAAACTGTGTAGACAAGAACAAAGGTACCAATAATCTCAGCTCCAAGAGCGGTACCCTTTGAGTAGCCAGGTTGTACAAAATTTGCACCACCGCCTTGACCGTCGTATTGGTGCTTCATGATGCCCTTGACAATGCCGACACCACAAATGGCACCAAGGCATTGTGCAACGATGTAGAGGATGGCACGAACCAATGAAACCTTGCGAGCAAGGAATAGACCGAAGGTCACTGCTGGGTTGATGTGGCCACCTGGCATGGGAAAGAACAAGGTATTTAATGAATTTTGACAGAGACTAAACTATGCATTAATAAAACTTTAACAGTTTCTATGTTAATTTGTACCAATTACAAAGGCATCTCTTTAAAAACAAATAATTAATCAGAAGACAGTAGTATACTAGCTCAGTAACTATAAACAGGGGTGACCTCGGTATAATATATAATAAATTAAATTTTCCTTATTTATTTTTGAGGGGCAAGTTTTACTTATCAAGTTCATGTAGTTTGCGCAATGAAAGAAAAATCCAAGTGACAGCGAGCAAATAGTATTTGCAAACATCTTCTCACTCACTGTATATTTTACTGTTATTTTCTGCATCAATTATACGCAGTTCTATCACTTTATTGTCCTTTTCTGTCCATTTTTCTTTTGACTATCAACAGCTTTAAGCTCAAAATTCAGAAAAGCTATCCTTTTCTGAAAATAAAAGATTACTGCATGCACAGCTCTTACATTTTACATCTATCTTTCACAAATAAACCGAACTGTTAAAAGTTTTCTCAAGCTGGTGTTTCCACACTTCACCAACAGAAGATAAATACACACGTGTTCATTCTTTTCAACTAAACATTTCAAAACCTAGTTCCAGAAAAGGAAATACTACAACTAAATAATGAATACATAAAATTTACCAGAGATTCCAGCGGTGCAGTAAACAAGGATGAAGATCATGCCACCAAAAGCCCATGCAATACCGAGAATACCAACGCCGCCACACTGATCGGTCGCAGATTGCACCTTGTATCCAATCACAGTTGCAACAGTGACGTACAAAAAGAGAAGCGTCGCAACAAACTCAGCGATGAGAGCTCTGTAGAAAGACCAGAGTTTGATCTCCGCCACGTCGAAGAGTGGCGCCGGAGGAGGATCGGTGTAGTCCTTCGACGGAGCGTGGTGGTGCTCAGGCTCCTCGCTCACCTCCTTAGACATTGTTGATAGTTGAAAGAATGGAGGGTTTTCCTTTTTTTGTGTGTGGTTTGTGAGTGTGTTTGTTTCTCTCCCCTTGGATGTGAGAGAAGGGAGGGGAGGGGTGATTTATTGAGAGACAGAGGTGTGGGCCCAGGAGGAGCTGTCTTTAATAGAAAATAGTTAAAATAAATTCTTCTTTTTATATTTTAAAAAGTTTTGAAATTATTGGAAGCAAAGAAGAGGATATGAATGAGTGAATGACAACTAACATGTGGGGTTGGCTGCCACGATAAAAAAAAATAGTTAACTTGCCAAAAAGAAAGATAAAAAGTTAAAACAGCATGCCATGAAAATGAAACACGAAAGAAGAAATGAAAATGGAGCACAAAAAAGGAGTGAAAATGAAACTTTGGTGAGGTTTTTCTTTAGGTTTCTTGTGTCTCCTGGTGTAATTTTTACCTAATTTTTCTTTAGGCACCTAATGATAAAGAGTGATTGTGAATTTGTGATCAGAAATTAATTGAGGTTTAAGAAATATCCAGAATCCATATCTTCTATGAAGAGTAGAGTATAGAGAAGTTTTGAAACGCAAAAATTGACTCATCAAACTGATGTAAAATTACATGGAGATAAACGGGGTTGAGGTCATTAAACTGTGTTTTGAAACAAATAAGATTTAATATGCAATTTTATTACTCTCAGCCTAACCAAACTAGATGTGTTGCTAGTTAAATTTTGAGTAGTTATATCACAACTATGCAATATAATATAATTAGGCTAAGCTCCACCACTGCCTGCAATTTGCTATATGCAATGTTCCCTACGATAGCAACTTGCTACATTATCATATGCCAGAAATTTTGGAGAGCAAGGCAACAGTTGGTCTAGTAACTGACAACTGACAAGTAACTTATTTGAAATGTTGATTGGTTGAAGAAATGTCGAATCGAGTTCGATGTATATTTGAATTTGAATTTGAATTTTCTCCAGTCCCATTGAATATCAAGGATTCAGGTGCCGTAAACAATAGAAATATTGTGGTCATAATTTTTAATTTTAATTAGTGATAGTTATAAGTGTGTGGCGCTAGAAGACCCCGGCATGTATTTTTAATCTTTTTACTTTCCAAATTAACCCAATATTATTCTTTCAATTTTATAATAAGATATCTTATAATAAATAATCTGCCGTTTAATTTCTCTGACAACAATGGTCCAAAATATTTTGCAAAAAAGAATTAACGTTATAGATCTCGTGCAACTATATAGTTTTGATGTTGTTCGTTTTTGTCCTACCTAGAATTATTAAAGTTTTCAAATTGTTGAACAACTGAATTGTTACAAATTTCAGATCTATATGTCTAAAATCAACCACATGGAACAAATGAGAAAAAAAATTGGATACTATAAAAAATGAGTACACTGGATATTCTAATTCATTTTGATCGTTCAATTAATTAGTAAAAAGTGATTCTTTGAAAAAATAATCAAAAGTTAAAGTGAAACATTTTTCACCAATTTTGATGAATTGAACGGTAGATGAACTAGAATATCCAGTATATCTTTTAGACTCCACAAGTTTTTGTCAATGAATTAATATTAGTAGTTCATGTATGTATGTGTTCAGACTAAGTACAAGGCTTCGCCTTAATAAATAATCTTCCAATTATATGACGAATTCCTAAATAAGTTTGAGATGTACAATACTAATATAGGTTAAATTTTAAGTTTTTTATATATGGTATTCTCAAAACTCCAACATTTATTACTAAATGTCTCTTAACGGATTTCGCGCTTTTATGTTTATCAAAGCTTGAAATCATGACTTCATATAGATCATCCTAGTTTTTTTTCTTTTTTATCTTTTTTTTAGGAGTGGAGTTTTCGCCTCAATTATGATTCCAATATTGATCAAAAGTTGTTGAAATTGAGACGTCAAATTCAATAAATAAATTTTGAACTACGTGTTATATGATTAATATGTCAAGTACTATTGCAAATATTACATTGAGGAATATAAGATATATCATATAAATGTGATTAATTAAGGAATGACATAATACTTATTTTGCTAAAGTTTTGAATACGAATACATATAGAATTTAAGTAAAATAATTATATTTATTGATTGATCAATCATAATTGATTTAACTATTGCAGTGTTGAGGTTGTTAGAAATTTTGGTGGCTTTAGTAGTAAAGACTAATGTCAAATAATAGGGCGGAAGCATTTTCAATCAACAATTACAATTCAAGATTTTAGACCTTAATCACCTAGCTAAAATTAAAGCAAGCAATTTCTAAGATTAATAGAGCAATTCACAAATCAACAAAGAGCAAGAATAATAAAAAGAGAGAGTAAAGAGCAAGAGCAATCAAGAGAACTCAAGAACACGCGATATAATGTGGTTCAGCTTACAAACAAACTAGACCTACATCCACGAGACTCTCAGAACCAAAACTTCCTTCCGGGACTGATTCCACTAACAAATAAGTGTTCTTTACAATTTCGGAACCGATCTTTAATTTCTTCTAAACAAGCAAACCAATCTTCGATTCTTAGACCAATGCAAGGGGCTACATCACTCTACACGGTATACGGTCTTGTTGACTACACAATCAAGAACAAGGATGTACTATTTGACAACACAAATGTAGTGCACCAAATGCTAGAAACTAGCAAAAAAGTTCTCGGATTGACCATTAGACTATGGAAGCTATCCTAATGCTCTCAGGTTTAGGTAGCTGAAGGAGAAGGCTTTGTTGCTCTTTCTGGTGCTCAATTAGATGCTTGGAAGCTTATCGGGAGTTTCAGATATCTTTCTGGTTCGTCTCCCTTTCATATGTATAGGCCGAGCACTTCTTGGAGTCTTGAAACTTTGAAATTTGCCTGGAGCATTACAGAAATCCTCAATGGATTGACAGCTTTCCAGAATTGTCCTTTTGTGCTTCTCTGATTATCTTCAGGGCCATCTTGAGCAGGAACCCGTTACATTTGGCAACCCGTTATAACGGGTGGTACTACTAAAAAGCAAATCTCTCCAATTACAATTCCTCCAAGCAAGCATTTGCATTTCCTACTGCTGTCATGACTCGTGTAGACGTGTACAGCAAGCAAGCATTTGCATTTTCATGTATCATAAAGTTACACTTGAGATTTCATGTATCATAAAGATTATAATGGGCTAAAAGATGTAAATCTCATTCTAAAATTTTTTATTGAAAGACTCACTTAAATCTTAGTTTGAAAATTATGTGAATATAGGGGGGATATGACGAGGAACCTATTGTGGACTTGTGGTGCTACGAAAACAGCCAATCTCTAAAACGCTTGGGAAGTGGCGGTGTCGACTGTCGAGAGGTGGAGATAACTGTGTAGGTGTGGCCAGTGCAGCAGTGCTGAGTGGAGAGCCGAGAGTCGAGACCTGGAGATGCGATAATGAGTCTATGATGAATGAAGATGACGACGAGGTTGAAGAACTGAGAAGGGGTTTAGGAGAAGTAGATTTCTCTGAGTGGACGCCGACGAGTCGACGAGTCGACGACGACGATGATTCGATGAGTCGAGGAGCCGCAAATCCTCTCTGAGTCGATGAGTCGATTTAGGAGAAGTGAGAACTGAGATTCTGAGAACTTGAGAGTTGAGAAGGGAGAGACAACAGCGTCGGGGAATCTGAAAATCGAGGGGAAGGGGACTAGGGTTAGAGGAATAGAGGGGAAGTGTTGTGGCTTGTGAGTTGTGACTTGTGCGGCACTGCTGAAGAGAAAGAGGAAATTAGGTTTAATTTTAGTATAGGAAAGGAACGATCAAGATTATCCCACAGTATTATCCTACGGTCCATATGACTCGTTAAGGCCGCGAGTTGTAACGATTCGATCTGATATGAGTTCGAGATCGGATCGTTAAGTTAACGAGCTGGTCAGCTCGTATCGTTAACAGCTCGAGCTGATAACGAACGAATTCATAACGATTTTTTGACGAGTCGAATACGAACGAGCCACGAGCTACGAATATTTCTTGCACCCCTATGCGGCGGTAGTATAAATAAGGTATACATCTATATTCTATAACTATCCCACATTCAAAATTAAATATTCTACAGCCTACTTGCTTCATTCCATATTTCAATTATTATTTGAACTGTCAGTGTGAATAGTCATTACCATTTTAGCAAGTATTCTTATCTACCCAACTTCTTCTATTTATTTTTTATTTTTTTATCTACAGAAAAAACTTCCAGGATATAAACTTGGAATGAAGTGGGTGAAGTGGGGAAAGGAACAGCGAGGCCATGTGATGCCAAGCGAGCAGCAAACACACTTCTCATCATCACTGCCTTGTAATTTAGCGGATAGCTCCGCATGGTGCATGCTACATTGCTACGCGTGGGGCCAAATTTGCATTGTAATTGTGAGGTGTCTTCTCGTCGGGTACACAAGTGGGAGATGCGAATAGCCGTCAGCCTGGCATTTAACAGCTTCTTTGGTTGGTACTTTGACTACTTGGTTGCGTTTTACAAAGCAAACGCACTTCAAAACTGAGTCCGTATCTGCTGTTATGTTATTCTTTTATCTCACCTGTTAGATTTTGCCGACGACGACATAGATAAATTAATTGCACCAACTCTGATATATTATATATTTTATTCATTAAATCTTAATCACGAATCAAATCAGAGTACAACAAAGTCTTTTTATCTCTCAGAACAACAGTAGATATTGTAGATATGACACCTTCACGAGGGCGGGGGGCGGATTTGATGTTGCGCGGGACGGTGTAATGCAACATTTCAATCGTTCGATTTCGTTGATAGCATCAAGATTCGTGCCAAAGTATAAATGCTCTTTTGATTTTCATCGCTGACGGTCGATCGCGAGCTAGTGGTCGATCCAGATCGTTCATTTGCTGTAGCGCGGTACTGCGCTACAACATATTCGAGTCCAAGGTGCTGGGGTGTATGTCACCCCAAATATTCCTGAGATATACTCTCAATGTTTGATATTCAATTTCTTTATTGCATTTTAACATTGTATTGGCGCCATCTAATAAAAAATAACTCAACTCAACGCATCAATTCAGATATTGATAGATAATGAGTTGCAAAATAAAAATAAACACATATTGCGCCTATTCCGGAGGATTCTAACACTTTAACTCATTGGTTGGCCACGGAGATAGCAATGTGATTTTTCATTGTTACCAATTTATTAGATCCAATGATGCTTTCAATCGTTTGTGTATATTTGTTATATATAAAGAGTTAATTATATATTTGTTCTTAATATTTTACTATTCGTTATGATTGAGAATATCCTAAAATATCTTATTATTTGTAAATATTTTTAATATTACATATTTGAATTAATTTATTTTATCTCGTCAAGATATAATTTAGGATCTTGTATTTTCTATTTAAAGTCACATTAATTAAAAATTCTCTACATATGATAATATTTAATAATTGATTTATTGAAAAATATTTTGTTTGGTTAAAACCATAATCATTTCAAGGTTTTATGTATAACTAATCTGGAACTTCAATTACATGTTTGAAAAATGTAATAATTAGCTTGTTCTACGTGAAGAATGTGTGCATTATAGTTGTCAAATAGATGTGTGGATTTTAAAAAAAAATCATGTGTTATAATATAACAAACTCTAAAAATGTTACGAATTTCATCATGCATATTGCATGGACTCATGATTTAGAATAATATCAATCTTTCATATTTTTCATCTTAAATATATTATAATAATTAATATCTAAGAATATCAGATAGAAAAAAATGGACATTTGACCTCTATATCAACAAAAAAGGATGAATTATTTCTAGATCACATGATTGTCTCTATGGAAAACGAAATTGTTGAGAGATTTACTTCTGATGAGATTAGAGATTTGTATGACTTTTTGGATAGTTTAGAGCTAAATTTAAATTAGTAAGTTAATAGAGATGTAATTTTTTCGGAATATTGAAATGTAATTGTAATTTGACTTATAATAGTAATTTGACTTATTTTTTGTTGGATTATGTTTACAAAAAAATATTTCTTATTTGCTTAGCAAGTAGTATTTTTATATTAACAAGTTGTTATAATTACTTTAACATATTACTTGTTATTCTTAATATTTTCTTAAATTTAGAACTTTCAGATCTCGACACGCTCAAATTTAAATTCTGACTTCGCCCCTGATTATTTAAAACTGCTACAACAATAGAGTTGCTCCCCGTCTCTGCCTTTTGTTATTAGAAAGCTAGAACGGGACACGTTTTGTTATTTGGCGTCTGTAATTGAAAATTCTCATGCGGAGGGTTATGTGGACTGCAATATATGACAGGCTGAACTCGTTCCCTTTTGTCCGTCTTTATTGTATCTGGCAAGGCACAACATTTTTTTCTACGTTTTCGATTTCAACAATACTTGTATCACACAGACTACTATTGATTTACGAGATGAAACAAATAACAAATACAGTCGGTAGGGTTGCAAACGAATCAAACTCGAACGAATTGGCTTGTATTTGAGTTTGATTTGAAATTAATTTCGAACTAGTTTGATTTCAAATAGAACAAGTTTCAAACGAACTGTGTGAAGTTTGAGTTTGATTTGATACTGATTCGAATCGAACTCGAACTAATTACGAACTACGTATTTTTTGCTGCTCAACCGGAAAGTGGTAAAAGCAGATGACGAAGATAAAGCGTATTATCTAATTGAAGAGGATAAAAAGTAGGATGTTGGCAATGAAGAGAGTGCATGTGAACTAACTATAGAGTATATGATTGAAGATGAGGATGCTACCATTAAAGATACATTAACTAACCATCTCTAATGAAAATGAAAATGAAGTAGATAATGTAGTTGAGAAAGGAAGAGAAAAATATTAACAACATTCGAACTATATAGTCTACAAACAACATTCGAACGAACTATGTCAAGTTTGAGTTTGATTTGATACTAATTGGAACGAACTCGTAGCACAAACTACATATATATATCAATAGTCTCGATATCATCTGACGGTTCAAATCTTTCAAGATTCGAACTGTTTTAGTTCACGAACCGTTTCGAACGAACCGACCCTAGTTTGAGTTTGATTCAAAATCATTTCGAACTAGTTTGATTCGATTTGAAACTAATTTCGAACTGAAATCGAACGAACTAATTTCGAACTTTTCTCGAATCGAACTCGAACGAATTACGAACTACGATTTTTTGTTGTAGCCCTAATAGTCGGTCAAGAACAATATCTTTTACGTGAGAGTTCGCGAGATCGAAATCGAGTGAAAACAAAATACGACTAAAAATCTTCATGGCACTGTTGATAATATTTGAGAATAAAAATGCTCATCTATTTATTAGAAAGAAAAACAAATACAAAACTGGCCATCACCATTCAATTGGAATAGTTTGGAAATTTAATTGTCGATTGGAACAATTTGGAAATTTAATTGTCGTTGACTGAATATAATGGGTTCGGTTAGGGGTGTAAACGGATCGGATAATATCTGATTTTATCTGGATTCGTATCCGAAAAATAACAAAAAATATCCGATTCATATCCGTATCCGACGATATCCGTATCCGTATCCGAAAAAAATATAACGGATAAGGATACGATTTGTCTATCATCTATCCGTATCCGACCGTTTAGCTATAATCTAATAATATCCGAAGTTATTGAAGATATCCGTATTCATAATAAAAAAAATTCATATTATATATATATATATATATATATATTTATTGGATTTTGTATGAAGATTACAAATCTAATTAATTTTATATATAATTTGTGTTTATGTACCACATTTTTTATAATTTATTGATGCATTTGGATAAACACATATCAAATAAGGTTTATTTTTATTATCCGAATAATATTTGTTTCGTATTTGTATCCGTCCGATATTCGATCCGTATCCGGTATTCGATTAATATCCGATCCGTATTTGTATCTGTATCCGAGACTATCCAAATTTGTATTCGTATCCAAAAATTTTTAACGGATAAAAATACGGTAAGAAGATTATCCGTCCGTATCCGGTCCGTTTACACCCCTACGTTCGGTGTCCACCTCAAATGATGATAAGTTGATAACTGATAAAGGTATTTAATATACATGCATGCAATGTAATAATTGCTAACAGCCGTCAGAAAAGGTAATGCAAATAAGAAACTAAAAAATATACTAAATTTCATTTATTAAGCAATTAAAGGTCTCTAGTGCCGAGCTAAATTAGCAGCCTGGACTAAAATTAATGCATAGAACAGGTAGCCAGGTAGGCCTCAGGCGGGCATGGCAACATGTGCTACGTGTCAGGATCAACCGTTCAAATAAAATTCTACGGTTGTGATATACCAACTCCGAAATGCTTTTGACAATCATTCCTCTCTTATCCGCTGGACAAACTAACCTTATCCGACGAAAGCCTGTGATAGATAGTCCACTAGAGCAGAGAACACGTGTCGAGTGATAATTGGCGAGAATAATGGTGTGGGCCCGGTTTCAGTTTTATCCAGCTGGCATGATGGAAGGATAGCATGCGGGCGGATGGGAGGAGGGAACGAAATTCTCTGCGCACTATTTCAGGAGGGTTTTCCGTGTCTCGATAATCTGGACCAAATAATAGATCTCAACGGATTTTATTTTATAATACAAAATTTTTGTGAATCATAAAATTGGAGGTCAGGAGTTGAGATTTAATTCAACGATCCATATTTTAGATGCGCAGAGAAGGTCCATAAAAGATAGAGGTGGCAGAATCCGATCCGACCTGAGAAAGCCGTCCGACCCGATTTGATCCAAGCTCGATCTGACTCGATTTATTAGAAAGTCAAACTAATTCGAACCCGACCCGACCCGACATGACCCGTAACCCAATCTTACGCGACAAATGTTGACCCATAACCCGACCCGACTCAATCTGAGATGACCCGTAACCCGATCTGAATCGACACATAGAGACCCGAGACCCGACCTGACACGACCTGCAACTCGATTTGAAGCGACACCTATAGACCCGAGACTCGACCCGACTCGACCTGCTTCGACCCGTGACCCGATCAGAAGCGACACCCGTGGGCCCGATACCCGACCTGACCCGACCTGCTTCGATCCGTGACCCGATCCGCAGCGACACATGTGGACCCGAAAGTCTGAAACCTGACCCGACCTGAAGTCAGGTTATAAAACAAATATAAAAATGTGTTTATAGTTTATACTTTATATTAAGAAACTAGATAATAAATTAAGAAATTTCAATTAATGATATTAATTCATCGACTTATAAATTCATTTGGATGAAGAAAATAATAGAAAAAAATTAAATTAATATATGATGTCACTTTGGCTAAAATTCATGTATTAAAGTTGTCTACCTGATGTCGCCCGATTCGACCCGTGACCCTAAGGGTGTCGGCACTCGTCGACCTGAGGCCCGAACCGATGTCGCCTGATTGGACCCGTGACTTGAAAATTGTCGGCACTCGTCAACCCAAGGCCCGACCCGACCCGAGACCCGCAAGTTGTTGGCACTCGTCGACCCGAGGCCCGACCCGATCTCGCCCGACCCGACCCGTGACCCGACCCGTGACCCGAAAGTTGTCGGCACTCCTCGACCCGAGGCCCGACCCGATCTCGCTCGACCTGACCCATGACCCGAAACTTGTCGGCACTCGTAGACCCGAGGCCTGACCTGATCATGCCCGACCCGACCCGTGACCCGAAAATTGTCAACACTAGATGACCCGTGGCCCAACCCGATCTCACCCGATCCGTGACCTGAAAATCATTGACACTCGATGACCCGAGACCCGACCCGACATTGCCCGACCCGACCCGTGACCCGACTTTCACCAAAAGTCAAACATCCTGACCCGACCCGACCCAAATCCGCCCGACCTACCCAATTGCCACCTCTAGTAAAATAAGTGTAGAGGATACAGGTCCATGGGAGGAATGGAGACCCAAATCTGTTGTAGTGCAATACTGCGCTACAGGAAATAAACGGTCATGATCGACTGCCTGCTCGCGATCGTCCGCCAGCGATGAGAATCAGATCTGAATTCGAGGGATGGATTGGATTCAGGCAGAACACATATCAAAAATATTTTTTTAAACTATTTTATTCTTATTATCATCAAAATTATCAGTATTATATTAGGAGATAGGCTAGTGTGCTCCATGAAGCACCAAATCGCTCATGCTTCACATTCGTTATCTCTAATTTGAAAATCTCAACGATCGATCCGAACCGTTGAACATCCCAGTGATCGATCTGAACCGTTGAACATAATCTACATATTGAAATCTACTTGGAGATTGAATTTTACATTTTTTCAAATTTTTTTGCTATTTTTTTAAGGAGGTAGAAAAGTTGCTAATCAAACGGTTTCTGGATCAACTAAAGTTGTTATTTTCCTACCTCTCTAAAAAATAGCAAAAAGTGATCATTATTTCATCTACTAATCTTGATAGCACTATTTTGCATAATCATGACAAGTATAGTATAATTTTAATGTTATAAGAATGTCAAAATTCAATTTTGATCAAATATTACAATTTTTAATAAAAAAATTAAATTTTCATCAAAATTTTAACTAAAATATTATTATTTAATCAAATTTAATTAGAAATTTAAGTAAGTAGTTTAAATTTTCTTAGGTCAAAAAGGGACTGGGGTCCACTATGACCTCACCAGTGGTTTCTCCCCTGGCTGGATTGATGAAGGTGTTTGCTGTTATGAAGAAAACAGCAAATTGGTAATGTCAGGGATGGGAGATTTCAAATGGGTACTTTGGATTCGTGGTGATTGATATGTAGGATTGTGCCACGTGTCAAATTTATTCAAACAGCTAGGTAACGGCTACCAGTTGTCAAATTTGTTTGCTATTTTTCTATGAAGTTCTGTTCATTTTGCAACGGATTGATAATTTTTTGGACGTTGAGCGTTGGAAATCAGTCATGAATTTCCAAAGCGAATTCGGAGAGTGAAAAGACAGTAATAGACTATCACATCCAAAATATTTAATAGATGTTATGGCCTGCATTAATTTTATCAATTACAATTGTGCTCTTTCGAGGCATTCAGAGTGTGAGTTCGTACTTTTGAAATGGAAGTCATTTCTATTCATATTTTCTATGACAAACAAACAATAGAGTGACTTGGACAAAACATGTTAGGCTTTTTTTTTTTTTCCATTTGGCTATGACAATGAGATTGAAATGTACCTTCAAACATCGAACTTTCTTTAGGAAAAAAATATGAGTCTAGATCTACAACTTTCATTGAACCGTGATCACTAGAAGTAATCACATCGTACAAAAACCACAATTGCAATTTTAATTAAATGATCACCGAATGAGTATCTTACCTGTATTATACTCTCTAGCCTGAAAGCAATTATGATATTCCAATTTGAATTCTCTAGTCAGTCTCGGCTCTCAAAAAAATATGAGTCTCGGCTCTCAAATTTCTTTTGTTCCGAGAATATCTTTCTAACCTCTATCCCTCACTCGGACTCTAAACTTGTCGTGCCGAGCGGACAAACGAGAGTACAAAGGGGAGAGAGAAAAGAGCGAAAATATAAAAGCTGACTATCATAAGCAAATAATGAATTCTGCTATTTGATTGTTGGGGTCTTGTATTTATAGGCCCAGTTAGTTCAGGGAGAAACATGTCTTCCATTTCGAGCGGGTCATTATAGTTCCGTTGACATTTCTAGGCTTGTACGAGTCGATTGTAATGATGCCCTATCATCAGCTCTTGAATTTTTGTAGTAATCTATCATCAGCCCTCGAGCTTCTGCAGTCAGGATGACTGCAGAAGCTTAACTTCTTGCTTTTATATCTACTTTCGGGTGTCCCGAAACCCTAAACTCGGACCTAGCCCTCGAGCGTCCTAAGCCCTCGGTCACGACTTTCCTTAAGCTAGACGCTTGCATTCCAAAATCCGAAAATCTACGCGCGTCCAAGGTGACATGTACGCTCTTTCTTTCATACTTTACATTTACCCTAATAGTAAGTTGGGCGGCGAAAAAAAGGTGCCTACATGAAGTGCCCGAAATTTTTTTCGACCCTCGTGGCTAAGGGGTTCCTTTCCCTTGATCAGGCGACTGGCCATCACAGGAGCTTATGGTTGATGTTGACCTTCTCGAAAGCCCAGAAGATGCAGCGGGTGATGAGGAGGTTGAGAGGGGTGGGGCATGAGGAGCAGACAAGTGGAAAGGTCCTCAAAAGAATGGTGGAGCAAGAGCCGAGCATGAGACCTAGTTTTATGTTGGTCCCATGTACCAAGATAAAAACATAAGAAATTTGTAAATGTTGATTGTAAATGTTGGTCCCGTGTACCAAGATAAAAACATAAGAAATTTGGAAATACCCCATGTACTCAGGCAAAGCCCAGACGAGATTTCGAGAATACGTAGATGACGAGATACCTTGATACGTATTCACCAGCATATTAATAATTGACCCTGTGGAACGAGATAAAACATAAGAAATCTGGATGGGACTCTGTGTACTCAAGAAAAGCCAAGACATGATTTTTTCTTTAAGAACACGTAAATATAAAAATAAAAAATAATAATATATATATAATTGGGCTATGTTGCTTGATCAAGCACCAAAGGATCGGTGCTTGATCATCAAATCTCATATACGAACGGTTAAAATTTTGATTTATCATGCCCAATAATTTCCTTATATCAAAATATCTCGGGATACTAAAATTTCCTATTTTTAGAATTTTTAAGTACATGTCTTGAATTTTTTAAAATACCTTCAAAATAGTAACAAAAATATTCAATGTTTATACATAAAATGTGTCACTTTCAAAAATCTAAAACAAGTACTTAAAAAATTCTAAAAATAGAAAACTTGATATCTCACAAGATTTTAATATAAAGAAATTATTTAGCATGATAAATCAAAATTTTAACCATACTTAATTCTAACCTAGCATATGAAATGTGAAATACTCTTGAAAATATTTTTAGAGAAAATCTTTGTACTAACTAGTGTGTTTCTAGTGTAGATAATCAGAAAGTTGATTCTACAATTAGTCTACAAGAAAAAGACATCACCATGGCTCAAGAGCAAGTTGATGAAGGAAGAGCAAAGGATAAAGTGAGTGACGAAATAGCAAAAATCTTCTCCCGAGGGAATGAGGAGTATCTAGATGAAAGAGGAATCACAAACACATCTTCTTCTGATTCTCTAGAAGAGATACACTTAAATTATTTTAGTATAGGGTCTAAGTCTATGTCCAACAGTAGAAAGCTCTTGTATGATGATCAAGTCTTTTCTAATGAATATGATCTAAGAGTTAGATATGATAAAGCAAAAATGTATTTGGATAAAAAGGAGGAAGAGATTAGTGAACTTTTGAAGAGAATTAGTGATTTAGAATCAAAGCTAAATCTTCTTGAGACTAAAAACGAAGTTGAGACTATTTCAAAAGTTGCAACACCTTGTGCTAAAACTTGTGCATCTACATCTACTATTCGAAAGAATGAATCACATAAACTAAAATATGCTCATCATCCATTTAGATATGATAAGAAGCTCTCACATAAAAAACTAGACAGTAGGAAGAACATTGTATCTTTGAGAATTGTTCATAAGAATGTAGAAATTGTTAAGCCTAAGGCAATTCAAAAGTTTCATAAACATAAACCTATGGAAAATACTATTAAAAGATATCATTTTAAAAAGCCTAGGATTTTGAGAGATAAGGAGTATCATCACAAAAGGAAGCATTATGAGTACAAACATAGAATAAATTGCTCTTGCACTAGATACCTTGAATGTCTAGTACCTCAAACATCACATGCTTTCATTGTAGTCATCAAGCTCATACGGGATTTGAATGTCCTTTTAAGAAAAATAAACTCAAGGAACTTTATGTTTGGGTTCCTAAAACTCTCAAACCTAATTAGGCCTTTTATGAGTATCTCAAGAGTAAAACCCTAAAGTCAAGCTTTATTTTTAAAATCAATAGTCACATATCTTTTCAAAACCTAGGTATGCTTGGCCTCGTCGTACAAGAGGTTTTCTTGGATAATAGAAAGTGGCTGCTCACACCACATGACCGGTAATAGATATGTCTTTAAAAGTCTTACATCATATGATGGAGGCCAGGTGATTTTCGGAAGCAATGAACGAGAAAGTAAAATCATTGGAATCGGTCCATTGATAACAATCACCTAACTATTGATGAGGTTTATCTTGTAAACGGGATGAATTTTAACTTGCTAAGTGTAGGAAAATTGTGTGATTCCGATTTTAACCTCACTTTTAATGACCAAGAGTGTTCTCTCTACCATACTAAGACAAATGAGTTAGTCTATACCGGTAAAAAAGCCAAGAATATTTATTACCTTCATATTAATCACTTTACTACCGATGAGTTTTGTCTAAATGCTACAAGTTCTGATTCGTGGTTGTGGCATCGTAGGTTGGGTCACGCATCATTCAACTCACTTAAGCAACTTGTTAACCTTGAATTAGTTAGAGGCTTGCCCAAATATCTAAATTGAATGTTGATGGCATTTGTGATGCTTGTGTGAAGGGCAAGCTTACCAAAACTTGTTTTAAGCCAAATGACCATATCTCTACCAAAAGACCATACACAGAGATTTGTTTGGGCCAATTAATGTACCAAGCTTGGCAAGAAAAAGATATGTTTTTGTCATTGTGGATGATTTTAGTAGGTACACGTGAGTTAACTTCTTGAGATACAAGGAAGAGGTTTGTGAGTATTTCATTGACTTTTGCTCACAAGTTGAGAATCAAAGAGAGGCCAAAATTGTCACCGTTCGTAGTGACCACGGTGGTGAATTTGAAAACTCTAGGATATATGATTTTTGTGCTAAGAATGGCTATAGACATGAATTCTTCGCACCTAGAACACCTCAATAAAATGGAGTAGTTGAACGTAAAAATAGAAACTTACAAGAACTTGCAAGATCAATGCTCAATGAGTATTTGACTCATAAATTCCTTTGGGCGGAAGCCATTAATATCACATGTAAAATAATAAATCGTTTCTATGTTAGGCCCTTGACCAATAAGACCCCTTATAAAATCTTGAAAGGTTATAAGACAAATATTTCTTACTTTAGGGTTTTTGGATCAAAATGCTTCGTACTTGACCAATCTCTAAGGTTAGGTAAGTTTGATTCAAAGTCATTGGAATGAATTTTTGTAGGATACTCATCTACGAGTAAAGCTTATAGGTTATACTTACTCCATTATAAAATCATTGTTGAGTTTATTCATGTCAAATTTGATGAGAGTGCCAGTAACATTGAGAAAAAGAACAAGGATATTGTTGGTACAATCAATTCTCTTGAAGATGATAGTCTTTAATGCAAGAAGACGTGGCAAATAATGAAGTGACTCAAGTGAGAATTATACTCAATGAAGGAGAAGTTGGAGAAACTCATGGTGAAGAGATTGAGGGGGAGCAAAATGCGTTGAATGAAGATTTACCAAGAGAACTAGATGATGATGGAAGGGAATGAAACATGCAAAGTGAAGAATCACAAGAGCAAGTAGTCTCATCAAGCAACACCGAGTATCAAATACCCGAAGTGCTCCGGGAGGTTAATTTCCTTCCTTTAGATAATGTCATAGGTGATCCTAGAGTTGGAGTTACAACTCGTTCTAGGTTACATTGTATGGTTTCTCATTGTGCTTTTGTGTCACAACTTGAGGCCACACATTTTAAGGAGGCTAACCAAGACCCAAATTAGATTCTTGCTATGCAAGAAGAACTTATCAAACTTAACGTAATAAGGTATGAATTAGTACCAAAACCTCCAAATCAGACCATAATAGGAATCAAGTGGGTTTATAGAAACAAAAAGGATGAATTTAGAAATATTGTTAGAAACAAAGCACGACTTGTTGTAAAAGGGTATACACAACAAGAGGGAGTTGATTATGATGAGAACTTTGCATCCGTAGCACGTTTAGAGTCCATTAGAATGCTACTTGCTTATGCATCTCACATGAAGTTTGTTTTATATCAAATGGATGTTAAAAGTGTATTTTTGAACGGGTTTATAAATGAAGAAGTGTATGTTTTCCAACCCAAAGGATTTGAGCTCCCTTAATTCACCATTCATGTTTATAGGCTACATAAGGCTTTGTATGGTTTAAAGCAAGCCCCTAGAGCTTGGTACTCTAGACTAAGTACATTCCTAATAAAAATGGTTTAAAGAGAGGTTTAAAAGACACAACCCTTTTCACAAAAAGAAATGTCAAGGATATTCTTTTAGTTCAAATATACGTCGATGACATTATCTTTGGGTCTACTAACTCCCTTCTTGCGAAGGATTTTTCTAATCTTATGAGCAAGGAATTTGAGATTTTCATGATGGAAGAACTTACCTTCTTCCTTGGTCTTCAAATCAAACAAAGTGAAGAAGGGATCTTCATCAACCAATCGAAATATGTCAAGAAATTAGTCAACGATTAGGCGTAGAAGAAAGCAAGCCTATGAAAACTCCCATGGCAACAAATCTTCGACTTGGAACAGATGAATGCGGAAAACCGGTAGATATGTCCCTCTATCGGGCAATCATTAGAAGTCTTCTATACTTAACCCCAAGTTGACCCGACATCATGTTTGTTGTATGTCTTTGCGCCCGGTTCCAAGCATCTCCAAAAGAATCACACATGGTAGTCGCGAAGAGGATCCTACGATATGTAAAAGGTACAATCAACTTGGAAATATGGTATGGTAGAACCACCAAACTTGATTTGATAGGATACACCGATGCGGACTTCGCCGGTGACCGAGTTGATAGAAAGAGTACTAGTGAAACTTGCCAATTCTTAGGTGGGTCCTTAGTATCATGGTCTAGTAAAAAGCGAATCTCGGTTGCCCTTTCCACGACGAAAGCCGAATACATAGCCGTCGATAGTTGTTGCACCCAAATTTTATAGATGGTGCAAACCCTTAAGGATTATGATTTGAATTTCAGCAAGGTACCAATTATGTGTGATAATACTAGCACCATTATGACGTCTAAGAATCTTATTGCTCATGCTAGAACCAAGCATATAGACATTAGGCACCAGTTTCTAAAAGAGCATGTTGAAAAAGGTAGTATAGAACTTGTTTATATTAATACTAAAAGTCAAATTGCGGATATTTTCAAAAAAGCTCTTGATGTTAACCAACATATTGAGCTAAGATTTAAATTAAGGATGATTGAGATAGCAAATTGATATGTCTTGTGTTGCTCTCATTGCTCTTATATTTTATGCCTTCTCATTACTTCTATGCTTAATTGGTAAATCATATGAAATGTGCTATACTTGCAAATATTATTTCATTAAGGCGGAGTAAATTGCTTGACTTGTATAATTGAATATGTGCTAAAATTTAGGGGGAGTAAAATATGTTTGAGTCTTTTGTCTTAATTTGTAAAAAGGGGGAGAAATGAAAGATGTGCATCATTTGATATGCACATCTCAATTGATTTTGCAAATTGCCAAAATGGGGGAGTTTGTTAGAATTAATTTGATATTAATTCATTAACTCATCTCTTGTTTGATAATTTGCAAAACACATAAAGTACTAACCTTGCACAATTGAGTTTTGGTGAGATGCATGTTAAAACAAGTACAACCCAATGTCAAATATGCTCATACATGCCCTGGACAAGTCAAGACATGGTCTAAGCATCAAGGAAAGGCTTCAAGGAACAAGACAGAGCCATGCGTTACCATAACGCTTGCTCAGGTGTTATAACGAGTCTGCAACTTGTTATAACGTGTCATCAAGGCATTATAATACCTCAGGAGGAGAGAGAAGACCAAACTACTGGAAAACTCTGAGGCAAGCGTTACTGTAATGCTCCAGCAAGGCGTCACAATGCCTGGCCATCCGTTATAACGCCTTCCCCATGTGTTATAACGAGTTAGGAGGTATGTGGCCCAGTTGTCAGCTGCAGAAGGGCAAGAAGGGAAAAGGTCCAAGGCGTTATAACGCCTTCTTCATGCGTTATGGACCCTGCTGTAACGCCAGAGACTATTCTTCACAGATCAAGATTCCAAGAAGTGCTCAACCTATATAAAGATGTCAGATTCGACCCAGAAGGTCATCCAAACATTCAGAAAAGCTTCCAATCTTCAATTGAGCACAAAAGAGAGCCTCTTTCAAGTCTCTTCAAGCTACCTAAACCTGAGAGCACTTAGGCTAGCTACATATTGTCTAATTGTCTATCCTAGATCAAACCTTGCTATTGTTTAGCCTTTTGGTGCACCATCTTTATATTGTCAAGTGGTGCATCCCTATCCTTAATTGTTTAGTCAATTAGATCTTTTGTTACGGTGTAGAGTGGTGTTGCTCCTTGCATCGAGTTAGGAGAAGAAGATTAGCTATCTTGTGTTGGAAGAAGCTAAGAATCGTCTTCGCCCCTTTGTAAAACATTTGGTTATAGTGTAACGACCCGGAAGACGTTTTATTCCGGGAGACCCGTGGATGTAGGCCTAAGTTTCTTTTGATGTGCCGAATCACGTTACATACCGTGTCACTTTGTGCTTGATTGCTCTATCTTCACTCTCTCTCTAACTTTAAGCTTTTTGATCTATATTTTGTGATTTGCTCTTAGACTTGCTTGCTAAATTTAATTGGCTAGGTGATTAAGGTCTTGAAAATCTGAATTGAATTGTAAATGCTTCCGCACTAATACTTGACCTTTGAATTGCGCCTTCTTTAGTGAAATCACACTTCACATTAGTCCCAATTCTAACAATATTTATTTCTCATGGTCTGTATTTATTTGCTGAATATATTTTCTCTCTTTTTGTCACGACTGGCTAAATTTTGGCAAGACTTAGGATTGTAACTCGAAACTCGATTATTTATCTTAATCAGATATATTTATTTGGTTTATGTTGTTATTAATTGTTTCTTTGATTAAATTTCATATACTTCATAATTGAACTGTGAAAGTCTTTAGGGTTTTAATTCTCTAATTGAGAAGTTGAGAAATAAAATTCAGATCCTTAGAAACAATCTAAGTTATAGTCAATATCGAGAGGTGAGGTGATAACTTAGGAGTTTGATCAGTTTAGGTCGTTTTGCCTCAAGTATCGAAGAAAGAAGTGCGAATTTAAGACATTGAATTGATTGCATGTGTTTTAATAATCTGAGTTATTAAAAGTTATGTATCGAAAGAGATATCGGAAATAATTCAGATATGATATTAAAATCAAGAAATTGGATTTAATATCTAAATTTAATGCATAACCTTCTTACAAAATAAATCGTGTTTGTCATCTGAGTAGATAACATAAAGAGTGGTGAGTACGTAGAAATCCGAAGGCCTTAGACTCGTCATCCAAATTAAATTTTCCATTTTAGACTACAACAAAACTCAAATCTGAGCCGCTTAGACTAGTAAAAGGTCCAGAAATCAGTAAATCGAATTGTCCTTGCGTATTTGATTCCTGAATACTGTCCGACTAGATCATGCGCTTGCGACCAAATCAGATATAATTTAGGATATTTTAGCAGCACTGATATTTTACATCACTAATCATCTTCCACAATAAACACTTCTAATATCTACTACCAACAACAATTGTAATACCAATTATCTCCACAAACACACCTAACAATGGGAGTGTTCTGATCGTGCAAAGATTAGTGAAAAAATAGTACTATCTAGATTAGTGGTTGCTTTTTGTTATTCTAAATGAGATGAAAATAGTGTCATTTTTTTTAGCATGGCTAAAATAATATGCATAGTACACCACATAACGTACTATGCGCCCATTTGTATTTAATTTGGTCATTAAATTGATATTTAAGTTGCTTAATAAATTCTTCATATCAAAATCTTGTAGGAAATAAAATTTCGTGATTTTTAGAGCTTTCTTGCTATTTTTTAAATATTTTTTAAAAACAGTCCAGAAATGACACTTTTGTAGTATTAAATCTGAACTGTTTTTAAAAAATATTTAAAAAATAGCTAGAAAGCTCTAAAAATCACGAAATTTAATTTCCTACAATATTTTCATATGAAGCAACTTAAATCTCAATTTAATGGCCTATATCTATATGCATAGTACAAAATGAGGTGTACTATGCATATTATTTTAGCCATGCATCATTTTTTTGCTATTCAAGTTAGTGTAATGTTATTTGGATTGTTGTTTGAGAGAGTGATTGAGAATATAATTTTTTTTTGCAACTAACTCTAATTTTCTCTTCTATAGAACCATTCGCTAGGTATGCAAGACTTCATATATATATTCTTAAAACATTCAAATCAACGGCTTCACATTCAATAAACTTACATTTCGATTTTAAATTTATCCACGTCATTTTCCAGAATCAGGTTAGAATCCAGAGACGCTGACAATTATGCAATACTAAAACTTATATTTTTAGTTTGATCAAAATAAATACTACTATAACAACAAAGACAACAATAAATTTTTTATTTCCAAATAAATTGGATAGTCCAGAAATGAAGCTCAATATGAATTTTATCAAGATAAATGATGAAAAAATAGAATGGTTGAGTATATAGATATGTGGCATAGTTAAATACTTATAAACTTAATTCTTTTTATATTAAATTATAGGTAAGATAATTAAAATTTAAATTCTCTCATTGACGACTATTTTCGACAATTGTCGTTGCAAGTTGCAACACATCACATCCGTTTATATCTAATTCTTTACGACACCAGCGGTGAAATTACATATTTCTCCTCTTGATATAATTTATTGTAATCTCCTGAAATTAATTTCCTTTATTCGTCTTCAACTAAGAAAACACCCACTGAACCAATTGTATTGCGCAAATGAATGTGACATCGACCCAATTGATAGAGATACACTTATTGCTAGAAAAATGTTTCTTGATGTCATAATCGATACCACTATCGGTATCACCGAACTTAGTTGCATTTAATTTGCACATTGTTGTAATTATTGTGCATATAGTTTTTGTTATTATGCATCTAACTGACTGAACGCTCGACTGAAAATGCGTCCCGACACGATTTCCCTTCTCCATTTCTTTTGAGTTGTTCTCTCCAGTTTCTCCTATCGAATAATAATATAGTTAACTAACATGCATAATGACACAATTAACATAAAACATAACAATATTTAATAACACAATCCGAAATAAATAACACTGATTAACATGCATAATAATATTATTAACATGCATAATAACTCATTTTGAATAATAATGCAGTTAACATGCATAACTAACGAATAAGGATTCACAAAACAAATTAATTAACTTATTATGCATGTTATTTGAATTGTTATGCACATTATGAAAATAAGTTCAAATAGATATAAATAACTGATATCGATGATGGTATCGATATGATAATACAATAATGTACATAATAATTACAACAACGTGCAAATTGAGTGTAACATGAGAAATTCAGTAATATCAATGATGATATCTTCGTATCAACTCCCTTATTGCTATTAGACTTAATTATACAAGATAATATTAGATAAGGCGATAAGGCGTACAGCTCTTATACTTCCATTAATGTTCACATGCAGTCTCCAACTAACGGGCGGTTAAATAAAATTGCATTCCGACTTTTATTGCTGAATCGTTCTTTGTACGCTGATTAAGTTTTAAAAAACATTTAACGTTCTTTAACGATGAGGTGGTTGTTGAATGATTTAACGTTAAAATGATGTTATATTAAAGTTAAATTAAAAAGGTAAATCATTTTTATGTATAATTTATTTATTTCAGATCAAATTATGATTCAAACATGTATACTTTTTGTCATATGTATGACTGTATGTAACTATGTAATATATAATATATTTAACGGTATTATTAACATTGTTGTTTTTATTCCGTAACTATGAATTAGTTTGGAGGACATATAACTGAACATGAAGATTTTTGCACTTGTAAATTGTAAAAAAAGTCGGTTTTAACGATTACCAAATAGAACGGATTTAAACTGTTTAATTGAAGTTAAAACGGTTAAAACATAGAAAACAAGATTAAACAACTTTTTTACAAAAATTTAACGTCAATTTTTTTTTAAAGTTAAAATGAAGTCAAAACGATTAAACAAATTTTTTTAAAAGCCAGACGGTGATTGTAATATTTTATTCTTGAAAGATAAGAACAGCTCTGTTTTGTAGTGACAAAATTCAAATGGGTTGTGCCATTTTAATTTGGAATTCAGGTAAGAATACTAGAATAGTAGTTCGGTTTCCATTTAAATCAGACTTTCGAATTAAAGCTCTTAGATTAGGACCAACAACAGGTCAAGAAATTTAATAAATCAGAAGTTGGAAATTGTAATCTCGAATCTCAAATCCGATAATGTTGAATCCGAAGCCGAGAACAGAGAATTCGAAGGGAAAATATCAATGAGATCGGGAACTGAAGAACTAACCGAGGATGATAACTTCGGTGTGAAGAAATCAAGCAAGAAGATAGTTGTCAGAAGACATTCAGATAGAGTATTCGAAGAAGAAGAAGAGCTCGAACTCAGGAAGTTGAAGATAAGCCGAGATGATAATCTCGACTAATGCACAGAACCTGAAGAGACGAGACAATATTCTAGATATTTAGGAAATTTGAATTCTAGCATTAATTAGTTAGTTGAAACCTGCAATTAAGAATTAGGTTAGCAGCTAATTAAATGACTTAGATGAGCAGTTGCACTTAATGCAACTAGGCTCTATAAATAGCACTTGTTGTGCACGATTTCGAGATGATAAGACTTAGAGAATTCAAATTATTTGTATCTGTAATTTCTCTGCTTAATAGAATCTTTGCTTAGTTGAATTTCTGTCTCTCCTGATTTAAAATCTGTATTAAGTTCTAGCCACCATTACAAGTGAGATGTGAGAGGAGTGAACTCCACCGATGAACAAATAATCGAATGAGTACAAAGCACCGAACCAACCAAACTTTTAACAACAGAATTCTGGTGATAAAAAAGAAGGTACAATTAATAGACCAGAAATCAGGTGACGAGAAATGTACCAGTACCATAAAGAATATGCCAACCTGAAAAATATTAGTACCATAAAAGAATATGACATGTTCAATACATTCATTAAAATAACAAATCGACCACATGAATGAACTAATCAGTAAACACCAATACGATAACTATTCCCCCCCCCCCACCAAAATAAGGTTGTCATGAATCTAGACTCAACAAGTAAAACATGTTCCTTTGCCTCCCAATTATGGAAAGCCAAAGTCCCACTGAAGATCAAAATATTTATATGGACAGTACTAAAAGATAGGATACCAACGAGACAAACGCTATTTCAAAGAGGTATCATACCATCAGAGGAGTGTATTATCTGCAATACCCAGGCCAAGAAAACTACGTCACATCTATTCTTCTCATGCCAATACGTCCAAGAATTATGGAACACCCTCGTCCCCCAAACAAACATTCACCCCGACATAACCTTTGAAGCACTTTGGAGGTCACGAAGGTTTCCCCAAAACACAACAGATGGGTGGACCACAACACTAATGGCCGCAACATAGGGAATCTGGAATGAACGTAATCGAAGAGTCTTTTCATCACAAAGAAGGCCGGCACAACTCCTACTCACGGAAATCAATGCCAACATACTTGCATGGGGCGCAATTTGCTAGAGCATAGGAAAACAAAGAATAGGGAGAATGTATTAGATCATAATTTCTGTAAAATAGACATATAGACCACCCAATAAATACATTGTAAATATCTTTTATTTTGATTAATGAAAATTTTAAGTAGGTAAAACTTACTTACCTCAAAAAAAATATGTTCCTTTCTCTTTTTTTATCTTCTTAAATGTTTGAATTCTGAATATGAGGTGAACAGGTCCAATGTAATCTAGTGCAGGAAACGATATTCTCTGTAGAATTTTTTTCCTCAAAGAAGAGAATTTTTGATCTGAATCGTTGAATTAAAGATCAACTATTCATATTAAAAATATCAAAATTTTCTCGAATTATAATATTGACGATCAAGTGTTGATTTTAATCTGACCGTTAATATAAATTCCTTAGAGAGCGGAGAAAAAAAATACAATTCCTCTAGTGCGGTGCTGTGACACAGGAAAAGAAATTGGGCTCTTTTCGGGCCTAATGTAGTCTAAATGTTTTAATTCTTATTGGGCTCAAACTCCGTAGAACATTTTAGCCCATGTAAAGACTTTTGTAGTGGTCACCAAATCACAGAACATATCCTGTTTTCCCATTTAAATCACAGAACATTTCCTATTACCAACTACTATCATTCGTTTGTCAGCAACTCATGAACCATTCATAATAAGAAGGTTCTCATTTCTCAGCCCATAAAATGGCAGCATATGAGCAGATTCTCAGCATTAACAATCTGCCTGGATACAACTTGTTTTACTGGAAACCGGGATTGATACTGATGAAAAGATCCGATGTATGAACTGTTTTGATACCGGTGCATGCGCGATATTCTTGAGCTGAACTGTTTCATTACCTCCTATCAATTTGGAGTGGTTCGGATCCGATGTATGAACTGTTTTGATACCGGTACATGCGCGATATTCTTGAGCTGAACTGTTTCACTACCTCCTATCAATTTGGAGTGGTTCGGATCCAATGTATGAACTGTTTTGATACCGGTACATGCACGATATTTTTGAGCTGAACTGTTTCATTACCTCCTATCAATTTGGAGTGGTTCGGCAGACTTCTATACTTGATATCTAAATTGGATGCTTGAATGAAACTAAACAACTAAAGAAGCAAAATAGTATTTCTGGGATCAATTCTTGTATTAGTTGAATTCTTTCTAAACTGCATCAACTTTCATTATTATGATGCAGAAGGCTGTATATTATAATATTGATTTTGTTAGACCCACTTGCCAGTGGTTCAATGGCAAGCTCCTGCCATAGCAAACTATGGCAGCGGATAAAGATTTGATTTCTTCCAATTTTGCAAATATTATCCCATTCTTCCTATCGATCATAAAAAGGAAGTTATTGTAACAAAAGAAAATTTACTCGTTTCCTCAAAATATTTTAAGTTTTGTTTTCGTATGTTTTAGGTTAATGTGTGAGAGGTCAAGTGTTCGAGACTCTCTGAATGCAAAATGTCATTGCAAAATTTAGATTAATTTTGAAAATTTCAAAAAAATAATAATTATCTATTACTTAATAAAAATCAATTGTACACTTAATAAATTTACAATAGCGCAGGTAAAATGAATGTCACCTTAAACGATCTTTTCTAAACAAATAAATATTGTAAAGAAATGCTAATGAATCAACCTAGTTATGAGTAGACGTCCTGATCTACTAGAGAGTGAGTGGACCGATTTTTTTAATAATAGAAATTAAATTAATTAAATAAATTGAATCAACCTAGTTATGCATCACCTGAAGCGCTTTAAAAATAGAAAAGATCGGTGTTGACAACACTGAACTTTTGACAAAAACCAAAAGGTCAGGGTTGGCAACCCTAACCTCTCACTTTTTGCACAACTTTTTCTTTGAATTTTTTATTAATAAAAATATTATTAATTTAATTGATGTGTTAGATTATATTTAGATATTTTTGTAACAACTTCGACTACACTCGTCGAGATCATAAATAGTTTATTTCTATAGTCGCAAGTCATCGAGTTGTAGGTATCAGAGTCTATTTCCATAGCGTCGAGTCTGATTTTCGACCGCAAATCAGACTAGACGCGGTAGAAGTAGACTCACATATCTACAGGTTGATGACTTGCAACGATAAAAAAAGTTAATTACGTTTCGATGAGCGCAACTGAAGTTGCTAAAAAAATATTAAGTATGATTAGCATTTTTTCTACAAACTTCAGCTACGCTCGTCAGGACCGTAATTAAGTTTTTTTATCATCGAAAGTCATCGAGTTGTAGATATCTGAGTCTACTTCCACCGCATCGAGTCTGATTTGCGATCAGAGAAATGAGCGATTCAAAATTGAGTCTGATGCAAACTCGTGATAAAAATTACTATTTAAGACACAAGTTGAAGATAGAGCCAAATTTGATATGCACATTCCTCCAATCGCAAATCAGACTCGATGCAGTGGAAGTAGACTCAGATATCTACAGTTCGATGACTTGCGACGATAAAAAAAACTTAATTACGATCTCGACAAGCACTGTTGAAGTTGTTACAAAAACTTATCTAAATACAACCCAACTCATAAATTAAAATATTAACGTTCGCGTACAAAAGTTAAAATATTTTTATAACTGACCTGAAAACAAAAGAATAACATTTATAATCTTGAGTTCAAATTATTGACAGTAATGACTTTATTTTTAAACGTTCATGTTCGCATGTTAACATCTAGACGCATGCGTTCAGAGTTACTTCTAATTTCTTTTTGTTTTGTTTGAATTTCTAAGTGCCCTCCGATTTCATTAGTCTAAATAACACGTCTTAATGTAAATTATAAAATTGGGTCATTATCGTCAAGATTTAAATTCAGGGTCATAGATGTTATTATTTTTTTTAGGTTAGTTTAAAAATAATTCATATCCAAATCCAAAATTTGAATGGACGGTATTCGCAATACCGTCCATTTTACATTTTTTCGAACGGTATTCACAATACCGGATTTTTATATTTTTGAAACTTTTCAAATACTCTTACTGTTTAAAAATAATTTATTTATTTAATTTCTAATTATAAAAGAATCGGGTGAGTGGATATAGACCGTAATATTTATTTATTTATTTTGACAATTAGTCACGTGATTGTTATGTAGACAAGACAGAATTGATATTTCTAACCCGTCAGAACTAGATAAAGTTATTAAGTTAATAACAACTTTCAGGAGGTAACTGAATTACCAATATTTTTAATATCATAACTTTAATAAATAATTATAAATAGAAATAAAGTTTGTTGTTAGAAGTTCGAATAATATAAAAGATTAGAGTTGTCAACACTGACTTTTTATAAATAAAAAATCGGTGTTTAAATACTAAATAGAAACAAAGTTTGTTGTTGAAGTTCGAATAATAGAAAAGGTTGGAATTGCGAACGTCGATTTTTTTGAAAAATAAAAAGGCAAGAAGGCGATGTTGGCAACACCGACCAATTTAATTTTTTAAGTTTGCTGCAGCAAACAAATTATTTGCTTTTTGATTTGTTAATTAATAAAAATATTATTAATTTAATTCGTGAGTTAGGTTAATTTTGGTAACTTTTGTAACAACTTCGATTCACTATTCGGTATTGTAATTAACTTTTTTATCATCGTAAGCCATCAAGTTGTAGATATTCGAGTTTACTTCCATCATGTCGAATTTAATTTGCGAACAGATAAACAAGTGATTCAAAATTGATTCTGACGCAAACTCATGATAAAAAATACTAATTAAGACATAAGTTGAAGATATAATCAAATTTGAGATACACAATCCTCCGATCGCAAATCAGACTCAACGAAATGAAAGTAGATTCAGATATCTACAACTTGATGACTTGCGACAATAAAAAGTAATTACAATCCCGACGAACGTAGCTGAAGTTGATGTAATTTTTTTTAAAATATAATTAATATTTTTTCAACAAGTTTATTATAATATAATATTCTTTGCTCTATTATTGGAAGATCTACACATAGATCATACCATGAGCTAGCTGTCCCTATAATTGGAATGCTGAAGCCTTTGGACATATTACTGGTACAACAGAGAAACTAGCCGTATCAGACAGCAAATATGAGGAATGGGTTGCAAATGACCTGTACGTCATGTCTCTGTTGTGTAATGCAATGGAGCCCAAAGTCTACGAAATATTTGCCTTCACTAATTCTGCTAAGGAAATGTGGGATTCACTATATGAGATGTATGGAAATTCAAATAACTCATCTCGTATATTTGAAATTCAACAGAAACTAGTTACTCTCAACCAAGAACTAGAGCAACCAGTAATGGAGCATTTCGAAAAAATGAAACAATTATGGTAAGAGCTGCGACTCCATCGACCACCTGCTGCAACACTAAACGAGTATCTCAAGAGAGAAGAACAGGACAGAGTCTTTCGCTTTTTGGCAAGTCTCACACCAGACTTCGAGGAGACAAGGAGAGATATACTGATGCGACCCAAACTTCCGTCACTAAACACTGTGTATGCTATTCTGCAAAGTGAAGAGACACGGAGGAAAGTCATGGGTAGAGATCAAAAGGTAAACAATTCTCTAAACAATTCTGACAACATTGCTCACTTCTCATCTAGAACAGGGGATAAATGGAGCAAAGGAAAGGATAAAAAGGGGAACCGACCATACTGTGATCATTGCAATCGTAACGGCCATATCAAAGAGAAATGTTGGATACTCTATCCACACTTAAAACCTACTCGAAACAGGTTCAATGAAGCTAATCTGACAACAAAACCTGAAGATAGTAATGTTCAACTCAAGCTTGAATAGATGACCAAACAACTTGAGTTTCTAATGAAGACATGTGCTACTAATGGTGAGTCCTCCAGCGGTCTAGGTGGTGAAACTTCTAATGCCGTGAAGCATATTGGTAATCACTTAGCCTTAACTACTGCTTGTTGTTCCAAGATTATTATAGATTCGGGTGCTACCGATAACATGTTTGCCACAAATAAAATTTTAACCAACTAGCAACCGAAAAATTCATATCCACATGTCACTGTGGCAAATGGGTTAAAAATACCTACCAATGGCTCAGGTAAAGCCAGAATTTTCGCAAAAGAAATTGATGTTACAATTGTTCCAGAATTAAAGGCTAATTTACTGTCCATTAGCAAATGCACTAATCAATGGAATTGTAATGTCCTCTTCACTCCCCAGAGAGTAGTGTTTCAGGATCGAACTTTCGGGAGGAAGATTGGTGATGGAAGAATGGTTAATGGACTGTACCTGATCGAGCCAGATGTCTCAGCATTAGCCGTAACACAAACAGATGTCACTTCAGCCGAGCTTTGGCACAAGAGACTAGGACATCCATCTAACAAGATTCTCAAGATTTTAAATTTGTCTTTGCTTAATGATGTTAAAACTTGTGACCCTTGTCAATTTGCTAAACTCCATATATTGCCGTTTCCAGAACATTTTAATAAATCTAATGAGTTATTCGGATTAATTCACTCTGATGTCTGGAGTAATGCACCAATTGAGTCTAAAGAAGGTTTTAAGTACTTTGTCACATTCATTGACGACAAATCACGTGCCACATGGTTATATTTGCTTAAATAAAAAAGGAAGTGTGCTCAATTTTTCAAGCCTTCAGCAACATGATTGAAAATCAGTTCAATACTACCATTAAGGTCCTTAGAACAGACAATGGTACCGAATACATGAATCACAACCTTCAAACCTTCCTTCGTAGCAAAGGTATAATTCACCAAACCTCGTGTGTCGGTACTCCCCAACAAAATGGCGTGGCCGGAGGAAAAATCGTCACTTGTTAGAAGTAACCCGTGCATTACTATTCTCTACAAATTTGCCTAAGGCTTACTGGTCATGTGATGTACTTGTAGCTTGCTATCTAATCAACCGACTACCTAGTCGAGTACTTGAGTTCAAAACCCCGTTTGAAATTCTGTATAATCGAAAATGCAGGCAAGCTAGATCATCATGCGGAAAAATTCATATTTGTCGGGTACTCCTCAACACAAAAAGGATATAAGTGCTACAATCCCAAATCAAGGCGCTTGTTTGTGTCCCGAGATGTGCGATTTGATGAAAAACAAATGTACTATACAGAAGAGAGACATGGGGAGAAGAGCGATTCTCATGTCAATCCAAATCCAGTTAATATTGGACTCGAGATCAATCCAGAATGCCAACATCCAAGTTCTCTAAATGAACTACAACAAGACATACTGACTAAACCCGACGGGCCAAATGAAGTTGAAATTGAACCTGCAGGGGAAGAAGAACCTGATGCTGAACAAGTGCCAGCTGAAGCTGAAGTCAGGAGATCTAACCGTGCTACCAGGCCCTCAGTTCGACTACAAGACTTCATCACATACCACACGGCTCAATATCCAATCCAGAACCATTTAAGGTATGACAAGTTATCAGCAAAGCATTGTAGTTTTCTAACCGAGATTGGCAAAAATCTAGAACCAAAAAATTATGAAGAAGCAAGAAAACAGAATCAGTGGGTTAGAGCTATGAACGAGGAACTTGAGGCCTTGAACCGAAACAAAACTCAGGAACTGGTAGAATTACAAATAGGAAAGAAAACAGTAGGGTGTCGATGGGTTTACAAGACCAAGTACAGAAGTAACGGTACAGTAGAAAGACATAAAGCGAGATTGGTTGCCAAGGGATATACTCAAACCTACGGTATAGATTATAAAGAAACCTTTGCACCTGTGACCAAAATGAATATTGTTCGCACTGTCATGTCAATTGCTACTAACTGCGACTGGCCAATGTTCCAAATGGATGTGAGAAATACCTTCCTCCATGGAGAACTGGAGGAGGAAGTGTACATGGATTTGCCACCTGGACTGCACACCTCAAGTGAAAATGGACTCGTATGTCGTTTAAAAAAGGCTATATACGGATTGAAACAGTCACCTCGCGTATGGTACGGCAAGTTGAGCACTGCACTTAACAAAATTGGATTCAAGCGTAGTGCAGTTAACTCATCCGTGTTCACTAAGACATCAAATCAAGGTATTGTGATCATATTAATCTATGTAGATGATCTAGTAATCACTGGTAGTGACTCAACAGGTATAAAAAGTCTCAAATTGCATCTCGGGAAGCAGTTTGACATCAAAGATCTCGGCAGTTTGAAATACTTTCTTGGCATTGAAATTGCTCGCTCTCACAAAGGCCTGTTTTTGTCCCAAAGGAAGTATGTTTTGGGTTTACTTAGGGAAACTGGAAAAATGGGAGCCAAGCCTGCTAGTGTTCCAATGGAGCACAACAACAAGAATGTTCAGGACATCGAGCCACTTGAAGATATCGGTGTTTTCCAACGAATTGTCGGTAATTTAATCTATCTCACTATAACTAGACCAGACATAGCTTATGCTGTCAGTTATGTGAGCCAGTGTATGAAAAAACCCTTAAAAGGTCATATGGAGCTAGTTAACCAATTATTGAGATACTTGAAGGGATCACTAGGAAGAGGTATTCTGATGAAGAATAATAATCGAACCGATATATAGGCATATACAGATGCTGACTGGGCAGGCAATCCGATTGACAAGAAGTCCACAACAGGTTTTTGCATGTTTGTAGGAGGAAACTTGGTTACCTGGAAGAGCAAGAAACAAACGGTAGTAGCTAGATCCAGTGCGGAGGCAGAGTATCGTGCTATGGCAGCTGCAACCAGTGAAATCATCTGGCTAAGGTTGTTACTTCATGAGTTGGGGTTCAACCTTGATGGTAAACCGACACAGCTATTCTGTGACAATCAAGCAGCCATCCAGATAACATCTAATCCTGTGTTTCACGAGAGAACTAAACACATCGAAGTGGACTGTCACTTTATAAGGGAAAATATATTGGATAAAACCATTGAGACTCCACATATTCATAGTACAAATCAACTGGCTGATATTTTCACCAAGGCATTGACTAAAGGAATGTTTGAAGGAATAAGAGGCAAGCTAACCTCTGATGAACTCTTCGGTACAGTTTGAGGGGAGTATTGGAAGATCTATACATAGATCATACCATGAGCTAGCTGTCCCTATAATTGGAATGCTGAAGCCTAATTCTCTAGATTGATTTTTCCTTAATGTCCTTCCTTAATTATGTAATTTCCTATATTTTATTTCTATGTTTAGCCTATAGTCTCTTTTATTTGTACTGCTAGTTCTAGGTTTTTCTTTTCATAACAAAATTCATGTATCTTAAAACTTTTATGCAATAAAACTAAGGGCGGGAAGGGAAGATTTCTGGGAGTTTTCTGTCACCTCTTTACTCCCTTCTCTGTTTCTTTATCTATAGTTGAAATACTGCTATGTTATATATGGATCGGAATATCAGTTTAGTTATTTTGTATGCTATTTTGAAATATCTATGAGTTGAAATATGGATTTAGTTGTTTTTATTAATAAAAAACAAATGGAATATATCTTTTGAGTTTCCTCGTATATTGTATACAATTAATCCTTGTGGACCTTGTACATATCATTTGTTATGCTTTTGTTTTAAAAAATTAAGGTTGAACTTGCTGTGTATTTTTGCAATTTTGAATTTATATTTACGTAAATTTGTGGAAAATGACAGAGGGAATTGGGTTTAGGTGTAACATGGAATGGAATGCTCTCGTTGAAGAGGTATTTGATGAAGTGTTATTTCTTATGCTAAAACTATTCCCTAACAAACGCTTGATGAAATGATTGACCTATGAATTTATTTTTTGACGTTATCGCCTGCTACAGAAATGACATTTATATCCTCTATTTTATAATTGTTTTGCAAAAATCCATTATTAAAAGAGTCAGTAACATTTTCAATATTAATCTTATACGTACTTTTAATAACGGATCTTTGAGAAAATGGAATATAAAAATGCATGTAAAGCAGTGCAGGATTTTTTATAGTGAGTCACTAACTCCTCCGCTATTAAAGATGGCCTTTAATAGAAGGTGTTCGCCTGGGTTCGATATAAAATTTAGATTTTTAATAGCGGACGGGTCGTAGGACCCGGTATAAAAGAGTAAACGGATGGGTCGTAGGAACCGCTATAAAATGGTTTTTATATCAGATGTGTCTAATCGCGCGCTATAAAAGGTTCCGAACAGATAAAAATTAGCTCACAAATCACAATTTGCTTCTCAATTCATCCGTTCATTCTTCTCAATCCAACGCTCGAAACAATCACTGAGTCCCACAGATTAAGCCCACCTTTTTTTCATCCAACGCCATTTTAGTTCTCTATAAAAGACATCAACTCTTCTACATTATTCACTCTTCCACATAATTTTCCCTCATTTTAATTTACTCGTTCAAATATTATTGTGCTCCTTCAAGCTTATATTTAAGTATTCTTTATTCAATTATTTCCACCTATTTTCGCTATGAATGATAAACATATAAGCTCCTCCTCCTGCCATTATATGATCAATTTATCCCTGTCGAATATGGTTGGCGACGTCAATCTATTACACTGTTGCTAATGAAATGATGTACGAAACTCCACATATTTTTGTCTTGCACCAGTCTCTCTAGCTCATCTTTGAGGGAAATGCAGTGTTATGTGTCATGCCCGACACTATTGTGTAATTCACAGAAACTTATATCATCCCTTATTTCGAATAGCTCCAACTTTTCTGGTAGCTAGAGGTATCCTTCAATTTTATTTCCTGAAATATCTCGTCTTCTGGTGTGAGGGTATGGTAGGTGTTGAACATCAGTTTTCTTTTCTTGCCCGTTATGAAATTATATGATTTGTACCTTTCACCTCCTCGCTCTCTTGGTTTTGGTGGTTCGATGGCTTTTCTTGTGACTCTCTCTTTTGTCACCTCTTTGGTTTCCTCTTCCTCTTCACTAGAGGCGACATTCTCTTCTGCTCTTATGTAGGTGCCTGCGAAAACAATAAATTTTTGTTGAGTCGAGAAGTTGTTCTTGTGGTCCTCGAACATGAGACTGCCCTTGCAAAGGCCTCTTCAAATGGCCATGATCACTATCTTGTCATCATACACCCTTACTTCCTGAGCAGCCTTGAGGAATCGGTCGATAAACCTACTTGTTTGTTCGTTTTTGCCTTGTTGTTGGTCGAATAGGCTAGCACAAGATTTTTCAGGTTTTTTAATCCCTCCAAATCTTCCCAGAAATTCGGATGCTATTTGCTTAAAATTGTGGATCGATTCTCATGGAAGAGAAGAGTACTAATTTCAGGCTGATCCCTCTAAACATGTTGGAAAGAGCCGGCACAAGACAACATCTGAGTAATCTACCAATCGAAGTCATTCCCGAAAACTCACTAGAAAGGCCTTTGGATCAGAAAATTTGGATCTTGTTGACCCTAAATTCGCGAGTCTTGGTATGTCTGCATTTGAGGGGATTGTAGTGGCATATAATGCCCCAACTAGTGCTTCGTTTGAAAGGACTTCAGTTTGATTATTCGGTTGATGAATTTGTTTTTCGAGATTTTTTTAATCTTTGTCACATCGCTGCTTCGAATTCATCATTGAAGGAAGGTGAATTATTCATAAACCCAATTAAATTTGGAGGTATGGACGAGTAGTTATTAGGGGTAGTTAAACTGAGGAGAAGTATTTTTCGACATTTGTTGGGTGGACATGCATTCCGTTTGGATTGACAATTTGGTGATGCTGCATGATTCCTTCATTTGGCAAGTTCGAGGGGAGGGGGATGTACTGCATTCTGTTGGAAATTGAAATATTATCCTAAGCTTGGTCGAGGAGAAGAAAAAATTCCCATGTTTGAGAGGAGAGATATTAGTTGAGGAGAAGTGTTTGGTTGAAGTAGAAAGAAGTTCATATGTGAGAAAGAGAATTGATTAGGAGGAAGTGGTGGGTGTTCTTCAAATTGTAGTGTAGTCGTGCTTTCGTGATGAAGTGATCATCCAGCATTCGAGCCGAAGATATTCCTTCTCAGAATGGTCTCTGGTTGAGGTGTCGGAGTATTGACATGTGTCTTTGGGGTGAAGGGGAGTATTAGTTGGCGATTCGGCTGAATGGGTAGCATAGTGCTAGAAGATGTCGGGGGATTGGAAGAAATGGTAGATGAAGAGGGGTTTTTACTAAGTGGATTACAATGGGTTGAATTCGTGGTGGAGTGGTGGAGGAAATAGAGGTGGCGTAAGTGTTGGCATGGCAGGTTGCGGTATGTAAGGTGGATAATCTTGTGTAAGAGATGCCCTTGAATTGGACATGGATGTAGAAGGTGAGTTCTATAAGAAATTGACTCTCACGAAAGCACCAATGATCGGATTTCGAAGTAATTGCGTAGTGATTTAACACAAAGAATAAATTCAAAGTAAAATAATCTAAAGTAGATGAGTAATACAAGCTGAAATATGCTTATTACAAAGGAGGGAGAGAGATATATATAGTGTGCCTTCGACCGTGAGGCTAATAAATGCAATAATGAGACCTAATTACAAGATTAACTACTCTATCCGACCGTTGCTTCGTGAATTCACATCCGATAGAGTATTCTGTAATACCGAATAGTCATTCAATGATTCAAATTAAATCGAGATTTGTACGTGCAAATCTCGATGTAATTTGAATCATTGAATGACTATTTCGTATTACGAGGTACTCCACCGAATATGAATTCTTGCTTTGTGGGGTAGCTGGCTGAGATCCCGAAGATTCTTCTATTTCTATTCTTGAATGCTGACGAATCATTTCATGTGGAGCATGTTCCGAGGCTCTTTTATTGTCTCCGAGATCGAGATTTGTTGAGCCGAGATCAAATGAGCCTGCTTTATTGTGAGCTATTGGTTTCCCATATATCAACAACCCATTATACGTAATTTGAATCGTTCGGTGAATTTCGACAGTTCAGATAGAAGACAAGAAAGTCTTGTTTTTCTCTGAGAAAAGCAGCAAATTTGCCAGATACCGATTAGTGGAAACGCTAGCTATATTTTTCGAGAGAATAAATCTTTTGTTGGCTATTGCGACCTCGTCCTAGGCACGTGTGAGTACGTGACCTCTGTACAAGTGTACTATGAATTGAAATTTCAAGGTTAACAGCTCCGGCACTCTATGCTTTGGCATAACCAGATTAAAGCATGCTCTCTCTGAGTTCTCTTCAATGAAAGCAAAGATCTTTGTTACTGTTGGAAGTTGTAATCTCTAAGTCTCGAACATGATTTTGAATTCGAAGGATAATAGTAGAAACTCGGAACTCTGTTCAGGTAGTGAACTTTGTTCGAATAGTAAAATGAACTCAGGTAGTAATAAGAATTCGGGAGGTGAAATTCGAGGAGTTCGGAAGCATACCGAAATAAAAGATATCGAGATGTCGAAGACAAAGAGAACTCGAAACAAACAACCCGAAGTCACTCAAGATGTCGAAGATGAGGATTCAGGAAGATCAACCCGAATCACTCACAGATCGAGTTGACAACTTGAGCTGACAGACGCCGAAAGTAGAAGTATGACATGAGGCCACCAAAGTCAGAGAAAGCACATGGGTGCAAAGACTTTTGTACCGTGGCATTAAATAAGCTACAGTAAGCTCGTATTGTAGTTGTAGACTTTTTGTACTTTGTAATCATTGTATCTTTTTAGTATAAATATGAGGGTAATGTAGAATGAAATAAAAGAGAGAGAAACTATATGTAAAGATTCACTGGTTAATAGAAAAACGCTTTTAAGCATATACTCTTTTTCCTCTCCGATCTAAGTAATTCTGTTTTAATTCCTCCATAAATCAATCCTCGGGTGAAATGAACTGAGCGCCACCTGTTCTAAGTGAGTTGTGAGAGCATCTGAGTGAACAACTTGTGAGTGCCTTAGAACTTCCCTCGATACGAGAACATCCACCCTCGAGAAGTGTCTTCGGGTAGTGGTTATAAACCAACAGATTGGTATCAAAGCTAATGTTGGATTCCAAAGCAGTTCATTCGAGCAGATGCCGTTGCCGAAGTTGAACAAGTCAAACTACGACAACTAGATCTTCTAGATAAAGGCATTACTGGGCGCACAAGGCATGTGGGAAGTAGTCGAGGATGGATTCCAAGACGCTACTCAGACCGAAGCAATGACCGTAGCTAACCTCAAGGCATTGAGAGAAAATCGCATGAAGAACAAGACAACTCTCTACATTCTTTATCAAGGTGTAGACGAGTCTGGCTTCGAGAAGATAGCCGAAGCAGCGACTTCGAAAGAAGCGTGGGAAACACTGCTGACAACTTACAAAGGTGCCGAACGGGTTAAGCACGTGAGACTTCAAACTCTTCGAGGAGAACTGGAGTCGATGAGAATGAAAGAATTCGAAGGAGTATCAAATTACATCACGAGGGTACAAGCGGTAGTAAACAAGCTGAAGAGAAATTGAGAGAAGTTGAGATAAACTCGGTTAGTTGAAAAGATCCTGAGGTCACTGACTGATGCCTTCGAAAACATCGTGTGTGCAATCGAGGAGTCTAAGGACTTGAGCGAGCTATACGTTGATGAACTCGCAGGTTCCCTCATGGCACACGAACACATAATAAAGCTCAAGAAGAAAGAATCACTTGAAGAAGCTTTGCAAGCCAAGGTGGTTTTGGAAGAGAAGGCGGTGTATGTCCAACAGAAAGGACAACAACAGGCACGCGACTGAGGTCAGAAGCAAGGGAGAGGAGATGGTGAAAAGGCCAGTCGAGCCAAAAGCTCGGGAAGACAGGGCCGAGGTCGAGGTGGAAGAATCAAACCGAACGTTGATTGCTACAATTGCGGGCATCATGGGCACTACGCGAGTGATTGCTGCGCTAAAAAGAAATCAGACAACAATGCCAACTACGCGGAGGTGAAAGCAGATGATGACGTGCTGATGATGGCAAGCACATCTAACCCGGAAGGTGACACCATATGGTACCTCGATACGGGAGCCAGCAACCACATGACGAGTCACCGACACTTGTTCAAAGAGCTGATCGAGACCCAGGGCACAGTCACATTCGGGGATGCCTCTAAGGTAGAGGTTAAAGGCCGAGGTAAGGTGCAGTTCCTCCAAAAGAATGGGAGGTTTGGAATAGTTGAAGACGTGTATTACATCCCGGAGATGAGGAGTAATATACTAAGTGTCGGGTAGTTGATGTAGAAATGATACACAATCCTCATTAAGGATAAAACCCTCCACCTGAAGGACAAGAACAGAGAGCAATAGCTCGAGTAGATATGGGGCAGAATCAGATGCTCATATTGAACTTACGGAGGATAGAAGAGAAATTTCTCAAGGTGAACAAAGAAGACGAAGCCTGGTTGTGGCACATGAGATTCGGGCACTTGGGGTATAGCAGCCTCAAGGACTTAGTGGAATAGTCGGTGAAAGGACTTCTGAATCTCGCCTTTGAGAATTAGTTCTGCGAAGGGTGTGTGGTCGCAAAGCACGCGAGGAACTCGTTCGGGAAGTCACAATATCAAGCGAAGAAACCTCTCGAATTGATTCACACCGACATCTGTGGACCAATCACACCAAGCTCATTCAGCAAGAAAAGGTACTTCATCACTTTCATTGATGATTTCTCAAGAAAGTGTTGATGTACTTTCTAAAGGAGAAAGCTGAGGCATTTGAGACCTTTAAAAAGTTTAAAGTCATGATCGAGAAGTCAACCGGACAACATGTTCGGGAACTGAGATCGGATAGGGGCGGTGAGTACCAGTCGAATCAGTTCATAGGTTACTGTGAAGCATATAAGATAAGGAGACACCTGACAGCACCATACACTCCATAACAAAATAGAGTTGTAGAGAGAAATAATAGAACTATCCTTGATATGGTTCGTTCTTTGTTCAAGACGAAAAACTTGCCGAAGGAGTTTTGGGCGGAAGCTGTGTAGTGTTCTATGTACATCCAGAACCGATTTCCACATGCAATCCTCGAGAACAAGACCCCACAGGAGCTATTTGAGAGTATTCGGGAGCGTGGGATACGTGCACATACCCGACCAAAAGAGAACAAAGCTGGAGGACAAAAGTCAGAAGCTTGTCTTCATAGGCTATGATGAGAAGTCGAAGGCCTATAAACTCTACAACCTGATCGAGAACAAGCTTATGATAAGTCGGGATGTAGAAGTGAATGAAGAGGCCAGTTGGGATTGGCAGAATATGGGAAGAAGAGCTGAACATTGAAGGGGTAGAAATCCCAACTCGGGTAGATGAAGCATCTAGCTCGGGTAGTTCAGACGAAAACTCTAATTCGGGTAGTTCAAAAGAACCTGAACGGACAAACCCAAGGTACCGAAACCTGCAGAACTTGTATGAGACTACATGGGACGTGCACTTAGTGTGCTTGTTAGTCGATGCTGAGACAATCTCATTCGAGAAAGCTATTCGTGACCAGAAATAGAAGGAAGCAATGGACGAGGATATCAAGGCGATCGAGAAGAACAAAACTTGGGATTTGGTGAAGTTGCCCAAAGGGAACAAAGTCATTGGAGTGAAGTGGGTATTCAAGAAGAAGATGAACTCACAAGGAGACGTCGAAAGATACAAGGCGAGGCTAGTGGTAAAAGGTTATCAGAAGAAGGTCGAAATCGATTACGATGAAGTATTCGCACCAGTTGCTCAGACGAAAACAATTCGGCTACTTATCTCACAGGCAGCACAGTTCGAATGGCCAATCTATCAGATGGACGTGAAGTTGGCATTTTTGAACGGAGTACTCGAAGAAGAAGTGTATGTGGAACAACCTCTCGAGTACATAAAATCGGGAAGAGAGCCTAGAACACGAGGATTGACTCGTACTTCAAGGAGAATGGTTTCCGATAGTGTCCTTTCGAACCTGCTATCTATGTGAAGCATAAGAATGGTGAACTCTTTATTACCGCACTATACGTGGATGATATGATCTTCATGGGAAACAGTCAACGACTAGCCGAAGAGTTCAAAATGGCGATGAAAAACGAGTTCGAGATGACATACCTCGGAAAAATGAGGTACTTTCTCGGTCTCGAAATCAAGCAAGCTAATTCGGATACTTTCGTCTCGCAAGGTGCATATGCGAGAGACATCTTGAAGAAGTTCGGGATGAAAAGTTACAACCCGGTAGCGACACCGGTGGAACTCGGTGCAAAGCCCTCCAAGTATGAGGGAGGAGAAGCTGTTGAAGCCAACAACTACCGAAGTATAATCGATAGTTTGAGGTACTTAACTTGCACAAGGCTGGATATTGCATTTGTAGTCGGCGTGGCAAGTCAGTTTATGGAGAACCCGAGGTCCTCTCATTTGAAGGCAGTTCAGAGGATCCTGAGATATGTCAAGGGGACAAAAGATCTCGGGTTATTTTATACAAAAACTAACGAGTTCAAACTTTCAGGTTTTGTGGACATAGATGATCGTAAGAGCACCACGGGCTTCGCATTCTACATGGGAGGCACAACCTTCACATGGTTGTCAAAGAAGCAGCTCATTGTCAAACTCTCAACCTGTGAAGCCGAGTACGTGGCAGCATCACACAATGTGTGTCACGCTATCTGGCTGAGAAACTTGTTGCATGATCTGAAGCTCTCGCAACACGAAGCAATTGAGATTCAGGTAGTTAACAAGTCGGCAATTGAATTGGCAAAGAACCCGAGTCAACACGAGAGAAGCAAGCATATTGATATGAGGTTCCATTCAATTCGGGAACACATCAATGATGGTGAAGTTCGGGTGGTTCATGTGCAAAGCAATGACCAAGCTGCAGACATCTTTACTAATGCTCTGTCGAATTCTTTGTTCGAGAACTGTAAGCAGATGAAGTTCGGGAGCATACCGAGATAGAAGATCTCGGGATGTTGAAGACAAAGAGGACTCGGGACAAACAACTCGAAGTCACTCAAGATGCCGAAGATGAGAATTCGAGAAGATCAACCTGAATCACTCACAGCTCGAGTTGACAGCTTGAGCTGACAGACGCCGAAAGTAGAAGTCTGACTGGAGGCCACCAAAGTCAGAGAAAGCACATGGGTGCAAAGACTTTTGTACCGTGACATTAAATGAGCTACAGTAGGCTCGTATAGTAGCTGTAGATTTTTTGTATAAATAGAATGGTAGTGTAGAATGAAATAAAATAGAGAAAACTATATGTAAAGATTCACAGGTTAATAGAAACTGAGCGTCATCTATATGTAAACAGAATTATAACAGAACTGTAAGCTGCAGACATCTATATGACATGCATATACTTTTTTACCTCTTCGATTTAAGTAATTCTGTTTTAATTCCTTCATAAATCAATCCTCATGTGAAGTGAGCTGAACGTCGTCTATTCTAAGTGAGTTGTGAGAGCATTCGAGCGAACAAACGGTAAATGCTTTGTAACTTCTCTCAATACGAAAATATCTACCGTCAGAAAGTATCTTTTTGATAGTAGTTATAAACCAACAGTTACACATCCCCTCTTCGGAGTTTAAAATATCTCTCTGGTCCTCCTCTCACACACGCTCTTAGCACCATTGTAAGTACGAAAATGTGGTCTTCAGAGCAAGACATCAGCACAACAAACCGAAACCCTAGAAACCACACGTTTGGGTCATCTTCCTCCACGTCTAGGTCTTCTCTGTCCTCCAATAGCTCAATGGTCTTCCCACAGACACCACGAAGATCCATGGAAGATGTATTGAAAGATATCTCACTCATGACTCCCCTTCAAAACCAATACCATCAAACCCACCACCTTCAGCAGCACTACCACCATCAAAATATCCACCATGGCCAACACCAAAACAACTTCCACCTGTGTGACCAACACCAAACCAACTTCAACATCTCTGACAGATCAAACCCGTCATCCTTCAAAGGCATAATCCTACATCACTTCCTTGCGGGCCCGCTCAACCAACCCCTCTCCATCTCTACACCCATCGACCACAACCCAACAGTGCTCCCACCAATTCCTGCCACGAACCTCCCTCCGACGTCGTTGAGCCTCAATTCAGGCATAGACTTTAGCTACTTGAGCAATACCCCCAGCTCAAATTCCAGCTCTTCGAGGGCCACTGGTCGAGCTACAGAGACATCCTTAATGTCCCCTGCCTTTCCTGACATGATGATGGATCCCCCCTCGCCGGGGAACATTTTCTCCTTCTGCTCCAAGAAAAGATTTCCTGATGGCCCCACCACAGGAGGTGATCGGCGCCAAAAGCGCATGATGAAGAACCGTGAGTCTGCCGCACGCTCCCGTGCTAGAAAACAGGTAAGCATGAGTTCAATATTTCGTATAATTCTTTCTTTCGGGTTAGTATAATTTGTGTTTGACTTGTGTTGAATTTCTTTTATATGAATGAATGGTTGATGCTGTTAGTCTCACGCTTCTGAGCTGGAGCAGAATGTGCATGTTTTGACGCAAGAGAATGAGATGCTTCATAAGCAGTGTGAAGAGGTACTTAATTTCACCTTAACTACATGTATACCTTATCACTTCTGTGTTTTATATACCATCATTCCAGCAAGTTGTCATCCCTGTTTCCTGTGAGAGAGACCAAAAACATGTTTCCTGACCTGACTTATCTCAAGTTTTTGTTCTTTGGTAATTCTGACCAACCCGATGTTGAAATGTAATAATGTTGGGTCTATTATGTCTTAAAAGTAACCTCATGAGTTTTTTTGAATACGTTGAAGTGAAATATTCAGCCAAATACGCAGAATGCAGTTTTTGGAAGATTTCATAATTCCGTTAAACAAACCTGTAACCTGTTAAAGTATTTCCATTTTAGAATATTGTGGTGACTTGGATGTCTGTGCATATGACTTTAGTATCCATTATGTTTTTTCATATTTTACAGTTGAGGCATGCAATGGAACGCCAACTATCTACAAGGCACAGTCTTCAAAGATGCGGGTCATCCCCATTTTGAGAAAGAAACAAATGGAAGTTGTGGACTTGTAGTAGCAGCGGAGACCAAGCAAAAATATCTGAACAGCAAAAGAGGGAAAAGAATTGAAAGCGAATGGGGAGAGTAACATGAAAGTCTTCAAAATATTATACTTTCTTGTTAAACTTTTGTTCTGTATTTTTCTCTTCAGAATTCAATCTCTATATCTTTGCTAAAAGGAGACAAAGGGGAGAATGTATTATTGGGCTAGTCAAGAGCTGGTGCAGACATAGTATATATCCTAGATAATCTTCTAGTCTTATTATGAAATAGATTTGCTAAGTGGAGCAAAACTTATAGTTTAAGGTGTTACTATTTACCAGTCACCACATCTTTTCTTCCTTATTGTTCTCTTATACCATGTCTGACATTCATTGAATTATGGCTACGTTTTTGTATCTTTGCCTCTTTGGTAAGGGTCCGAATCTGCTGCTCGTAAATCCCAGCTTGCTTTCCTGCTTGTTTTCGATCCGATCGCTCGATCGCAACGGACGGCTGTGATTTGATTCAGGGGCAGATGCTTTGGCCGTTAGATGATTTTTGAACGGTCCAAATCGAAACAAGCAAGAAACCAAGCAGGATTTTACGATCAGGAGATCCGGTTCCGTTTGGTAAGATCCGATATATACGTCGCTTTCACTCTTCTTTTTTCTTTTACAAAAGGTCCAAAAAACATGAAAATCAAGGACAGATTCCGGATTGTTAATTATACTCTCTCTCTCTCTGTCTTCTACAGTTGTACGTTAAGGTGGTGGGGTTGTTGGGGCTATGTGTACGTGAAATAGCCAAGTACTGTGCTGCACTAAATTGAGAGGGGTGAATGTGGGGTCAGCTTTTAGGTCTGTAAAAGATTTCTAGCACTGTATGCAGTTTTTTTTATTAATAGAAATTAAATAAATAAAAAAAATAAAACAAAAAGAGTGGAGAAAAAGAAATAAATATAGAAATGATCGGAGTTGACAACAACGAGAAATAGTCAAGGACGCTATTGCCAATTCCGTCATTTACTAAATTATAGCCGTTGGACTTTAAACAACAAAAATTCTATATGACGTTGTTGGGTGTAGCGTCCTTATTGAAAAAACAATAAATCGGGATTTGATGCAGCGTCCATTAAACTCCTATACATAACACTCGCCGCCTTCCCCTCTCCTCTCTATCTCTTCTTCATTATTTTCCCCAATTTCTTATCTAAGAATTTGTCACCAAAAAAAATTGTTTTTGTGAATTTGTTAAGATTTTGTTGTAGAAGACTTTAAAAAAGTGGTGGAAATAGAAGACTCTGTTCAGATCTTCTTTTTTTTAAGGTAATTTTTTTGTATTTTGATTAAATTTGAATTTTAGCTTTAAAATTAGAAAAATATTGATAAATACTTAGAAAATATTGGTAATATACTCCAATTAGATGAAAAATGATACATGCATTGTTGATAAATTATAGTGAATTTTGCAAATTTTGCAAAATATAGGGTAATTTTGCAAATTTTGTGCCAATTTGTAGTGAATAAAATGGATGAAGGTTATTCACAAGTGTTATTTCTACCGATGGAGCAACATAGATCCTCCCAAATTCCAAATAAGGTAGTTTAAAAATACAATTTAATTTAGTTATCAAGTATATTCTTAATTTTAATTGTTGTTAGTATGCGTGGGTTGTAAACATATGTATTGAAATATAGGAGGATTTTGTTATGAGAGGACACACACACCTGTCTGGCATGCAGTACCATCCAAGAATGGCTCCTGCTTTAAAACGGTTAGGTCTGTATCAGTTGGCAAATATCTGTAATGATCGCAAACTAAAATTAGACAGAGCCATGAAATGTGCTTTGGTTGAGTGATGGAGACCAGAGACTTGTACCTTTCATCTTAAGGTCGGTGAGATGACACTTACTTTGGAGGATGTTAGTTGCTTGTGGAGACTATCTATTCGAGGTAATTTAAAATAATAGTATTTTATACATACTATCTATTCGAGTGAAATTTATTTACTCACACTTGTCTAATTGCCAGGTTTGCCAATCACTGGACATAGTGGTGACGAGTGGAGCGGTCTAGTTTACGATTGTCTGGGAGTTGATCCGATCTTTCCAGATGGTTCGCCGGATTCTGGACCTTGGAAGTACAAGATCACTAATCGCGGCAAAGAGAATGAGAGTCTGAGATACTCAGAGTAAATAAAATAAGAACCTCATTATTTATTTATATAAAAAAAAATCGTGTTTGACTCTAATTATACTTATCATTATATCAGATATCATTTGAGATTAGCTTGGCTGCGGAGTACATTCGGAGCGTTACCGGACGATGCAGATGATGAGACGGTAGCACAGTACATCCGAGCATATTGCCTCGATTTGCTCGGCTCGGTCATGTTTTCCGACTCAAGCGGAGACGGAGTACCTGCCATGTTTCTCTAGTTTCTACACAATTTGGAGGATCCACCTGAGTACAATTGGGGCGGTGCAGTACTCGCTTGCTTATATCGTGAGTTATCTCGTGCTTGCTTAGCGAGTACGGATTCTTTGACGGGTCCTATGTTGCTACTACAGCTGTGGTCATGGACTCGACTATCACCCGGCGTCCAGCTCCTCGATATGTTCACTCTCCCTTTGGAGGTAATTTCCTTACACGGCAATAATTATTAAATATAATTGCAACTTCTATTTATTACATACTATCAATATATTGCTTTAAAATAGGTGACGATTTGGATGCGAGGAATGTGTATGGCATTTGTTGGACCACCAAACATTGTTGGGCCAACAATCCTCGTCAAGGCGGAATCAAGCACTTTCGAGATCGGGTGGAGATAATTGAATATGCTGCTGTTTGTTGGCGTCCCTACATGAACTTATATCAGTTCATGCCTTATCGTTTTAGTAGGGACTCTGATATTTGGATCTCTCGCGGTCCTTTGATCTTTTTTTGGATAGTAGAGTTTCATTATCCTGAGAGAGTCATGCGTCAGTTTGGTCGGTACTAGATGGTTCCCCCACCAGATCCTATTTCTTGGGATATAGTTTGTCGTTTACGCTCATATAGGCATGTACCCGGTTCTAGGAGAGATTTCGGTATAGATTGGTCTGTAGAGCATGGACAGTATGTAGGTACTCCTGCTGTAGTGGTTGAGGAGCATAGACCATGGGATGAGAGTGTGATGATTCACTACATGTATTGGTACCATTCGATATGCATGTATACTCTCTTCTATCAGCATGATAGTGATGTGGCTCTAGCACAGTCACTACCTCCACCGGCCGGAGATGTTGCCACCTTGGGTACCAAGCTGATGGCCACAAGTACAGACGCGTGGTACGTTTTATTAATAATAAAAGTTTCTCTTAATGTAATTCGTTACTCAAACACTAACTTTATTTTTACTTCCAGATTTTTCGAGCAGTCCGACAGACTCATCAGGGCATCACATGGTTGCTGAGCCGAGGCAAGAAGGCGGTCGGGAAGTTGACTCTACAGATGTGTCGTGGTACCATGACTGATCTCGACCATAGACACATATACGACGGTATATTTTTTTGAAACCATCACTAGGTTATTTATAACTACAATACTCTCTTGTTTTCAATTGTTGTATTGATTATTGGTATTTTTCTTAAGGCATGCTAATGAAAGCGAATATTCCGTTGGATGTTGACACGGTTAGTGTCGAAGATGACGTTCCCGGCTCCATCCCTAGCATGCCAGAGTGTGCTGATTATGCTCCTGATGCTGACTTCATGACCGGGGATATTGCTTCATATGCGTCGTGGTTGATGGAGGGCATATCACAGGATATTCATCCATCTGCTCCGTCGACATCCCCGCCATCACAAGAGATGCCACATCCATCCCCGCCATCATTTGCTTGGTTTTATGTCATGTAGGATGGACTTTATAACATTTCTTGGTTTTATGTCATGTAGTGTAGACTTTATATTATTTACTTTGTACTTATCATTATTTACTTAACATTAACAAGTTCATTAACAACACATAAAATAAAAGTTGAATAAAACATATCAATAAATAAGTTTATATAATGATTAAAATATAAATATCATCAATTTAAAAATAATAAATATATAAGATGAAATTGAAAAACTTACAATTTAACTCTTTCTCCAATTTTTTTACTATATATGTAATTATTTTTTAATTAATGGATGGATATATATATAAGAAATCATTTCCTTTACTTTTTTCCTATATATTTAATTATATATATTTAATTATTTTTAAGTATTTATTATATTCAATTTAACTCTTTCTTCCAAATCTTATTCATATCCATCCATTATTATATATATCATCTATTTTTTATTATATATTTATTTTATATTATATATATTTACAAAAGATAATCAATATGGCCGTTATTGCCAGCAGCGTCTTTTGATTAACTTCCTTATAGGCCGTTGTTGCCAACAACGGTCTGTTCATTTTTTTATTTTTTTCCTTTTTGTGGGAAGTTTTATTATAGGACGGGGTTGGCAATAGCTTCCTTAGCTATTTCCCTGTGTTGCCAACCCCGGTCCTTTCTAGATTTATTGCTTTCTCACCACTCTTTCTGTTTTATTTTCTTTTATTTATATAATTTTTATTAATAAAAAAACTGCACTGTATGGGCCGTTTTTTTATTAATAAAAAATAATTAAAAATATTAAAAAAAGTATTTTCATTCAATGAAAGAAACGATGGAAATTTATCGGTGTTATATCATTTTTAAAGAGACGTTATATTTTTCATTGTTTTTTCTAATAAATCTAAAAATCTAAGCCTTCTTTGAATTCTTTAATTATTTTTCTTTTTATAAAAAAAGGTTGTAATAGGCTATTTGTTGTTTTTAATTAAACTCGATGCTTTGCGCTCGTTCAATTACTAATTACAGATGGAGTTCATTCCTCTCACAACTCACTTATTAATGATGGCTAAATACTCCAACAACAAAACATATTTGAATCTCGAAGATACATAAATCAACAAAGCAGAAATTTCAATCAAATATAGAAATCTTACAAATATTTTGATTCAATCTTATCTAATCTCATTAAAATCTAATGCAGCCACAATGTTGTCTTTTATTACAAGTTGTGTATTAAATGCAACAGTCTCCTAACTCATTTGATTATCTGCTAACATAATTTTTAATTGCACCTTCCAACCAACTATTAAATGTCAGAATTCAAATCTTCCTTACTTTACAGAATTTTTTTTCCCATTGCTTCAACTTCTTGATTGGTTACTCTGCTCAAGTTTCTTCTCACGACAATCTTCTTCTTTGGCTTCTTCACACTGATGTCATCGTCCTCGGTAGTTCCTTCCATTCTCGAGCCCCTTGGGGTTTTACACTTCGGGTCTTCAACCTTCGTGTTCTTTGTCCTCGACTTCGGGATTACTATTTTCAACATCCTATCTTAATCTGAAGTTTCGAATATCTTTCATCCCAAACATCTGCTTGCAATTCTCGAACGGTTCTGGCTTTGGTAATATCTTCGTGAGAATGTATGCATCTTGGTCATTGTTTGCACATAAACCACTCGGATGTCCTTCTCCTTGATGTGTTTTCTTATCCAGTGGAATCTAAAATCAATGTGCTGGCTCATTTTGTGTTGTCTAGGATTCTTGGCTAAATCGGTTGTCGACTTGTTGTCTATTTAGATTGCGGTTGCCTCATGATGCAGGAGCTTCATGTCATGCAACAAGTTTCTTAGTCATATTGGGTGGTAAAAATTGAGTGATGCTGCCACGAACTTGACTTTGAAGGTTGACAATGTTACGATGGATTGCTTTTTCGAGAGTCTTGTGAAGATTGTGTCTCCCATGTAGAACGCAAATCTCGTGGTGCTATTTATGTCATTGATGTCACCACATCATTCATTGTCTACAAAACCTGCTAGTTTAAAATTGTTAGTTTTCGAGTAGTGCAACCCAAAATCTCCCGTCCCCCTGACATATCCTAATTGAATCACACCAAATTAATGTTAAACAAGTGGTATTAGAGTCAACTCCGTTGCGCATGTTTGAAATTTTTTGTTTTTTTGGATTTACCGAATTACTTGTTGCAATTTTGTTTTTTTTACTTTCTTGAATTTGTCGAATAATTGTTTTGGGAAATTTTTAACTAAAAATTTGAAGTTTGTCAAATTCCTTGCTTTTTATGCGAATTTGAAATTGATAATTCAAATTTTATGTTTATTAATATTTAGAATATTATTTGTACAAATAAAGTTAATTTTAAGAAAGAAATGCAACAATTTAAGTGATAAATTCGAAATGATTATTTCCAGAAAAATTTATTTCCTGAATAGAGCCAAATTGAACTAAAACAAAGTTTATTGCAGGCGCAATGAAGTTTATTGTGACCACAATATATTTAGGAAAAGTCCTCTGTTTTTGGAAAATCAGAATTGAAATTGATAGGTGTCTTGCGGCCGCAAGACAATAGGAAAATAGTTTTTTATGGACAGACTTGATTGAATTGAACGGGTTTTCATTTCTGGCTTGATTGGCAGCAAAATTGTTGAACTGACAGGTGCATTGCGGCCACAACCCAGGTTATTGCACCCGCAATATAACTATTTTCTGTGTGTTTTTTAGAAATCCAGAGAAAAAAATTGAATTGACAGGATGCCTTGCGACCGCAATGAATATCATTGCGACAACAATGACTCTGGAAAATGGTACAAATATTGAATTGACAGGTTTATTGTGACATTTTTCCAGAATTTAATTTTATTGTTAATTAGGAGTAGCTGTAAATAAATTATAATTTAGGATATATATAATTAATTTCTATATAATTATAATTAATTTTGCTACAAAATTACTACTATTTGATCTTAATATAGAATTTGGCTAATATATGTAATTAGGGTAAATAATAATAAAAGACAAGATAAAATTGCTAAATTCTAAAAATATTTCAATTAAGATTAAAATGTGGTATTGATAAATATGTAGTAATTTTCTAAAGTTTTTAGTAAATACTAAATATGTATAAAGTGTATATTTTGTAATATATATATATATATTTATATGTATGTATTTTATTAACAATTAGGAAAATTAGTTAATTCTAACTTAAAGCTCCTATTAGTTGATAAAACAATATATATATTATGGACGAATAGTTCTCTTTTAGGATACATCCAATCTATACTTTTACAAGATTTTAATCTATTTCAAGGCAATTAGGAATATATACTGCATCTTGTTAAACGATATTGTTCACTTCCGAACACTATCGCTAAAGTTACAAGCAAGATGTCCAATGAAACTTAAAAGGACGTGTGTTAACAACAGATTATTAATTTCTTCCTTCGAAGTATTAATACATTAAGTAGTTGTTAATACACATAAAATAAGGTGCATAAAGAAAAGTAATGAGAAACTGCGTGCTACAGATGTCTAGAAAATTATTTGAGGCTTGGTATTTAAGTAGTCCGCTTGTGACCCACCTCCCTCACTTGACTGGCATGATCACTAGTATGTAGGTATGCCAATCGGACCTATCGGCAAGAGCAGCAAAATACCTCATTTGTACTTGTGCATAGCACCAAAATACCTAAGATATTGACCGCTCCCATCGGAGCCTCATGTTGGATAGTATTGCTGGTTAAAATGAAATTAATGAAGGCATTTTAGAGTTCTTTTTGTCAAGGCCTTTAAATAGACTTTTAAATTGTGACTAAGGAACGTGATGCATAAACTGATATTTCTCTTATTTTTTCTTCAGACAATTTGGCAATGATGAGTCAGATTTCGTCCCTAAATAGGGGCAAACTTTAAGCTATGAGAATCCAAACTTAGACTGTTTCTGGGGATGATGAAGTATGATAAGGCACTACGTTATGACCGCCCATTGCCAGCTGGAAAGGAGCCCACCGCTCCTGAAAATGCTGACATGGAGGATTGAGACCATAACGACATGATGCGTCCCATGATCATGAAAATGACAACCCATAAAACTCTCTAAGGTTGTGTACCCGACCAAGATTATGGCGCTAAGAAGTACCTAAGTGCTTTGGAGGAGAAATGTGTCATGAGAAAAGAACACAAATACGTACACTCATGACCAAACTTCACACTCTCAAGTACAAGGGGAAAACTGAGATTAGGGAGCACATCAATGAAATGATCAAGCTCCAACGTGCGCTTCTCTCGCACGAGTTCAATTTCTTTTATGATCTTCTCATTGAGTACATCTTCATGTCTCTTCCTCCCTCCTTTAGTTAATTCAGTATGACTTTTAACTGTCTGAAGGAAAAATGGACAGTGGCTGAGCTTGAAGCTCAGCTGGTACATGAGGAGGAGAGACAAAAGTTGGTCAAGGGAGAGGAGGCTCATGTTGTAACAGCTGATCCCAAGAAAAAGAAGTGTAAGAACAAGAAGGAAAAATAGCCCCATTAATAAAGCTGCAGACAACAAGAAGCGGAAAGTTAACAATACTCCCGATAAATCAGGACATAAGGTGATTTGTCACTTTTGCAAGAAGCTGGGATTTATCAAGTTACATTATACAAACTACGCTTCGTGGTTGAAAGGTATTTGTCATGGCTTAGTTTGTTCTGATCTTAATTTAAGTACAATATCAAAATATACTTGGTAGTTAGACTCAAGTGCAACATATAACATCAGTATATCTATGCAGGGTTGCCTAAACCTTCGAAATCAAAATAAAGCTGAACACTACATTTATGTGGGAGATGGCAGAAAGGTTGAAGTTGAAGGCATAGGAAAATTTAGATTGTTTTGTAGGACTGATTTTTATTTGTATTTTGATGCATTAGTGGTTCCATCCTTTCGAAGAAACCTAATTTATATTTCCTATTTGGACAAGAATTGTTTTGTATGTTCACTTGGTAATGGAAATTTCAGTTTGTTTCAAAATTTAAAACAAGTTGTTCTGATTCGCTATTTTCTTATGACAATCTTTATTTTCTAGAAATTGACATTTCACATTCAGAAGCTCTATGTATTGATACTAGAAAACGAAAATTAACTGATGAAAATTCAACGACATTATGGCACAAACGTTTGGGACATATTTCTATGTAAAGAATCCAATGACTTGTATTTGATGATATTCACAAATCTTAGACTTTGCAAATTTCAAAGAATGTGTAAGTTGTATAAAGGAAAAATAAACTGATAAACGCAAGTATGATGCCAAAAGGTGCAATGATCTCTTAGAATTGATACATACTGATATATGTGGTCCTTTCCTAAAAAGCTACAAGAAATGATCAACAGTATTTTATCACATTCATAGATGATCATTCAAGATATGAAAACATCTACTTGATTAAAGAAAAGGCTGAAGCATTATACATGTTTCAAATTTATAAAGCGAAAGTTGAGTTACAACTTAACAAACACACTAAAGCCGTTAGACCTACTCGTGGTGGTGAATACTACGGCAGATATGATGGCTCAGGAGAACAACGTTCGGGACCCTTCGCAAAATACATAGAGAAATGCAGGATTGTGCCACAATATACATTGTCAGGCTCGCCTGCAATGAATGGTGTTGCTGAAAGGTACAATCACACTCTCAAAGACATGGTGAGAAGTATGATTGCTCGTACAACTCTACTAGAAAGTTTGTGGGGAGAAGCCTTAAAGACTGCAACTTATATACTCAACAGAGTTCCAACTAAAGCAACTAACAAAACCTCATTTGAGATTTGGTTTTTGGACGCAATCCTAGTCTAAATCACTTTCGGATTTGGCGATGTCCAGTAGAAGCAAGGCCTTATATGCGGACAGAAAAGAAACTTGATGAAAGAACTGTTAGTTGTTATTTTGTTGGATATCCTGAAAGATCTGGAGGATATAAATTCTATAATCCAATAGAACATACGATTTTCAAGTCAGAAAATGCGAATTTGTTCGAGGATAATGAGTTTGTGGGGCGGAGATATGATCATGGATGATATTTTCGAGGAATAAAGGGATAATGACACTTCAGAACTTCGTCCGGACTTTGTCACTATTGCAATACCAATAAACCTCGAAAATACATTTCATATCAATAGATAAACTACACTCCCTACTCAAATTCCGCAGGATAACGTGAACACAAATGGACCCGAATATATCCCAAGCAACAACGTTGTCATGGACGATGTCAATGGCCCTAAGCCTGTGGGAGATCCAGAAGTTGGTAATGATGTTCACGAAACTGCTCCTCAAGAAATTATAGAACCAGTGTAGATAAGAAGATCCATTAAAGAGAACAGATATACTGTAAGATTTTCTTATCTTCAAGAACATGAATTTGACATAAGCATGTTTGAAAATGACCCAAGAGATATTAAACAAGCTATGAAAAATTCTAACTCTCAAAAGTGGATTGATGCGATTAATGAAGAGATGAAATCAATGAACGACAATGATGTGTGCAATATTGTTCCATTATATAAGGATGAGAAAATCGTTGGTTGTAAGTGCATTTTCAAAACCAAACGGAATTCTAAAGGCAATGTTGAAAAATATAAAGCACATCTCATCGCTATGGATTTCACACAAAAAGAAGGCATTGATTACAACAAAACCTTCTCTCCAATTTCATCGAAGTATTCGTTAAGAATATTATTGGCACTGGTAGCACATTATAACTTGAAGCTCCACCAATGGATGTAAAGACAACTTTTCTTAATGGTGACATTGAGGAAACTATCTACATGAGGCAACCGAAAAATTTTATGGTCGGTGATCCATAGTCTATGATGTGCCGGCTTAAGAAATTCATTTATGGGCTCAAGCAAGCATCTCGATAACGGTATTTGAAGTTTCACAACATAGTTGACTAATACATATACCTTAAGTTCTATGGGAGTAAGTTCACATTTGTGGTCTTATATGTTGATGACATACTACACGCAAGTAATGATAAGGACATGTTGCATCAAACCAAGAATTTTCTATTTAGAAACTTTGAGATGAAAGATCTTGGTGATGCCTCATTTGTTTTAGGGATAGAAATACTAAGGCACATAACCGATGGCATGAAAGATTGTAAACCAGGTGATAAATCCGTGGCTAAGGGAGATAAGTTCAGTCTCGGACAATATCCCAAAACTAATTTTTGAGAAAATTGTCATGAAAGACATCCCCTATGCGTCCGTTGTAGGCAGTCTCATGTATGACCAGGTGTGCATGAGATCGGACATAGTCTCCTTTACAGGAATTCTAGGGCAATACTTAAGCAATCTAGAAATGGAGCATTGGAAAATAGCAAAGAGGGTGCTGAGGTACCTAAAGAAAACAAGAGACTATATGCTCGCATAACGAAGATCGGAAAAGCTCGAGGTCATTGGATATACCGATTCTGATTTTGGAGGCTGCGTAGATAGCATGAAGTCGATATTGGTATACATCTACATGATGGCAGGTGGCGTTATATCATGGAAGAGTGCTAAACAGACACTTATAGCACCTTCTACTATGGCGGCCGAGTTCATTGCATGCTTCAAAGCCTTAAACCATGGCATGTGGCTCAAGAATTTTGTCACTATGCAACAAACAAAAGAAGCTCGACCAAGTGAAGTTGGTGAATTTCAACTTCGGAATTGGAGCTCTCTTACACACTCTGGTGGAGCACCAATCCTAACGAGGTGTCGAACTCGGTCTCGCTTACACACACCGATGGAGAACTAAGCCAACAAAAAATAAAGTAACAAAAAAACAATCGAATAGATGATAAGATAATAAACACTCAACACAATCTCTTTATGAGTTTAGAATACTTTGGAACAATGAGATTGAGAATTTGAGCTAAGGTTTGGCTATGTGTTTTAAGCTCAACAATGGTGGAACTAAGAGTTTTGCAATGTAGGATTGGTAAAGAAGAAGGGGTGAAGGGTCTCTTTTATAGATAGCTTGGCTGAAATTCATTTAAAACATTATATAACGATCCAAAACGTTACACAACGTTTTGCCCTAAAATTGGACCATTGGAGCTGTCAGAATTCCACCGTTATATTGTCCAGATATTTTCCGAAATATTATATAACGTTCTAAAATGTTACACAACGTTCTAGCAACTTCAAGACATGTGTTCTGCCTATTTCAAACGTTACAGAACAGAAAAAAAATTCTGAAACATTATATAACGTTTTGGTTGTTCATCTCAATCTTCACTTTTGAAACAATCATAACTTTTGATTCGTAGCTTCGATTTAGGTCATTTTCGAAGTGTTGGAAAGATCTTGATGAACTCTACACTTGTTCTCAAATTATTACTTGGATTTTTTCAAACATTTCTTCTTTTATTTTTGCATTTAAGTCCCTACACAATTCTCAAAACATGAAAGTAAAATTCAAGAGTTGGTTTTGCAAATCAACAAATCTGAGACATTGCTTGGTACAACAATCTCCTCCTTTTGATGATTTGCAAAATCTAAGTGTATTAGGGCAAAATTAAAAATTTGAGACACTTGTTATTTTGTCCGGGTATGCCCACATAACACACCAGTATTCTTTGGAGACCCAATTTTTAAATAGTAGTATCTTTAGTATCTTGAAAGGATTCGATAATTATGTTAAGATCTTAATTTATCTTCTTGGTATCTAAACAAGATATCATATCTTCTTGAGATCTTAGCAAGTTTTTGTATCTTTTTGAGATCTCAACAAGATATTGTTTTCTTTAAATATCATGACATCATTCTCAAGATATTATTAAGATTGTAATATATAAGAAATTTTGACTTGATTCGTGAGATTTTCACACTAGTATTAATAAAATTGATTATAATTGGTCCTTCAATAATTATAATTAATTTACTTTTATTCTATATATATTCTTATTCAAAATTTAGCGGAATACGTATTATATCATTTCTTAATTAATTATATTTATAAAACATATTTCATATTACTCAATGTAATATTAGTAATATTACTTGAAATATTATTCATATAACACAAAATTTATAAATTTTATTTATTAGATTTGACGTGTCAGTTCCAACACTAATTGAATCAAATTCAACAACTTAGAAACCAAATATGTGTTTTATCTCTCTCTCTTTTTCCTTTTCAGTTTTATTTCTCTTTTGTAGAAGCATAATAGTTAGTATCTTACGATACGGGATACGAATCTCACGATTCGATACGATTCAGAGGCTAAGTGATACAAATCTTACCTGTGTATTTGAGATGGAGTGTATCTCGCGAATCTTACGATACGTGGGATACAAATCTCACGATTCGATACGATTCAGAGGCTCAAAGATACGAATCTTACATGTGTATCTGAGATGGAGTGTATCTTGCGAATCACGACGATACAGGAGTACAATACGCATATCGTATCGTGGCGCATCATATTTAGTTGCGATTCACGAACCATTCAATTGAATCCACGATTTTGCCTCAATAACTGCAAACGGCCCCGACAATTTGTTTTTTCCTCCTTTATGACACTATTTCGCGTCAATTTGTGAAATCCTTTAAAATTATGATAGTTTGTTTAGTTATTTAGAGTTTCTTTTGTTAGATACTAATTACTATAACTCTTTTTGTTATTTTAAAAATAGCTTAGCGTGTCTTAACGATACGATACGATACGCGATACACAATACGATACAAAATTCATCGATACACGATACACTTTACGATTCAACTACTATGTGCAGAAGTATTGCTAGATCAAGATTCATAATTTGTTAGAAATTCATCTCACCAACTGTTTCATGCTTTGTCCGCATCTATGATACTATGCTATGTACTCTTATTGTATAATAATAATACATAATTGCCAAATAGGAAGGTATTATGCTAGGCCGACCTAGTAGGTACGTATCTCGTCAAAATATTATTGCATGGTCATAGAAATGTCAATATAATGAAAGTCGTTATCTTATTCGCTAAAACAGATATGATTAATTTTTTTTAGTTAGCATATCGAATATGAGTACGAGTAAAAAAAAAATTGTTAATTTATCGAAAAAAAATTGTTAATTTATCGAATAAAAATACAGGTAAGAACTATATCGTACATGTTATTCATTGGGTAAATTACATAAATATATATTATAATTTATTTCAAAGTTTGAAAACAATTAACTAAATTAAAATTAGAAAAATCTACATTTCTAAAAAGAATCTATACATCATTGAAATATGCATGTTTTGTTTTAGTATTAAATAATGCATCATGTATATTGATAAATAAATTAATTTGCATTCTATTTTTTAGATAATGTTTCATTAGTAAGTACTAAGTAGTATATTTTTTAGTGACATGTGACATGAGAAGAAATTTTCGGCTTTTTGTATTATATATTTAGAACATTATTTATTGTCGGTATTTTAGTAATATATATTTATTTGATATTATTAATTTGTCAAAATCGAACAATTTTTTTTATTAAATTTTATCTTTTTTTATTCATTATCTACAGTTATCTATTTCGTCATCCAAAATTTTTTACTGGGTAAAGAAAATTTTAATGGATATGAATAGAATATGAGTAAAGAAAATTTTAATAGATATGAAATTGAAAATACCTCAACGTATCCTACCTTATCCATTGACAGCTCTAAATTGTAGGTAAACATTTTTCTTGTGATAAATATATATATGTGTAGCAGTTTCCTCAGTCCTCTATTTTAGCTCAGCACTTGTGACAGTGAAATTCCATAAATTGCGGGTCTCATGTGTCACAGGTGGTTGATGAAATAGAGGACAACAAGGCACATGATAATTTTTTTTTCTTTATACAGATCATCGAGTGAGTCTATTATGAACAAAATATAATTTATCATTTATTATGAACAAAACATAATTCAAACACAAATCAATTACAATCATTGGTGTTGGTAAGTAAGCATGAAATCAATTAATTTATCATTTATTATAATGCAATCAAGTTAATTTTAATGCATAACATATTTAGCCTAAATAGTTTGATAGTATCATAAAATCTTTGTTTATTTTTCTAATACAATCAACAACCATCATCGACTTCTGGGACTTAACTATTTTCTCATGCAGATAAAAGATCTTTTAGAATTCGAGTTCTACGGTTCTGCCCAAACAAAATTAGCTAAGTATCTTTTTTAGCCTCCAATTTAAGAACAAATTCAATGCTCTTACAAGGGAACCGGATCTCCTGCTCGTAAATTCCTGCTTGCTTCTCTGCTTGTTTCGATCTGGACCGTTCAAAACTCATCTAACGGTCAAAACATCTGCCTCCTGAATCAAATCACAGCCGTTCGTGACAATCGAGCGGTCGGATCGAAGACAAACAGAAAAGCAAGCAGGAATTTACGAGCAGCAGATTCGGACCCTCTTACAAGGGCTGGAAAATAAACAGTATTATCTCACAAGGAGTTAACAGAGGAAAGGAGACGCAGAAACAGTTGGTTTTTTGTTGGTAGTGAGGCATAATGCAATTATGCAATGCACTATGGAGACGCATCTTTCCGTACGTGAAGCTCAGTGTGGTGACATTGACATTGCTTTTGACGTTGTAATGGCAATCCTGCCGTGGATTTTGAGTGCGACGTGTTGATTGCCAAGCTAGAGAGGAATTCGCCAATCAAAATGTGCCATGTGGTAGTCAGGTAATTAGTTAGATGTGACGTTTGCTCAGCTGAATCGTTAGGCCGGGGGCCCAATCTGCGGTCAAGGACTTTGGGGCAGGCTTTTTTTTAGCGTTTTTCTTGATCACGCGCTATTTATCAATGTTATATGTACGATCCATCTATTGTGCTTGGAAATTGGAACATACGCTTGTAAATTGGACATTGGAGGGGATAATATCGCCAAACACGGGGTCCGGTCCGAAATTGTTGTTGGTAGAGCTGCAAGAAAAATTCGTAATTCGTTCTATTTTCGATTCGAAAAAAATTTGAAATTAATTTCAAATCAAATCAAACTAATTCGAAATGATTTTCAATCAAACTCAAACTAGAGTCGGTTCGTTCGAAAAGACTTCATCCCTGAAGATGCATGAAAGAAGATCACCAACCAAGAGGATGAAAACTCAAAGTCTAAAGAAGAAGTCAAACCTCTAAACAAGTCGGGAGCCCAATGTTAAGGAGGTTCTTATGATATAGAAATGGATGAAATCACGATCATCCAGAAGTTGTTCTTCTCCGCATCGCATGCTAGAGCCAAAATACCTGAGGCTTCAGAAACAAAGGCTTACTATGGCAGAACTAAGAAAGCATACCCCTCATCGAGTCGTGCAACATGGTCAATGGCTCTCAGGAAGAAGAAGAATTGTCTTTCCAAAACATTCATATGAGAAGCAGAAGAAATCAATCAAGCAATCGCACCTCATGAGTGTAAAACAATCTTGAGGTCAGGAACAAAACTACCCGAGTGCCAGATGTCAAAAGAGGTGGCCAAAGTCAAAGCAAAAAATAAAGCAGACGTTCCTTCAACAAGTGGCACCACCAAATTCACTGTTGAAGATTACAATGTCTTGGCACACTGAAGGAAAATTCCAGTCCTGATGAGTGTCTTTGATGCACTTATGATGTCCAAGGACTTAAGGGACTCAATCTATGCGCTCCAAAATCCGAGTAGTTCCAAACGCATTTTGCATCAAATACTAAAGGAGAGGCCTTATTTATGGAGAATCGTTCTCGAAATATAACCTTCACCAATGAGGACTTGTTGGTTGGTACTGTAGAACATAGATGGGGTGAATTGTTTTAATCGAAGTTCTAAGGTTCTTTTTGCAAATTGCACAATTCAATTTCAATTTCAATCAATACCAAATCACCCAACTTACTCGAGGTAATTAAATTGCAGAAATTAAAATAAATAAAGTTTAGAAAGATCAAACGAAATTGAAGAACGCGTGACACCGATGTGTTAACGAAGTTCGACTATTGACGAGCCTACTCTCCGGCACTCTCGATCCCCCGACTTGGTAACGAGATCGAGCTGTTTGCACTAGCACCAAACAATAGTCTTTACACAAGGCCGAGATCTAGCTCTTTACACACGAAGATTAGAGACTAGACCTGTTGAACAAGCACAATGGCAAAAGCAAAGAGAATAACAATGATCTCTCAATTCTCACAAGTATTTGCTTAATTTAGATCAATTAAGCTTGAGTATTTTGAGAGATTTAGAAAGCTTTTTGAAGTTTAGCAATGGCGGCTGGTTAGGGTTTTTGATTTTGCAATAGATTAGAGAAAGAAGAAGGAAGCAATATATATAGCAACAACAAAATACCTTCCAAAACAGGGGATTTCGTCCCGAACCATTATAACGGTTGACAATCGTTATAACGGTTAGTACAAAAACCTGACACTTTTGAGGTGGAATAAACCAAATGGAGCATTTCTCATATTAAATTATCTGGTCTAATCGTTATAACGCTTTACAACCGTTATAACGGTTGAACCAAAATCTCAATGATTAGAATTGGGAGTTTGGGAATTGGTTGAATTGAGCTAACTGTTATAACGGTTGGGAACAATTATAACGATTGGGAACATAATAGGGTTTTCTCAAGCTTAATCATACCTAATTGCCAAATTTACAAATTAATTAATTTAGACCTATCTAGACCTTCTTGGTAATTGCTCCACATACTCATGTTGCACTTTAGATTTACGTTGCACTTCTAAATATCCAATTTTGCCATATAGTTCCTGCAACAAACTTAAAACACGCAAACATGGTAAAATTCAAGATTGTTTTGCAAATCGACAAATATGAAGACATTGCTAGACATAACAGGTACATCCGATCACAACCGTCCCTTGTATGTCACGGGTGAATATGAAGGCAAACACTTAAACATAATCCAAATCGACCTGAGGTCATCGATAAACATCATGTCCCTCAAAACTCCGAAAAGTTTGGCTCTGGATGTGGAGTCTTTGTCAGTTGAACAAGTCACCATCCATGGGTTTGACCAAAACTCACAAAGGGTCATAGGAGCTATTACACTTTCTCTCAAGTTTGGCAATCTTGAAACAAAGACCAAGTTCTATATCATTAAAGCTGAAACATCTTACAAAGCCTTACTGGGACGCTCATGGCTTCATGAAAACAGGATGATCCCTTCAACCCTCCACCAATGCATGAAATATGTAAGTGGGGGCAAAGTCCGAAGAATCAATGGTGACATAAAGCCATTTGTCGCCAATGAGAACACTCTCTAAGATGCGAGGTTCTTCTTCAGCGACGAAGAAATTAAATAACTCAAAGAAATCATAGCCAAGCACATTGAGTCAACCACACCCAGTGCACATGAAACTAAGAGCGCCACCACAACCAAAACGTTGGCTAACCCAAAAGAGTAAGGGCATCATTCCAAATCCTGCCAGTGTTTGGTGGATCTTGAAGTGACGAATCTGATGAGTGCATCACCATCAAGAATACCTTAAAACTAGTGCCTACAAACATGCTGATGTTTGGCTCTTCTTCAAGTGACGTGAGCCCAATACCTAAACTAAAATCCAAGGTTGTGCCTGTGTTTGGGGCATCCTCAAGTGAAGAATATGACACTTATCAACCAAGGTCAGTGTCCAGTCAACCCTCTAGGAAACAACCCAAGTCAAAATCGAAGTCGAACGTTCTCATCTTTGGGGCATCAAGTGATGAAGAGCTCGGAGAACTTGACTTCTCCGACAAAGAGCTAATGAAGGATGTCTTCAACCAACTAGCAACCAAAAAAGTGGTTGACGAAGAATACTCTCGATTCCCAAAATATGATAGTGAAGAAAAGGATGAAGGCGAGTCATCCATAATGGTTGAAAAAAACTTCCGAGGGGGTGTTTCAAGGCTCTGCCTCCAAGAGAAATAAGCGAGATCCATGAACTCCGAGTCTTCATGGTTTTCGACAAAACTAAAATCATAAACAGGAGAGTCATCAAGCACAAACCTATCATGTTTTATAGCATTGGTACTGCTGACTCAAGCAATCAAATCGAAGCCTTAATTCATCAATGGTTAACTATATTTCCAAATGACGACTCAGAAGATGAGCAAATCGAAATTGGCCTGACCCGATGCTTTGGAAAAGGCAAAGAAGAACTCTTAAGGAGCTTCAAGTGCCCAACCTCAATCACAAAAGCTGAAATGAAAAGATTCGAAGTCATGTGAAGTGGCTCAAAGAACCAAATCCAAAGCCTCGATAGTATAAGCATAACAACTCCTCGAGGGTTAGGATATGACTCCGAGCAGGACCTTCAAACACCAAATGATTCCACAAGAAAATTCTTTGGTCATCGACAAGCTGAATGCTATATGATGACCCTACAGGAGGCAACGATAGGTACAATAGAAGGAACCATGCACCTCACCGAGCAAAATAGGGCTGAAAGCATCGAGATGGATGTATCACCCGATCTGAACGAAGTCAATACAACAAATGAATTAGAAGATGCTACGTCCAACATGTCGGATGAGGATCTCTTATACTTGCAAAAAGTCGTTACACTCCACGAAAACGGAAAACTCCTTGTCCCCTCAATTGGATTAATACCAAACTGGGTCACCAAACTTCGATAGTACCCATAGACATCACCAAAATAGGCGGACTTAAGGGTTCATCACAACCACAAGAATGCCACAAATTATAAGGAAATCAAAACCTACAAAAGGCAAAGAAAAGCAAGAGGTCATTGCACAAAGTGAGCTCTCCTCCAAAACCCCAAATCAGGTAAGCTTACCTGAGAAAGTCAAGAAACCAGAAACTTAAAAGAAGAGAACACTCCAAGAGATAATAAGGAGGCCTTACTCATTCCGTCAAGTAGAGTGGCTAAAATATTCCGCACAACTTTTGAGTTGGAAATTGAATTGCCTCCATCCAAAAGACCTCAAGACGTGGCCAAAGCAAACACTCAAACTATTGTCCATATCACAGAGTATTGCAACATGTAATTGGAGATTTCTTTGTGTTCAAAATTTGGCTCGAAGAACAATACCAAGAGAGCAAAGTTGACATCACCCCAAGATATCTCCAAATGTTGGCCCCTTATACGTCATGGAGTGAAACAAAGAAAGAAACTCCACATTCACCATAAAGAAAGATGAGGGAAAAGGCAGAAGAGGATGCATTTCGTGCTTAGTGTCATGTCATCACCATAAGCACAAATTTCGACTTCGAATACGAAAGTGAAAGTGATGACTACGAAATGTCAAACTTGCCAGAATCTCTTGACCTTGGATGGGAGGCAGAGCAACACTACAACACGTATGTGAGGAAATATGGTCACTCTCCATGGTCCGAGTCACTTAAAAAGATGTGACCCTCAAATCAAATGCCAAAAGAAAAGGAACAATATTCTTCCAAATACAATGTGGATGTGCATCCAACATCCCAAAGTGGAGGGACATTAACTCAAATAGAAAATAATGCAATTGACCAAATCTTTGAGGTTTTGTTCCAATATAAGCATGTAGAACAACCTGAAGGAATTGAAGCACTAAACGAATGGCTCAAAAATCCAAGTTATTGCCCTCACTGTGACAAATTGGATCACTAAGTGCAAGATTGTCAGTCATTAAAGGATTCACTTGAGGCAAAATACCTGTCCAATGGGAAAATAGATGTCTAAAAGGCCGAAGTTGCCTTCAAGTCTTCAAATTAAATCGAAGACATCTTCAAAGGCAATCAAATCCTACGTCTAAACCCCAAAGCAGCTAGCAAAGCCGCTACGTCCTATGACACATCTTGTAATATTTTCAACTTTTAATCAAAAAGGGGAGGTCACAAACTCCACATTGTTATTAAAAAAGAAAATTACTTGCATATTTAAGAATATAACATTAACTAATTTAATTAAAGAAAGAGAGCTGATATATCGATACCTTCAGTGATAGCACCATCGATACCAACATGACATATCCAGTTGAATTCAGTTTGCATGTTGTTTTTTTATGATGCATGTTGTTTTTTGTATTATGCATATTATTTTTGTTATTATACATATAATTGATCGGAAGCTCCACTGAAAACGAATGTCGCTACGCTCACCGACGCGGATTGCTGCGCTCATCGATGCGGACTGGATGAATCCAATTGCATTTATTTTTGAAAAGTTGTTCTAGTTATTATGCATGTTGTTTTTGTTATTGTGCATGTTATTTTTTGTTATTATGCAAGTAGATAACATGCAAAATAATACAAATAACATACATAATAACAAAAACATCATGCATAATAACGAAAACATAATAAACTTAGCATATAAATCATAAGTATTTTACTGTTATTCATCTTTTTAGATGCACAATAACAAAAACAAAATGCATAATAACGAAAATATTATGCATCATAAGTAAAACAAATTTTCATAATAAATCATAAATAGAACAAAACAACATATTGAACTTAGCATATAAATCATAAGTATTTAACTGTTATGTATGATATTAGATGCACAATAACGAAAACAACATGCATAATAACGAAAACAATATGCATCATAAGTAAAACAAATTTTCGTCGGAACTCAACTGGACGTGTCCAGTTGGTATCGCTGACGGTATCGAAGTTGGGATCCGCGAAACATTTTCTTTAAAGAAATATTAAATAAAGTTCTAAAAATATGAATTCATAATATTTTATAATTTAAAAAAAATGCTAATTAATTCAATTCGGCGGTTGATTAATCAAATTTTCATTTGATTAATCATGTTTGTGACTGACTAATCATTTTTATCCGCAAAATACAAATAGTAAATATACATGATGATTTATCCATCAATGACGACTAATCGAACAATTACTTTGTCTTGGCGGTCCGATTTTTTGAAATATTGCTTCTGATATGAATTTTTCTACCTCAAACATGATGTTACATTTTCCAAAAGAGTAATTAGGATTTATCAAAATTATTTTGCTTTACATGAAGTAAAAGTTCTATAAGTTTTAAAATTAAAAGAAATTGTGACTTGAACTTCCATATTACTATATAAGAATAGAAAGTAAATGATTAATTATTTGGGTAAATTCCGATTGGAGGATTTTAAATGAGACGTTGAAAGGTTTGATTTCCATTAAAAGCGGATGCAAATAAGTGGTATATAGCATGGGAATGCGAGGATACTAGTTATCTTCTGTGTTTATTCAGCAAACTTTAAATCGAAATTCAACGTCATTTGGAATTTATAAAAAGAAGAGAGTATAGTGTCTCTTTTTTTCCAGTCAAAAAACATTCTTCTTCTTTTTTAAGGAAAAATCTATTAATCTATTATTGCAAACTTTATTATCGGATAGAATCCCTTACGCAAAATGGTTATACACTTTCAAGCTGTACTGGTGGAATAAATAAATAAATACGAAGATCAAAGAGAATAAAGCTCGGTGAGATTGGTGGAATATGTGGTCATATGTTGCTGGGAAATCGTATTCTTTGCAGATTTTTTTCGTTTGATCTGAGATGTCGGATGTCAGATTAAAGATCAACATCCGATCGTCAACGATATAAATCAGAGAAATTTTTTATAATATTAATTTAGACCGTTGATATTTACTTAAACAGTACAGATCTAAAGTTTTCCTCCCTGCCGAACTAAAATTCTGTAGAGAATTTCGTTTCATATTGCTGGATACAAATCATGCGATTTTAAGGGATTTGAATGTGACTGATACACTGTGGATTCGCTACCGACAAACGAACCGTATTTCTCTTTGTTCATATCTTCCTCTATTTCCTTTCCTCGCGTGGCTACAGTTGAATTTGATCATTGGATGAGTTCACTGTCAAATCGGGCATCCAACCAGACTACCAGAAAACACGGACCCGATTCCTCTACCGCGCGGTACCGACGGACCGTTCAGATTTACTGCGCTGTCAGCTACGAACGGTTCAGATTTGATTCAGAGATATGATATTATAAAATTTAACTTGTACGAATCTTGATGCAAATTAAAATCCGAAATTTGCTGCGCGACACGCACAGTAACGGTGCCGCGCGGTAGAAGATCTCGTTCCCAGAAAACACAGAGAAGAACCCCAAGTTGCAATCTAATAATTTACACTGTACCACCTACGGGTTTTCATCAAAAAAAAAAATTACACTGTACCAAAGATTTCAGTTTTCTGACATGATCAATTGTTACTACACAACACAGATGGGACGGGTGAAACAAGATCCAAGGATCCACAACTTTGCGTTCACATCCGCTGCCGTAGTTTATTTTGGAAATCAAATCCGCTGCATAATTTTTTTTTGTTTTCTGTTTGTTTCTATCTGAATCGTTCAAAATTTATCTAACGGTCAAAGTACATGTCTCCTGAATCAAATCATAGCCGTCTGTGACAGTCGATCAATTCGTGACGGTCGGATTGAGGCAAATAGAATCCTGCTTGCCTCAAATACGAGCAGCAGATTCGGATTCTTTATTTTGCACCATAGTTATGCCATAGAATCTGAACCATCTATTTTGATTTTGCACGGCTTTCAAAAATGTTTACTAAAACTCATCACGTATTTTGACCATCCGATTAACAATTGAGGGTCCAGGTTGTGTATAGTGGAAAGTTTGGCAAGGAAACTACTGCAGCAGATATAGACTACAACTTTCACCTGTCAATATTATATATATATATTGCGAGGTAAAATGCAAAATGATTTGAGGTCACGCAGAATTACCGGTTGTCATTGCCCGTCGGTTGCAAACGTGCAAATTAGGTAATTTTCAAAATTATAATAAAATAATAATAGAATAATCAACCTTTATATATAAAATGAGGTAATTTTCAAAAATTTAAAACGGATACTTAAAAACTCTAAAAATAATTTTTTTGATTTCCTACTGAATTTTGAAATAAAAAATAGGAAGCGACTAACTATCCCCCCTTACACGTCCCCCATATAAGTCTTTATACTGAAATGTAGTAGTCTTTATATTTTTTAGTATAATTCTTTATATAGAGTGCTCCAGTATAGATTTTTCGAGTATAGAAACAATTTGGCTATCAATTACACATTTAAACAAACCTAAGAGACAACAATGGGGCGTGTTATTCACAGCATACATTTGGATTATATGGATTGAGCGAAATGGGATCATATTTCAAAATAAAACAAGGAAAACTTTTTATAACATATACAATATGGTGATGTTTATATACGAGTATTGGACAGGAAATCCTTCAATGGCTAAAGTTTTATTTAAAGCAGGCTCAACTCAAAGAGCTCCAGCTGGAATTAGACAGGAAGTTGAAGAAACAAACAACATAAGTGGAGAAAGTGCAAGCCAAAGGTCTTCAGATGAAGATTTAATGGGTGATTGAGTTTAGGAGTTGAGGAACGAGAAGAAGGGGTTGAGTACTAGGCATAAGAAAGTGTCTGTGATCAATTTAGTTTCTGAGGTAAAGTTTTAGAAGTTTAGGACATGGTGCAATCAGAGAGAATGGTGCACAGAGAACCAAATAAAGTTTAGGAGTTTAATTTTAGTACACAAACTAGGATCCAGTTTTTAATTTTCAAGCATTTTATGTAAATAAGGGTATAGAACTTCTATACCTTTGTACTTTGTTTGCTTTCATTTGAAGGAAGCTGGCACCCCTGTTTGGGGTTTGCTTTGATAAAAAAAAAAAAGTCTTTATACTAAAAAATGATTTTCATTGCATTTGTTCAATAAATTATTTATACAAAGAATTAAAAATAATTTATCATTGCATTTGAGTGGGGGGCGCGTAAGGGGGACGCTAATGTGGGGGACGTTATATTTACTCAAAAAAATATTCAACATGATAAATCGAAATTTAAAAATGTCTGATGATATTTTTGAGTTAAAAAGAACAGCTCTTAGAAGTAGCATAGCTTTACTCTATTAACCAAGACTAGTTACACATGTATCGAGATTAAATTAAATTAAAAAAATATTAAATTCGTAATCAAATTTGAGAAGTCGGGTTGACGATGGGTTGTTTGATTAAATTCGAGCGAATTTTTTTTCTCAGAGTCGAGTCAGGTCGATCCCAATAACAAAATAATATCGGTTTGGTATCACCGATTAATTTTTTGGTGTGGTGGGGTGGTGGGGAACAAAATCCTCTGCTGCACTTTTTTGTGCAGCAGAAAGCTTCCTTTTAATCAAGACCGTTGACTTAGAATTTAACGATCGTGATTTAATACTATAAAATTCTTCTCGAATTATATCAATGATGGCCGAGCGTCGATTTCTAATCTGACGGTCCTGACTAAATGCAGTCCTCTGCTGCACAACAATGTATAGCAGAGGATACGGGTCTGTGGTGGTGGAGGGAGAGGTAGGTGGAGGGAGGGGATTTGTTGTTAATTACTTGCATAAAGCTTTGTGTTTACTTCTAGTTTTGTTCTAGAAATATGTTGCTCATGTCAATATTTTGATAACCAAATCTAATAAGCTGATTCGCAAATTTCTATATCGATATCAATTTTAATATCAATTGGACGTATTCAGTTGTATTCAATTTGCATATTGTTGCAGTTATTATGCATTTACTAGCTATATTAGCATATTAGTTTTTGTTATTATGCATCTAATTGACTGAATGCGCGTCTCCCAACACGATTCTTATATTATTCTCTTCTCAATTTCTCATGAGTTGTTCTCTCTAATTTCTACTACAGCTACAACTCAATCTGAACAATAATACCGTTAAATTGCACAATAACATAGTTAACATAACAATAACATATTTAACAACACAATCTTAAACAAATAACACTTATAACATACATAATTAACAACATAATATGAATAATAATACAATTAACATACATCATTAACAATTCAGTCTGAATAATAACGCATTTAACATGCACAATAACATAGATAAAATGAATAATAATATAAATAACATGCATAATATGATTAACATGCATAATTACAATATTAACATACACAATAACACATTTACCATGCACACTAACACAATTAACCTACAAAACAACATTGTTAACAATATAAATGACATGCATAATTAACCAACTCAATCCAAATTAATATAATATTGTTAACATGTATAATTAACAATTCAATCTGAATAACAATATAGTTAACATGCATAATTACAACTCAATTTGAAAAAATTACAGATCGACAACAAAACATGAAAGAACATAGAGAGAAAGAAAGAATGAAACAAGGGTGGAGCCATGCAGTCTTCAGTGAATTTGTAAAAAGGACACCACTGTAATTTAAGTTATGTTAAAAGGGACCCCATAATTTCAAATTCAACCTGTAAACTTATTAAAGAGTACTCCATCATACTAATTTTTTGTCTAGTGCCCGATGTCGTCTTTTTCTAGTGACTCTAATGAGATGATATTTTGATTTTGCCACCAGAATGAAACATGAGTGATTATAAACGAGCAAGGGGAGCATCATGAGAGAGAAAGAAGGGAGTATGGGTTTGAGTGAAAATGGTGACTCGTTAGCGAGAGCGAAAAAATAAGGGATGAAAAACAAGTGCAAGTGAGAGAGAGCATGATATATAGCAAGTGCGAAAGAGAAAGAACGACAAAGAGCGTCCAAGAGAGAGAAAAATGAGTGCGAGGGAAAAAGAAGTGATCACAAATCAAATCAATTGGCTTATTATGAATATTATTTGACTATTTATGCACTTTAGTTGATTTCTTATGCACGTTAAGAAAACAAAGTGAAGAAAAGAGTAGGTTTTAATACATGTATCGTTGAGACATTTTTCATTTCATAATATTATTATTGTTGAGAATTAATCGACTCTTAATCTAGTGGTTAAGAGTAAAGTTTCTTGCATGAGAGATCATGAGTTAGAAATTCAGTAAAAACTAAATATTATTGATGATTCTAGATCATAACTTTGAGATATTCAAAATAAAAAATTCTCGTCTATTAAAACAACAACATTACAATCGTTATAAACATGCATTCATGCATCAAAATCACGTGATGAGTGTTTTTTTATTCAGTTTTGAATGAGTTACATGTAATAGATAATATTTTTTGTGTAAGAAATAGCTAGATAATATTATATGTTATAAAATATTACAATATTTATTTAAGCAAAGCTAGATAAACACTAAGATGTGTTTGAATGAATAGATGAGTTAGCGAAGTTAGTGGCTAACCTAAATTTTAGAATAGCTACTAACTCAGGGTGCGTTTGGATCGCCCAAGGATAGCACAAACTCGAGAATAGCTGCTATTCTGAACTTCAAAACGATCCAAACATGTTTTAGCTATTTTGGGTTAGTGCCAAATAGTTGCTAATCCGCTAACCCGTCAATTGGTTGGGTTAGCAAGGTTAGTGGTTATAAGGATAGCAAAAATCATTTATTATTATTATTATTATTATTATTATTATTATTATTATTATTATTATTATTATTATTATTACTATTATTATTACTATTATTATTATCAGTATTATTATATTATATATTATCATTACCATCGTTAATTATTTATTTATTTATTTCTAATTATTACCAATATAATAATAATAATAATAATTATTATTATTATAATTATTATCATCATCATTATAATTATTATATTTACATTTATTATTATTATTTATCATTATCAATATTATTATATTATTTATTAATATTATTGCTAATATTATTATATTGTCATTATTTATTGTCATTATTTATTATTATATTATATTATTTATTACTACATTATATTATTTATTATTATCATTATAATTATTATATTATTTGTTCGTATTATATTATTTATTATTATTATTAGTTTTATATTATTATTATTTTCATTTTTATTATTACTTTTTTATTATCATTATTATTATTTTATTATATTATTATTTTTTATTTATTAATATTATTGTATTATTATTATTTATTTTTATTATTGTCATTATTTATTATTATTTTATATTATATTATTTATTATTATTATTATTTATTATTATTTATCATTATAATTATTATTTATTATTATCATTATTATTTATTATTATTATTATTATTTATTATTTATCATTATATTATTATTATTATATTATTTGTTAGTATTATTATATTATCATTATTGTCATTATAATTATTATTATTACATTGTAATTGTAATTATTATATTATTACTATTTTATTATTATTATTATTATCATTATTATTATTATTATTTTATATTATTATTATTGTCATTATTTTATTATTATTGAAATTTATTGTCATTTGTGTTATTATTATTATATTATTATTATTTTATTATTATTATATTATTATTATATTATAAATTGATATTATTATTTTATTATTATTATATTATTATTATTGTATTATTATTTTATTATTATTATTCGTTAGAAAACTAAAATAATTTATTATTTTACTAATTCTCACCATCACTACTCCAAATGTGCAATCCAAACAACATTTTCACTAACCTAGATAGCACAAATTAGCACTATTTTTGCACTAACCTAGATAGCACTATTTTTACACTATTTCAACTATTAATCTAGATAGCACTATTTTTGCACTAACCATGACATGATCCAAACGCACCCTCAATAAATTGATGGGTTGATAAAACAATAAGGTTAGAGCATCTTCATTTCTGAAACTCTTAGAATTTCTAAATAATTGTCACGTCAGTTTAGAAAATGTTAGTTTCTAAATTCTATATTTCTAAAACGATAGCTAGAGTTTTTTAATTGTCACATCAGCCAATTATATGAGAGAAAGCGTCGGGAGGCAGATCAACTTTAGCCAATTATGAAGCCACGTCAAAGTTTATAAACTCTAAAGCAAAATTGCTCAATAAGAAACTCTGGAGCAAAGTTGCTAAATAAGAAACTCAACTACATCTCTGAAACTCATATAACAATTGCCACGTCATATTAAAATCTCTAAGGATTTATGAAATGAAGATGCTCTTAGTTCAACAATACGAGTTTCAAAATAGCCGTCTTTTTATCCTAACACAGAATAACAAGTCGAAATATTCGCTAATTCAAGATAGTGCTATTCTAGCATCATCCAAGCACAATAAATGAACACAAATTAAATAAATTATAATCTTTTCCTAAAATATTTATACTGAAATAGAAATCAATTTCTGATGAAACTTGTGGACGTCAGGTACGGTTTTTTTATCTCGCTATAAGAAAGATGCATATACAAATTCTGTAAAAAAAATACTCTAAAGTAAATGATTAACTAGTGTAATTATTTTGTGTAAATATACAAAGATTCGGAAAACAACAAAAACACATAAACATTCGTATCATGTAAGGTCAAATTTTATCCTACAGTTATGAATCAAACCACAGTAGCACAAAAGCAACTAACATCAACAGTCAGAATTCTGTAGAGAACATTTGCATAAAAATTAGGGAATTTTTTTTAGTGCCGGTTAAAAGTAGAAAAAATTGTGAAAATATCATCTAAAAATTTATTTCTTATTTGTCATCTAAAAACAACACTTGATCTTTTATTTATCACTATTTATTTTAAAGACAAAAATGCTTCAAATGCAGCTCTCATCCCTCTCCAATCTGTCATGACTTTTTCATTCTCTTCCCCTTCTGAACCGACACCACGAGAGGCTGAATTTTTGTACAGACACCAGTTCGCCTGTACCAAGTTCTTCCCTCATGAGTTCTGAACTGACACCAATTGCCTGTACTGAATTCTGAACTTCTGTACCAACACCCTTTGTTGCGACGTTGCATCTGACATACTAGGAGAGAAGAAGAAAAAGAAGAAGAAGAAGAAGAAGAAGAAGAAGAAGAGGAAGAGGAAGAGGAAGAAATCATGATAGACTGGAGAGAGAGGAGAGTAAGTGTTATTTTTTTATGACAAATAAGGAAAAAAATATTTTTTAATTTTCACGATTTACTCAGTTTGGACCACCACAAAACAGACTTTCACTAAAAATTATACCTAGACTAAGGAAGACCTTGAGGGCCTGTTGGACAACTGAATTTCTTTGAACACTACGGAAAAAGCGTCTTTCACACCGGGTCTTTTGAGACTTATACATCGGTTATCTTGCGTTGTAAATACGAATGTTGCCAATGACAAGTTAAAATCCATCATAGAGATAAGAGGAGCACTTCACTTTTCTTCTGCCAATCTACATCTCTTCTTATTATTTAATACCCGACATGGAACATTTAATATTTTTTCGCTCATGATCATTGTGAGGAAATACATCGGATTGAGAAGCGTGCCCACAGAGTCGAACATCCCAGACGTTCTTTAAATACAGTGCTGCCTCGTGTCTTTTCTCAATGGACTTAGAAAGCAGCTATGTTCCTTTTGTTGTAGTGTTGTCTCCTTGTAGTCCAAATATAGTTCTCTGTAGAAAATTTAGAATTATAATTGAACTGCTACTGCAAGAATGAAACAACCCTACTTGTTACCAGCATTTACACAATCATTCAAAATTTGCCATCCACTCTCTACCATATAGAATGCAGGGTATTCCCTACATGATATTCTCTATCTAATGTTATTTCCTCTTAGAATGCATGATCCTTTAACAATTCAAAGAACCTTTTTCATCAGTACAAACAAAAGACAACAATAAATAAAGTGAAATTAATTACGTAATATGTATATATATACATGCACTATATTAATTATACGTAATGTATATATATATAGAGAGAGAGAGATAGGCTAGGGTGCTCCATGGAGCACCAAATCTCTCGTGCTCCACATCCATTATCTTTTATTTGAAAGTCCCAACGACCGATCTGAACCGTTGAACATGATCTACATATTGAAATTTACTTGGAGATTGATTTTAACATTTTTTGAAAAAAAATTCTATTTTTTTAAAGAGATAGAAAAGTTGCTAATCAAACAGTTTCTGAATTAACAAAAGTTGCAATTTTTCTACCCTTCTAAAAAATAGCACAAAAAATTCAAAAAATGTAAAATTCAATCTCCAAGTAGATTTCAATATTTAGATCATGTTCAACGGTTCGTATCGGTCTTTGGATTTTAAAATTAGAGATACGATATGGAGCATTAGGAGTTTGGTGCTCCATGGAGCATCCTAGCCTATATATATATATATATATATATGAGAAGGGATCTGTAGCCTCCTATTTCTAGCCTTCGCCATCAAAACCAATGAAAATGACCAATCCGAACAGTTGAAAATATTCTATTAATATAGACTTGGAGACCAAATTTTATATTTTTTGAACTTTTTTACTATTTTATCGGAGTTGAAAATGTATTTATCTAATGATCTACATACATCCAATTTTCAACCCATCTGATAAAATAGTCAAAAAAAATAAAAAAATGTATAAAATTTGGTCTTGAAGTTTATATCAGTATGAATAATGTTTTTAACGGTCCAGATTGGCGATTTTCATTGGTTTTGATGGCGGATGCTACAAAAAAAGAAGGCTACTGATCCCTTCTATATATATATACATGTACAACTTTGCCCATAAATATGTACATATTATTATAGAGTTACATGAATAAATAATTAATGTTTGAGGAGAGCTAGCTGCATGAACAAATTAGTATAAAAGATAAAGTATATTGATTATGTCAACTTGATGCTCGAGAGATCAGCGAAAGGCTGAGGAGAGCTTGACACAACTTGTGTGAAAATCGTGACGATTTATTCGCCGGGAAGCAAGTCAAATCTCTGATTCTGCATCTTCAAAGTTCACAGAGTAATTAACAAAATTGTCAAAGTCAATATATTTCCACCCTCAAATTATAATTTATAAAATTAATCAAGTTGTACATTATTTTTGTAACTATATTAGTACGTTTTTACTTGTAGTCCATGTAATTTATTTTTGTAGTCTGATTCATATATATGTGAAATGTTCCAACAAAATTGCGTTTGTACTAACTATATTAGTATTTTTTTTATTTGAAGGAACACAATTAGTGAGGTGGTAAGCATATAAGTACTAATTCATCGAGCAATAGCTTTGCTATCACTTACAAAAATAAATAAATAACAACAATGAAAAGTCAAACAAAAATTCTTATTAGTACATTTTTCTTTTATTTGGTTCAAACAAGAATAGTGTAATGTGAAGGGATTTGTATTTGCCACTTAGTGTAGTATATGCCTTCTTGTTGGCATTTTTAATGCATATCTTTAGAAAGTTCCAAACTATGATTGTCGAGTCGAGTGGGTTCTTGTGATGCAACCAAAAGTTTGTCTGAAGAAAGGGTCTCAAATGACGATGACAACAGAAGAAAAAGTAGTGTAGAAAGAGAAACGTGTGTTCGCATCTTGAAGAAGACGATAGTGGATAAAGTGCAGAGAAAGTGAGGACGATACTTGCGAGGATATTATTTTATTCTTAAGGTTTTTATATTCTTTTTGTTAATTAATATCGAGAGTGTTCTCTGAGAAGATGGACCACGCAGCAAGAAGCGATCGACCCAGATCTGATTCACTATAGGAAACGATCGGTTGGGATGTGATTCAGGGGTTGGATATTATAAGTTGAAAATAGTACATAACTTGATGTAAATATAGGGCTCTGATTTGCAGTAACACAAGCGGCGATAATTAAATGTTTTTTTATCGAATGTTTGCATGCAGTGCTGAAAGACGCTAACCTTTTTGTTAATTAATACGGAAGCAATGTTCGTTCATGACAAAAATCGAAGTGATGTTCTAAATCATCTTTTTGTTATTAATTAATTTTAGCTGTAAATTTGGAGCATGTGCAAATTAATCTATTAAACAAAACCAATGATTTGTTCCCTATAGTTCAGAAGAGCAAATCTTATACAAAATAGACAAATTCTCCTATATATATGGATCAAAATTAATTTAATTGTACCATTAATTATCGATGCAAAATTAGTGTGATTGCACAATCATTGATGACAATCAACGATTATAATTGACGTGTGTTTAAAAATTGTCGTCCATATATATATAGCAGACTCGCTCACTCTACAAAATATTCTTATAAACAAATTTGTAAACATAAAAAAAATTAAAGGTGATTACAAAATAATCTCAAAACAAATATATTACAATATATTAATCGACTTCTACTTTTCTTACTAGTAAGTTTTCTACACATGATTTCTAATAAAGAGTGTAAATAAGAGACTGCAAAAGAATTACAAACATTTCTACATTAATAAACAAATGACATAGATGTCTGACATTTTTATTATCTACACTGGATTTACTAAATAAAAAATGTAATATCTTGATCTATACATCAGTTATTTAAAAAACCGGCGAAAAAGCGGTCCGAAGAATGAAACCAGTACTATTACATTGATTTTAGTATTACCAATGTAAAAAAAATTGCAGAAGATCATTTTTTTTATTCATTGCATGTATGCTTACAATACAAATTCATAAACAAAGCAGAAAATAAACTTGAAAAAATCCTTTAAAAGTAGTTCCTGACGGAACTTGAACCACAAACCTTCTCATGAAGACATTGTGTCTCACCACTATATCTAATTTGACGCAGCCGATTATTAAAAACGTAGTGGAAAAAGTTAACACTGTTGGTATGAGTTCCTATGTTTCTAGCACTCCAGTTTCCACCCCTTTTGGCAAAATGAAATAAAAGGTCCAAGTGAATTTTCGTTTTCTTTTAAGTTTGCTGACGTGGAAAGAACAAAGTTATCCTATTTCTTTTGGGTCCGAATCTGCTGCTCGTAAAATTTCTGCTTGTCTCGATCCGACCGTCACATACGGCTGTGATTTGATTTAGAAGCAGATGATTTGAACGTTAGATGAGTTTTGAACGATTCAGATCGAAACAAACAAGAAACAAACAGAAATTTTACGAGCGGCAGATCCGGTTCCATTTCTTTTCCATTCTGATCAACCGAATGCCACTTTGAAACAAAACCCATTCTGCAACAGATTTGTGAAAATGAGAATGATTATGTGAAATTTTATAGTCAACCAAATCAGTAGAAATTCTTGAGCAACAATATGTTTTTACTCAGACTCAATTTAATTTTCGCCGTGAGACTTGTAAACGGAGAAAAATTGAAAAGAGAGGGAAAATCAAATCCAACAGTTCAAATTTCCACCCAAAAAAGATTGTACTGCGGAACAAACCTTAATTCCCATGATTACACGGAGGTCCAAACTGGCCGTAAATAAAAAAGAAATACTTACATCATCCTTCCAAACACTAAACTATGTTACGATTGCTTTGAGGAAGTCAAAATGAAAATTGCTTTTTATATAAAATTTTCAATAATATGTCTCGGATGCTGACCTCATAATCCGAATTTTTTAAGTAATAAAAATATTATTTATAATTAAATATACAAGAAAATGGTAGGTGAATTTCGGCATGTACTATTATCGGCAGTGCTATTGGCGAGTTTAGATGCAAGTTTTTCTCTAAACTCGCCACTAGCAGTGCACTACTAGAATTTTCATTATTACTGCGGTTATCTATATTTTTTTTCGTGGAAACTCAGGCTTCGACGGAAATACATACAATTTGTATTTGATGCTGATAATTTCTGTGGCAGATTCACAGAACAAATGTTCACGAAATAAATTGTCTTGTTTCACAGAATTAACTCACTTTTTCCACGAAAATAGAATAGTATTACGTGGACCCAATTTTATCTATGGACTGTGCAACGATGGACGTCTTTTAAGTTTGTTTCCATATTTTCAATGAAAGTAATTCTAGTACCGCCGCCTAATCCCTCACTCTCATTCTCTTCGTCTCTCACCCTCTCACGCATGTCTAGTGATCGGGTGCATGGTTCGTTACGCGTCTCACATGAGTTGGTCTCATAATTGTTAGTCGATGAAAAGATGATGTGACCAAATTAATATAAGTTTTGAAACTCTTAATTCAAAGGATCCTATAATTGCAAAACTAATGCGTTAGTTCAATAAGTGAGGTCTTTAACTTTTCAGACTGGAAAAGGAAAAGGGTTTATATACATGGTACATTTTGTCATCATCAAACAAGAACCACTACGAGAGTACGAGGCATGAAAATGCAATTTGACAGGGCAGATGTCTTTCAAGCATGAAATTTCCTTTTCAGATATGAAGCTCATTGGCTGAAGCCCAAGCATTATTTATAGGAGAAGAAAACAGTTGGCCTCCCTATACTGACACCACATTATACATCCAACAAAAGTTGTCTAGTTGGTTCAATTAATTCATTATATCTACATTTGCATGTGGAGAAACGGACAAAACAATATATTTGGAATGGAGTAAAAACTGTCGAGGTCTCATGCAAGCTTTATGCTTTTCTGTATCACTTACTGTGCATGGTCAGATTTTATATGAGGTCTTTTAATCAGAGTACTAGACGTAGAGAACATAGAGGCATTGTAGAGATTGTGGAGAAACCGTTGAGAGCGCGCGTTTTTATTTTTATTTTTGATGAAATAAACATAACAAGACCTTAATAGCAGAGCGAAATAGCTAAGTAGTTCCATTGAAATTTTTAATTTTGTACGGACTACTACAGAAATATTTACATCTACCTCGAAAATTTGTTGAGACTGTGACTTTAGAAGTTGAAATTGAGAGGCAGAAAATGGAAAATCTTGTCATTATAGTAAGCATACATAGGCGACTTTCACAGGGAACATACAAATGATGGAACTCACAATTTCCAAATGAATTTAACACATTACGCATAACGTACACTCATTTGTAAAATATCCTTGCATTAGAGTTCTACATGACTACATAATTCTAGCTATCGCCAACTAGTTTCAGAACCCTGGTACCAGCATGGAGGAAAACCAAATCACCATATCATCAGTCAATTGCTCCTTGGCGCGTTTTTCCGCCTCGGTTGAATCAACCGATACACGGCAAAGCGGACAAGTTTTTTGACAAAGAGTCAGCCACCGGTCGACGCATTCTCGATGAAATATGTGCTGGCATGGTAGTTTCTTCGCTGTGTCGCCTTGGTGGAGTCTTGACAAACACACACAACACTTGGCATCCTCTTCCAAAGCTACTGTCGTCTTATTTGTCGGCGTGATCCGCTTTTGAGGGAGTCTATCTGTGTTGCAGAAAAATTGGGAGAAACGAGAAATGAGAATATTGCTCATTTCATGCTTATTTGACCATAATTTGGAGATGTGTTTAGATGTAGTTTCCTTTTATAATTAATATCTGCATGTGAAGACTTTAATTTAATGTGTGTTAGATTGTCTATTTTGTTCTGATTGTTTTTCTGGTCAGGTTGGTAGCAAGGGTCGATCTTATGACTTGTGAGGTACACCAAAATATTTTAATTAACAGCAAGTGGGTATGTAGCAACCTTTGTATTAGATGATGATAAAAGGATCCAATTATCAAGGAAGCGACTAGCAGTTTTACAATCTTCATTTCTCACATTAGTTTTTTCTAACTAACTTTGTCAAAAAGGAAAGTCAAAGAGTAAAAAAAAAGGATAAAAATGAAAAGTTGGACCGCGTGCATTCTTCTGAACGTTTCCATTCTAGATACTATTCTGAATGTTTTGCACAGAAATGAGAAGCAAACTAAATAAAACAGATGTTCATACTAAATAAAACAGGTATTCAGACTAAATAAAATTACTGTTCATACTACATGTTTCAAATCTGTTTTGCATTGTTTCATGTCTGTTTTGCACGAAAAAGGTGTGAAAATAAAACATGTGTTCAGACTAAATAAAATAAGTGTTCTTATTAAATAAAACAGGTGCTTACATTATATGTGTTGGAACATTTTTTAGAAATTTTGAGAAAAAAATGTGCAAAAAACTTAAACATGACAGAGTTAGTATGACCACATTATTAGTTACTATGTCGAGATGTTAGTACGATCATCAGAGTAGTTAATATGACCATATTCTTAGTTAGAATGAGCACATCATTATTTAGTATGACAAATTTTAATCGTTTTCAATGTTATTTTTGACAAAAAAAACAAACACAAAAAACATTTGATCTTCGAACGGACGTAACTTTTGACTCGTAACTCTGATTCACGATTGTGAGCACTTTCGAAAACAACAAGACACAAGGGTCCAATTTTATGGGCTATAATTTGTGCGTCATGTCTTGGCAATTTTGAAAAGTGCCCATACTCGTGAATCAAAGTTGCCAGTCAAAAGTTACGTCCGTTCGAAGATCAAACATTATTTTGTGCTTGTCTTTTGTCAAAATAATATTGAAAATGATTAAAAAATTTCGTACTTGTTATTTTGTAATTCTAAGGTAAATAACGATTGCGCGCGGAAGCATTTTATCAATTTCAATATAAATTTTAGATCTTAACCACCTAGCTGAAAACTAACCTTGCACATTAAGTTTTTAGTGAAGATGCATGTTAAAACAGGTACAATCCAATGTCAAACATGCCCTGGACAATTCAAGACATGGTCTAAGCATCAAGGAAAGGCTTCAAGGCACAAGACAGAGCACATTGTTACCATAACACTAGCCATCTCGTTATAACGAGTCAAAGAGGCGTTATAACGAGTGCCCAAGGCGTCATAACGCCTCAGGAGGAGAGAGAAGGAGCAGATGCTGGATTTTCCCGAGACAAGCGTTACTGTAACGCTCCAGCAAGGCATCACAACGGGTTGGCATCCGTTATAATGCCTCAGCCAAGCATTATTACGGGTTAGCAGATTGTTGGCCCACATGTCAGTTGCAGAAAGGCAAAGAGGGAACAAGCCCAAGGCGTTATAACACCTTCAACCCATTATGGGACTTTTCTGTAATGCTAGGAGCAGTTTTCACAGATCCAATATCTTAAGAAGTGTTCAGCATATATAAGGATTGCAGATACGAACTAGAAGATCATCAAAACATTCAGACAAGCTTACCATCAGCAATTAAGCACTAAAGAGAGCCTCTTTCAAGTCTCCTCCAGCTACCTAAACCTGAGAGCACTTAGGGTAGCTACAATTCTTTATTTGTCTATTCGAGATAATATTCTTTTGTTATTTGATTAGACTTTGGTGCACCACATTTGTGTTGTCAAGTGGTGCATTCCTGTCCTTAATTGTGTAGTCAATTGGACCTTGTAGCGGTGTATTGTGGTGTTGTCATGTGCATCGAGTTAGGAGAAGAAGATTGGCTTACTTGTGTTAGAAAAAGTCAAAGATCGTCTCTGCCCCTTTGTAAAAGATACTTGATTATAGTGAAATTAGCCTCTTCAACCCTATTTCTGTTGCAACCAAAGCTATAAAAACCCTTTCAATTCTCAAAACTTTCTCAAGAGATCTTCAATTAAGAAAAAGTTCAAAGCTTCTCAAGAGTTCTCATCATGTTCATTGTAAGTCTTCGCCTTGTTCTCTCAACCCTAATGGCACCACCCAAGCTCTCAATTGTTTACAATAAGAAAAGAAAAGAGGTGGAAAAACAATTGGAGAAAGAATGGAATTTACGTGCCATGGTTCAAAGGGAAAACATACCATCCCTTAGTTTCCAAGTAGGTATCGGTATAAGCTCTAACTCGGATACCAACCCTAGTGCACCACCTCCAAATCAAGAACCAAATCCGAAACCAACTCCTTTCGCCTCTCAACCATCACAAAATCCTACCAATTCTCAACCGGAAAGACAATGGATCTTTAACTCTTAGGCTAACTCATCCTAAAACCGAGTTCTATACCTGTCGACCATCGAATTCTCGAACTTTTATAGCACCTTCAAAAATCGACCAAACTCCGATATGTTTGTGTTTCTAATTGACGGAGATAACCAAATGAGTAATTGAGAATATAACCAATTGGTGCAATCAATTGATTTTTGGACATGGAGACCATTGATTGAGTTAAACCAACAATTTGCCTTGGGTTCAATTAGAGTTTTGTATGCCAACATGAAACCAACCGAAGAACCCTTTGATGTAACCACCTACTTCTATGGCCAAGAAGTACCAATCAATAGCGAAATCTTGGCCGAAGTACTTGGTATAGTAGAAAACGGTGAAGAAGTTGATGTGTATCACAAATGGCCTTAACATGAGGAGCCTTTCACCGAATACAAAAGATGGTTAGGAGCCAAAGACCCGCACAAAGACCATTCTGATTCCAAACTACCCGCTCTCCATAGATTGTTGTTTCTTCTTATAAATAACATTCTAATTCCCGAAAAAGGTCTAAAGACAAGCATAGAACACACAAATGGGTTTCTTCTTAGGCATCTCATTGCCATGGATAAGGTAGTGGACATACCCTTCATCATCCTAAATCACATGAGAACCGCCATAACCAACAAAACCATGAGTCTACCATACCCTCACCTCTTGACCTAGATTCTTCTACACAAGAACATCAACATACCGGTGAATCTAAGGGAGCCCAACCCTATTATCTACTTCTCGGAAAATCTAATTACATTTATTGAAAAGAAGGGTTGGATCAAGAACAATTTGACTTGGGAACCGAAACCCAAGCAAATCAATGAATGGATAAGGAGAGATGGAGCAAAGCCTAACCAATACGTCAATCCGGATGAAGAGCCCATGCCAAGCATGCATCAAGACAAAACCTCTTCTGACATACCTCCTCCTTCATACCAAGGATATCAATTTTCCCAAGACCCATCCTACTACACTCCCCAAGCCTTCAACCATATGATTCCATATGCCTTTCCTACGATTGAAGAAAGAACTCACTACATCTCTCAACAAGTGTATCATTTGTTGCTCTACAATAAGTACGACTCGATGAAAGTATGAGAAGCTTGACACCAAAAGTGAGTTCAACTCCATGGTCCAGATCAATTGGACTCCATAATTTGAGTCTTGGAATGATTGCTCCGACCTTACCGGACATGAAGACCACATGGGAGGTGGACAAGAAGGAGCTACACAACTCAACTCGGAGGATGAGGGTCATGAGAGTAATGAGGAAGATTAGGGCTAGGGTAGATTTGTATCTTTCTTTTCTAGGCTTCTTGTATGAACTTTTAATTTTAATATGATGTTCTTGCATAATTTCAATTAAAACTCATGTTTTGAATATATGTCTTGTGATGTTTATTGCTCTCATTGCTCTTTTATACTATGCCTTCTCATTTCCTATGCTTAATTGGTAAATCTTATGACATGTGCTTTATTTGCAAACATTATTTCATTAGGAGGGGTAAATTGCTTGACTTGTATAATTGAATATGTGCTAAAATTCAGGAGGAGTAAATTTGTTTGAGTTTTTTTTGCCTTAATTTGCAAAAATGGAGAGAAATAAAAGATGTGCATCATTTGATATGCACATCTCAATTGGTTTTGTAAATTGTCAAAATAGAGAGTTTGTTGGATTAAACTCTTCAACTCATCTCTTTTTTTATAATTTGCAAAACACATAAAGTACTAACCTTGCACATTAAGTTTTTGGGAAGATTTAGGTTAAAACAGGTACAACCCAATATCAAACATGTTCAAACATGCCCTGGACAACTCAAGACATGATCTAAGCATCAAGGAAAGGCTTCAAGGCACAAAACAGAGCACATTATTACCATAACGCTAGCCAACTCGTTATAACGAGTCAGAGAGGCGTTATAACGAGTTCCCAAGGCATCATAACGCCTAAGGAGGAGAGAGAGATGAAGCAGATGTTGGATTTTTCCCGAGACAAGTGTTACTGTAATGCTCCAGGAAGGCGTCACAATGGGTTGGCATCCTTTATAACGCCTCAGCCAAGCATTATAACGGGTTAGCAGATTGTTGGCCACATGTTAGCTGCAGAAGGGCAAAGAGGGAACAAGCCCAAGGCGTTATAATGCCTTCAACCCATTATGGGACTTTTCTGTAACGCTAGGAGCAGTTTTCATAGATCCAAAATTCCAAGAAGTGCTCAGCCTATATAAGGATTGCAGATACGAACTAGAAGGTCATCAAAACATTCAGAGAAGCTTCCCATTAGCAATTGAGCACTAAAGAGAGTCTTTTTCAAGTCTCCTACAGCTACCTAAACCTGGGAGCCACTTAGGATAGCTACAATTCTCTATTTGTCTATTTGAGATAACATTCTTTTGTTATTTGATTAGCCTTTGGTGCATCATATTTGTGTTGTCAAGTGGTGCATCCCTGTTCTTAATTGTGCGGTCAATTGGACCTTGTAGCGATGTATTGTGGTGTTGTCCCGTGCATCGAGTTAGGAGAAGAAGATTGGCTTACTTGTGTTGGAAGAAGTCAAAGACCGTCTCCGCCCCTTTGTAAAAGATACTTGATTATAGTGAAACGGCATGGAAGACGTGTTATTCCGGGAGACCCGTGGACGCAGCCTATGATAACCTAGGCGGCCTAGGTTATGGACAATTTTTCGGTTTTCCTTAGAATTAGGGACTTAATTGCAATTTTACCAAATGCAATTACAATACACAATGGTTCAGTCATTAATTCCTAATTAAGCAATTCAAGCACAATCAACACAATACAAATAGGAATTAGTAAATTGAAATAGTAAAGAGTAAAGAGATGGCTCAATCGCGTGTTGACGGAGTTCGGCTTGCACTAACGGCCTCGCCTACGTCTCCAGGTCCCTGGTGCCCCCGCTTCTTGCGGTAAAATGTCTGGTCCGCTCCAATAAACAAAGTTGCAATACAAATGCGGAATCCAACTCTCTTTACACACACCGGTAGAGTAATTGGACCCTAGGTTTAATCAAATGGTTCACAATGGAAACAAGAGAAAGTAGATGATGATTCACTAAACTAATAGCACAACTAATCTCGCAATAAGCAATAGAACAATTTGGCTAATTAAATTTGGGAAGTTTTTGTTATAGATTTTGCTATTTTGGTTTGAGCTCAAGATTGCTTTTAATGGCTGCTAAGAGTTGGGATTTTGCTGTTCAATTTTCATGAAAAAAGTTGGGGGAGATGGTTCCGTTTTATACCTTTTAATTTCTGCACAAAATTAGGTTTTCGGAACATAGCGTTATAACGCCAACTTATATAGAAAATATAGTGTTATAGCGCTATCATGAGTAAGGGTAAAATTTTGTGACGTTGGATTTGGAATTTTGTGAGAATTTACTTTAGCGTTATAACGCTCAACTATGTGTAAATCATAACGTTATAACGCCATCCCATGTCAGGACAAACTTTGTGTCGTTTGAATTTTAATCTAGCATAACGCTAAATCAAAATTTTCAGTACTTAGAAGAATTTTGCCAATTTTGAACAGCTTGGCGTTATAACGGCAAAGCATCTGGAAATTTGGTTGAAAAACATGTTTTTGAGCAAAATGATATTTTTGAGCAAATTAAATCCATCTTGATAATCATTGATAATATTTAATACTTGTTTTTGAACATTTGGATTTTTATTTAATCATTTGCTATTTTAAAATCACATTTCAAAATATGGACCAATCTAGCGTTATAACGCTGGAGTTCAGGACTTAGCCAATTTAACTAAGTTCCTCACTCTGGTGTTATAACGCCATACTTGGCGTTATAACGCTGGTGTTCAGGACTTAGCCAATTTGGCTAAGTTCCTTATACTGGCGTTATAAGGCCAGCAGTATGGCGTTATAATGCCAGAGTGAGGAACTTAGTTAAATTGGCTAAGTTCCTTATACTGGCGTTATAAGGCCAGGCTTAGCGTTATAACGCTAAGTCTCTGGAACGTTTGATTCGAAAATTTGATTTTGTGTAAATCAAGGTTTTTGATGAAATAAAATTTATATTCATAAACTTAAACAATATTTAAGAGATATTCTTGACAATTTGGAATTTATCGAAGTCTTTATCTATTTTAAAATAGCATTTTAAAATCTCAGATTTTATAGCGTTACAACACCATATATGGTGTTATAACGCTAAGTACAATTTCAGTCTTTACTTAGCCATTTCGCAGGGTTTCAGCACTCTGGCGTTATAACACTATTGTGTATTTTTTTCTGATTTGTTTGCTTATTTTCTCCCAATTCTAAATAGCCAGAGTTCTAAAGAATTAAATCTATATAATCCTATGAGATCTTGAGTTCTTCGGCTATTAAGATTTTTCTCGATTTAAATCTCTTGCTAAATTGATCTTGCTTTGATAACCTGTGTTCTATCTCACAAGTTTTGATGAGATAAATTGTCATTTTGCAAATCAACAAATTCAAGAAATTGTTTGAGTCAACAGCCTAAGTTTCTTTTGATAGGCCGAACCACGTTATATAGCGTGTTACTTGCTCTTGATTCTTAGAATTGCTTGCTCTATTGATTGGCTAGGTGATTAAAGTCTAAAAGATTTAAATTGAATTGAAAATCGCTTTCGCACAACTATTTGATGTTAGTTTTGCACTTTTTAGTGAAAATCACATCACACATTCTAAAAGATTCAACTTTTGATATAGACTTTCTTCACTTTTGGACTCAAGATGGTTCAATTTTGATTCTAATTCACAAATTCTTTTCAAAAGTATATTGATCTCTTCATGCTTCTTATCTAGAGTCATTTTTGCTTTATCATATTTGACTAAGGGTAGCTTGGTCATCATAAAAGGGGTTTTCCATTGTTGGACATAGACCTTACGCTTAAATTTCTAATTGAGTTTAGATATACCTCTCCTTGTGAGTTGGATGAAGATGTGGTCATGATTTCTCTTTCTTCAAGGTATTCCTCATTAACTTTGGTGAAGATTTGGGTAACTTCATCATTCAATCATGCTTTTGCTTTGCCTTCAATGATTAGTTCTTGCACCAAGATGTCGTCTTCCTTTTGTAAGATTAGCTTCAACTTTGTGGTCCACTACACTTAAATCACACTTGTTAGAACTAGTATCCTCTCTAAATGCATTATCAAGAATATACCACATTTCATATGCAATGTTAGAATCAACAAGAATTTCACCTATGGACTCATCCACAAAATTAAATATGAGATAAGAAGCATAACTATTGTCTAAGATCCTAGAGGGTGAATCCCTGGTATCATAGAAGATTTCTTTTTTAAGTGTGTACAAAAGATCATTTCTACTAAGATATTCTTGCATTGGCTTTTGTCAATGCTCAAAATTTTCATTTCGCAAGAGTTTATGAGGTTCAACCATACTCGTGTCAATACTTATGTTGGTCAAATTAGCTAGGTATGAATTTGTGGGCTCTGATACTAATTGTTAGAATTGAGAAACTTGAAGGAAAGACTAAGATCAAGTATTAGGGCGGAAGTATTTTCAACAATAATTACAATTCAAGTTTTTAGACCTTAATCACCTAGCTAAAATTTTAGCAAGCAAGTACTAAGAACAATTGAGCAATTCAAAATAACCAAATGCAAGAATAGTCAAGAGAGAGAGAGAGAGTAAAGAGCAAGAGCAATCAAGAGAACACTCTTGCGATATAACATGGTTCGACCTACAAATAAACTAGGCCTGCATCCACGAAACTCTCGAAACCAAAACTTCCTTCTGGGATCGACTCCACTAAGCAATAAGTGTTCTTTACAATGTGGAACCAATCTTTTGTTTCTTCTCAATAAGCAAACCAATCTTTGACTACTAGACCAATGCAAGGGGCTACACCACTCTACACGATAAATGGTCTGATTGACTACATAATCAATGACAGGAATGCACTACTTGACAACACAAATGTAGTGCACCAAACGCTAGAAACTAGCAATGAAAAGAAGTGTTCTCGAAATTACCATTAGATAAATAAAGCTATCCTAACTCTCTCAAGTTTAGGCAGCTATAAGAGAAGGCTCTATTGCTCTTTCTGGTGCTCAATTTGATGCTTGAAAGCTTGTGGGGGATTTCATATGTCTTCCATGATCGTATCCTCAATGTATATATAGACTAAGCACTTATTGGAGTCTTAGAGTCTTGAAAATGGCCCAAACGTTACACATCTACGCATTACAGAATCTATTACAACAAGTTCACACCTTTCCCGAATGTCCTTCTACACTTCTCTGACTGACTTCTCGGCCATCTTGAGTAGGAACACGTTACAACAGGTTGGAAACCTGTTATAACGGGTGGACAAGGCGTTATAACACCTCTTTGATGCATTACAATAACACATGGCTCTGGAAATCCCTTCTCAACTCAGCTCTTCTCTTTCTAACCTGTTGTGATGGGTTGGGCACCCGTTATGCCAGGTTGTACACCCGTTGCGACGAGTTTGGGAAGCATACAACAATGCTTGGCTCTATGAAGCTTGCTCTTGATGTCTTGAGCATGTCTTTACTTGTGTTAAGCATGTTTGAGCCTTTGCAACATCATGTTGTACATGTGTTAACCTGCATATCAACAAAACTCAATTATGCAAGGTTAGTATTGATTTATTTTGTAAATTGTCAAACAAGAGATGAGTTTAATCCTACATCTTCAACATAGGAGCATCTCCACCAAACAAAAGTGAGCCTTGACAGCCACCGACACGCTCTCCAGAAAATCAAAAGAAAACTCAAACACGCCATGAAAGGCATCAACAGGGCCTGTCTTGCCCTCCCCAAGTCCTAATAAGGACCTCTTAAATAAAAGTGTGTAATGGGTTCAAAGGCTCATCCCATACATATTAAGCACCAAATCCTAATAAGGGACTCTTAATATGGCATGAGTAGGTAGTAGATTGACTTGTAACATGCGATTATGTTCTGCATCAAATCACCGACGAGTCTCAATTTACTCAAGTAAGGTAAATTTGTCTCATCTTTGGCAGCCATTTGTCCAAGTATCAAGACTCCCGCCCATGAGGTTGAAAGGAAATCAATCTCAGTCTTCAAGTGGCACATGATGTACACATTCTCAGAATTAGAATTGGTTTAGGATAGCATTCAGCGTAAGAAGATCCTCAAATCATTGATATCAACGTTGAAACCAAAACCAAAACTTTAAACCCAACTTGATAAGGGATGAGTTTCCTTGTGTATCTCTATAGGGGAAGCGTTACACTACCCCTTTAGCCAAGCTACCAAAAATCATGAAAACAAAAAAAAAAAGAAGAGAAAACAAAAAAGGGAGAAAATAAAAGTCACCCAAACAAAAACTACAAGTATCATGCCGTCCTCAAATGAGCCGTTGAGCACAGGATGAGCTATCTAAAACCAAAACCAAATAAAGGATCAAAGCCTGGGTCGAACCAAATTATAAAAATCAATCCACAAAAAAATTATGTCAATAATTCAAACACAAAAAAAAGGGGCTACCCAAACAAAAAAATCAAAACAAAAATAAAACCACCTCTTTATGTCATCCCGAATAAGTCGTTGGACAAGGGATGAACTACCAAAATCCAAATAAATGGCCAACACCAGGTCATAACCCAAAGCCTCAAGATGTACATAGCCACCAAAATAAAAACCCAAAACCAAATCAAACTAATTCTTAATAATCAAAGACAATAAGTCACCACAAATTAAATACTTGGACACAAACCTGAAATGTATATAGGCCTCAAAATGGATGTATCATCACCAAACCAATACAAAACCAAATATGTAGCCACCTAAATCAAATACGGGGCATGAACTAAACTCAAAATGACCGATCTGAAACCAAAAGGCCTTTCAAAAAACAAAACATGAGTCATAAAAAATCAATTCCAAAATAGGCTATCTAAAATCAAATACAAAATCAACACTTAGCCACCAAACAAGCAAACGAACTAAGGCCAAAAGATAAACCAAAACCCAAATGAAAGGCCGCCCAAAGATAAACCAAACCAAATCCAAATCCAAATATAATAAGTGGACCAGAGCGAACTGCGAGTGTCCGCCAACAAGCCACAAATGAGAGGAGCGAATGTGAGTTCCACCTCAAAATGGTATCCAGTTGATAGCATCATAAGCAATCACTAGTATTGGTTGTTCGCATATGCAAGGTTCGCTGGTTTTGTCCTTATATCCAAGGAGCCTAAATAATGGACATGGTTAGGCAATTGTCCCTACCTTATCTAACGAAACAATGACAATCTTGAGTCAAATATTTGGATTGTTTAGAGGCTCAAATTGTCAAATATTTATTCAAATCGGTTTTGAATTGTTTAGAGGCTCAAATTGTCAAATATTTGAGTCAAATAAAGCCCAAAAATTCACAAATTTTCAGTAGAATTTATTGGTATATAGCTTGACAAATTTTCTTGAGCTTTTGACTATTGATTAAATCCAAAATTTTATATGTGATTATTTAATAATATGACAATCATATCAATTGCACATATTATGCTCCAAATGATCATTTCAATTACATAAACATTTTTGTTAATTCCTTGAAAAACACCCTTGAGCCACTTTTTGAACTTGGTTTGGATTTGGTGAGGTTTTGTAAATTTTGCACATAAGATGCTGGTTTCTTCCAAAATTGAACCAACCTTTGCTTGATGCCTTTGTTTGCTTGAATCGTGTTTTTTTATGCTTGTTTTATTTTCTTCTTATTTGTAGGCTAAAAATTAGCAGATTTGTTGTCAAATCTCTCCTACTCCATTGCGACCGTAAATGATCTTATTGTGACCTCAATAGATTTATATTTGTGTTGTTTTGTTTGGGCTTTGATCCAATTTGAGTTGGGTTTAGTTCAAACAAAATTTCTGACTTTGCACTAACGCCAATATATAGTTTAATTAATTATAATTGATTATTTAACAATTATAATTAATTTACTTAAATTTTATATGCATTTGTACCCAAAATCTTAACGAAATACGTACAATGTCATTGTATATCAGTTAATCATATTATTTGACATATCTATATATTACTCCTCGTAATATTAGACGATAGTATATAACATGTAGTAATCATATAACACATAATTCAAATTGTATTTATTGAAATTGAAGTTATAAATTCCAACAGAGAGGCCCTTTTTGTAAATCTCAGTGTTTTTTCTTAAACCAGAACTCCGCGACAATAGTCCCACTACTATCACCAAACTGGAAAGATAATATTATATATCACGACATAGGAAGTTGATCCAAGTTGCAGTTTCGACCACAGTGCCATAGGAAAGAAACCAGTGTTGATTTTATATATATATATACACCACGACATTGAAAGTTGATCCAAGTTGTTTACTATAAAAATATTCTTTTTTGAATTTTTTCGGAAAGAAAAGAGAACACTTCTTTTTTTTGAGGAGCTTGTGAAATATATTCAGTATAACAATTTAACAGATGGAACAATTAATAATGACTATGTGACATGCTCCTACTTAGCGCAACAAACCAGTGTTGTGAAAGGTGTTTATGCGCTCGCCTAAGCACATGCGGAAAGTTGCAAGAGTTGAAATTAATATGCGGTTATATTATGCGCTGAATTCAATATGATCTCAAAATGGCTGGAATGTGTAAATATAACTTACTTAAAAAATTGGCGGTCAAAGATTCGAATGAATATTTACAGGGATAATGTTTTGTACATATCGATATCGATTTTATTATGCATCTTATTTGAGTTATCATGCACATTATTTGAGTTATTATGCATGTTATATCATAACTATTTGAGTACAAAAAATAACATGTATAACTATTTCATTACAAAAAATAACATGCATAATAACTCAAATAATGTGCACGATAACTCAATTAAAGATGCATAATAAAATCGATAACATGTATAATTATTTCATTACAAAAAATAAAATACATAATAACTCAAATAATATGCACGATAACTCAACTAAAAATGCATAATAAAATTGATATCAATAACCAATATCAAATATAGTATCAGCTTCCTATTTACAATTGTAACCTAGAAAATGGCGCTCTTGAATAGCTGGGTAGTGAAAATAAACCATCAATAAAAAAAAAGTAGTGGTCAAAGATTTCAAATAGATATTCGCAATTGTAACTTAAAAAAGGGCGATGCTCCCTGCATTTTTCTCTCCCATACTTGATATTAATTGTTTGCCAACCTTTTAGCTATATTGGAATTGCCGAATTGCACTTAGAACTTAAATTAATCATTATTTTTTATTATTTAATTGGAATATTTTTTTATTCATTGTCCGTAGACATACAACACACACGCACAAACAAATCAAAAAATAAATTTGAAAACCCCTCTCTAAAAATAGCCTCTAGTAGGGCTTAAACCTCAAACCTTCCCCATGGAGCCATTGTGCCTCACCACTACACTAGATAGGATTTGGCTAATTGGAATATCTAACCTATATCGTTTGTCAATATATGTTTATTAGCCTCGTAAAATACTGCAAAGCTTTAGCTCAGTATTGAAATAATTTCTGTAAAATTTGCCTCAGCTCCAAATTTGTATTATATTGTTAAGTTTTGATTATATGTAGAATTTATATGATTTTTTTGTTAATTAAAGTATAACATCTTTTTTTTTACAGTTATATATTTTCATTATTACAGTGGAGCAATATCAATTAAAATGAACCTGCATATTTGATATCTCAAATATATATTGTGTAAGATAATAAGGTTTTTTTATGCATTTATATTTGTAATTTTCATCTTAATTTTTATGAAATGCATAATAAAACTGTAAACCCGACTGGATATATAAAATTACAAATAAATCTGCATGTGCAACCGCATAACGTATATGAGTATGCGGTACATTTTTACATGCATATTCAAATTTGCATTTTAGAACATTGCAATAAACTAAAGCTGTCAAGTGGCAAGTTCTTTATTTGTTGTAATTGACCGCTAGTTGGGTTGTACAACCTTGGAATTAGTCAGAGCAAATTTAGTAGTCATTAAGTGACAATATGTTAGTTGTTAACCTTGGAATTATTTATTTAAATGAAAATCTTCTTGTTACTATATAACAATAGTTTATGAGTGAAGTTATGGTGCTTGTGCATTGTGCATCCTCCGATGCGCATCAAAATTCGTGTGCATCAATCTCGATGTGCATCGAATGATGCACAATGCGCAAGCATCATAGTTTTGCTCATAATTTATTTAAATTTTAAATCAGGAACTACTAATGTGTTAGTTCTATTGAGATGAGGCTAGCCTAACCAGGCATGCAGTTGAAAGGAAACATGGCTTGATTGCTTCAATTTTTATATGGGCCAAGTCTTGGTCACCTGCAAACTTCATACCCAAAGATTGTATGCCATGTAATATTTGTTTTGAATCATTCTTCCAACAAAACAACAATGTTTTCAAGTACCTTTTAAAAAAAAAAATTTATCCCCTTGACAATGATTTAGTTGTAAATCTTGTGAAATACAGACATTCATTGTGATCTTTTGGTCCTATTTTAATTCCAAGTTCTGTTGAGCGAAGCTTTACACTTTTTGTCTATGTTTACACAACAATGAAGAAAACAATGTAGTTTTTTTTTTTTATTTTGGGAAAAGTTCAGGAGATTATGTACATGTGGTTAACTTATTTAAAGAAACACGGTATTATGAAGAAAAAAATCTTTAGTATTCATGATTTTAAATTGCGGCGAGGCGATAAAAGGATTTTAGCTTTTTTTAGCTAAACCGCAAAATATATTGAAAAATGCGAATATAGCATTTTTTACGATAAAGCGGATTTAGCGGACGACAAAGTGGTTACTATAATAGCTTTTAGTAGACGATTTGACGGAATTTTTTTTACAATAACATGTGAATACTTGATGACCATTCCTGGAACTTATTAAGACCCTTTTCTTTCATTAAATAATCAAATCTATTGATTGGGGCCATCTTTGATGCAAAAGATGACGAAAAATATGCTCTGCTGATCAAGATGAAGAGCGATGGGGTGCTAAGCAGTACTGAGTAGGAACCAGATCTGGTGCTGTGCGGGATGGTGTAGCGCAGTATTTGGACCGTATGATTTTTACTGATTGCATTAAGATTCGTGTCAAAGTATAAAGACCCCATGATTTCCGAACCGTCCATCGCTAAATTGGCGATCGATCCGGACCGTCCATCTGCTGTAACACGCTACTGCGCTATAGCAGATTCGGTCCTGCAGTAGGCACCATGGCTTATACTTGATTTGTTGAGGCATGTGGTGTAGTCACCTCTATGATGTAAATATCTTTTATTTGCCAAATGTACTTCTAAAACGAGTGAATTACAACTTACACTACAAATCTTAGCACATGCAGTGATGTAGGGCTGCAAACGAATCGAACTCGAACGAACTATCTTGTGTTTGAGTTTGATTTGAAATCAATTTCGAACTAGTTTGATTTGAAATAGAACAAGTTTCAAACGAACTGTGTGAAGTTTGAGTTTGATTTGATACTAATTCGAATCGAACTCGAACTAATTACGAACTACGGAGTTTTTTGCTGCTCAACAGGAAAGTAGCAAAAGAAGATGACAAAAATGAGGAGTATTATCTAATTGAAGAGAGTGAAGAGTGAAATGTTGATAATGAAGAAAGTGCATGTGATCTAACTAGAGAGTATCTGAATGAAGATGGTGATGTTGACAATAAAAATGCATAACTAATTATCTCTAATGAAAATGAAGGTGAAGTAAATAATATAGTTGAAAAAATGAGAGAAAAATATTAATAACATTCGAACTATACAATTTGCGAACCACATTCGAACGGACTGTGTCGAGTTTGAGTTTGATTTGATACTAATTCGAACGAACTCGTAGCACATACTACATATATATTAATAGTCTCGATATCATTTGACGGTTCAGATTTTTCAAGATTCGAACTGTTTTAGTTCACGAACAGTTTCGAACGAACCGACTCTAGTTTGAGTTTGATTCAAAATCATTTCGAACTAGTTTGATTCGATTTGAAATTAATTTTGAACTGTTCTCGAATCGAACTCAAACAAACTACGAACTACGAATTTTTCTTGCAGCCCTACAGTGATGAACTCTATCAACCATGTATTGGAAAAGAAAATAATAATAAATAAAACGATAACAGAATATGATATAAGCTGGAAATAAAGTATTGCAAATGTATTGTATCATGTATTGCCAAATGTGCTTGTTTATATTTTGTATCATTTGAAAAAAAATGATATAATATAAAATTCCGATATGATAGTTTATTGATCGTTTTATTACTAATAAAATGCTAAACGCTAAATCAACCATCCACCGCTTTTTAAACCATAGCGCGCAAACCGATATTTCAAACGGTCTAATTTATAAATGAATGGTTCTAATTTGATGCAGGGATATGAATTATGATATATTAAAATTATTAGATGAATTTAGAAAAGTTGATAGAGATAGAGAGCGAGGAAAGCAGCAGATTTTATTCCGTTTCAGCTAGTTCCCAATTCCTTTGTTTTGTCTAATGTACTTAATGGTAACATAATTGCTTCTGCCTACGGGCTTTTACTCTCAAAAAAAAAAAAAAAACATAATTGCTTCCGTAGTGTGAAAGGAGCATGGAAATATCTTGTTTCTCTGCGTCTTTTTTCTTTTTTTTTTGTTGGCATTTATCTGGCCATTTGTGTTGCTGTCGTACCTGTCGCTGTTGGTACATACCGACTACAGATTTCTTGTTATGATTCGGCAAGTTATTTAATATCTGGTGACACTATAAAATCCTTCCTAAATGATGATCCCATTATTAATTAATTATAGGTTGCTAACTTGCACTCCAGCTATGCTGAAGTAAAGATTTGAAAAGATAATAATCATAGTTGATTGAAAATGTGTAAAGATTAGCTAATAAACAGAGATGTCAGACTGATTCTGGCATTTCAACTATACACACCTTCCGTTCTAAATTAAGAAAAAAAATAAGAGAAACATATCCCCACGATTCAATTGTGATTTGATACTTAGGTCCTGTGTATAAACGGGAAATTAAGTTTCAAGAACGCACAGATACCAGAAACCAAAATATATTATCACACAAAATCACAAACCAAATGTTGGAAAACCTAATTGTATTTTACAGAAAAACCAATACTTGCTTGAAACCTTCTAAACCTTCACAGACTTTCGTACAAAAAAACCCTATCAAAATCCTTATGATTTGAAATTGGGTTTTGTTTACAAAAGACTACAACTTCATGTACTAACAAGAATTAAACACTTTAATCTAACAAAAGAAACCAAAAGAAATGAACCCACTAAACCATACAACCATACTTCCAACATAATTATATCCTACTTAACAACAAACAATATTTGCTCCAAACTTTGTAATCTACATTGGACTCGCACAAAAAACATTTCACATCACCACACAAGCATTTGGGTTCTCATCACTAAATGAGTTCGTGTACTTCTGCTCAAGCGAGCTTGCCCGAGCTAGAGGTGCGGCGTTGGGATCGGCTACAGCGTTCCTGACATAACCAGCTGGTGCCTTCTTATCATATGTACCTTGCGCATACGGATGCGCCACTTGGTCGTATGGTATATATGGCCATAGCTCAACCTTTTTACCGGTCTTATATGATACTCTCCGTATTACTTTCGATGGATCGACGTACCCGGTCACTGTAACCTTGCTTTGCTTCGGAATTACCTCTACCGAACTAACCCCTGTTATGAGATGGAAGAACATCAACATAATGATTACTGATTACTGATTAGTTATGTTCTTCATTTATTTATTCTAATTTTGAACTTATTTTTTGTTCTGTACTACTTGCAAATTATTTGGCTCCAAGTTCAACTAATTGTGCGCACACTACATAAAAAAGAGAAAAGAAGCCAGAAAAGGTTTTCGGACCGAATTTTCAGTGATTATAGATTTGATTAAACATGCATATATATACCAGACCTTGTGCTGACTCTACTTTTACTACTAGTTGCTTATAACAATACGCCTAAATATATTAGTACAAAATAATGCTCACTGAAAATATTTTCTGACAGATTTATAAGTGAAACATCTTTATGTATCACCAACTTATTTTCAGAAATAACGTCCCCTTCGGATGAGAATGAAAATTATGTATCACCAACTTGTTTTCAAAAATATTTTAGTGCATCAATATGAAAAATCATACAAGGGAACAAGCTGGTAAGAGTAGAGGTTTCATACCTTTCATGCCTTCAAGTGCCTTCTTAATTTTTCTCTCACAACCTTCACAATCTATTCTCACCTTCATCTCCACTGTCTGTCACACAAAAAAAAAGTTGCATACTCAGTTAGTTGCTAAACCATCACTTTCTTAATACAACTTTCTCATAAAATCTTTGCTAATTAGCATACCTGTAGCTGCTTGCGCTTCTGTGTCCTGTGTATCTCAGGCACATAACAGCATCCTGACATATGATCTACAATACCCATTTCGTTTGATTAAATTATGTCTCTGTTTTTCTTCTCTAGTCAGCTTTAACTTCTTGTGAAACCAACAGTGAGCTCTCTAGTAAACACGAGATTTGATTTCCTAAATAAATTGGTACTAACTAGCAAGGTTGAAGCTTGAAGAGACAGGTTTAGATTTGGGAAGATAGATGGGAAACGGTGCTTCTTATAGAAGTCTTTGTAGCGATAGCTGCTCCTGTCCAGTAGGACAGTTACACGTGGCAACCAGGTTATAATGTATTACAGAAGTCGGGGCTCCGGATCTATGCAAAATTTTCCTCTGACAGCTCCACGTGCCAAACTATGCCACGCGGTAGCATCGAGTTAAACCACTCACTAAAAGGGTAGATATTTTCAATTCAGTTTTTGTAATTGAAAAATATTCTATTGAATCGGTAGTATCTCGTTAAACCACGTCAGTAAGCGTGGATATTTTCAATTCAAATTTTTGTAATTGAAATAATATTTTCTGTTGGATCTTGATAAGAAGGTAGTATCGATGGATTTGAATCTGTTGCTTGTATGTGAGGTAAGTAAGATTTTGTTTGTCTCGATTCGACAGTTATGAATCGGTCGATCATTACGAACGACTATGATTTAATTCAGATGATAAATACTTTGAACGTTAGATTAATTTTGAAAAACAAGAAGGAAATAAAAAGAAATTATAAAAACAGCGAATTTGATTCCAGTATTGAGGTGGTGCGTGTCGTTTTCTTTAGTCACCAGCACCGACTCTGTTTGATAGCCAGGTACGTTATAGGTTTCCGTGACCAATAAAATATTTAACCCCCTCCAAGTTACTATTTAAACTTGGTCTATCATTTAATGACAATGTTTTTCAGTAGTTGGAATAAAAATGAATACTGTGGTCTGCGGCAGCACATTTTAAAAAAAAAATTCATATTTTTTTTTGGAAATATAGAAACTCCAAGCATCCATTACTAAATATTTATTAACATAATGAATAATTTTATGCTCACAAAAGATTGAATTAATGATCTTATCGAAGCCATTTACATCTTTCTTAAATATTAAACCAATGGATTTGGCTGAAGTTGTATATTTATTGTTTTGTATATTTGTTTGGTGCAATTGAATGATTTATTTAAATTAGAGAAGAGATCAAATGATTTATAACATGACATTATTATATTCATCAACTCTTTTAACCCAAATATTATTCCATACAATACAAAACATGCATTCTTGTGTGAAATATCACAACATTGAAAAACAAAAATCAAACACCAATCACAACAACAAAAAATAAATATGAAAAACTTTAGATGCATAACACAATTTATGACGAATTAAATGTTCTCCAGCTCTATCATTAGTAGAAAAGTGACGATGAACGTAGTCTCCAACATTTAATTTCGCATTTAAACTATGGACCAGGACCAAATGAGATATCACTGAGCAAGCGAAAGGCAACATCACAATGGGGACAGTAGGCATCAATTGCGCAGAACCGACACGGAAGCTCAGGTTGGAAGTGGGATTCCGTTTGTACTATTTCAAAGAACGACGCCAAAAATCATGTAAGAGGAGGGAAGGAAAGAAACAACACCAAAACGGAAAAAGAAACGGAGAGCAGACACGTCCATTCGGCCGACTGATCAAAGTGGCCCCCACCCACGTGCTCCCATCCGACCCATCCTAAATTCCTAATGGAGCAATTGTAGGGTCCCATTGGCCTCTTGGCCTCTAGAATGAGATCTTCTACCGCGCAGCACAAATAATGTGCGTGCTGCGCAGAAAATCTCAGTTTTTATTTGCATTGAAATTCGTGCAAGTTAAATTTTATAATATCATACTCTCTTCTAATCAAATCTGGACAGTTCGTTGTCTATAGCGCAAAGAATCTGAAGCATTCATTCCTGTTGCGCGAAAGAGAATATGCTTCCCTCGACCTCTTGGGTGGATTCATAGATAAAAAGCACTGAAATTCTCGTCATTGATGCGTATATCTGTCTTCATTTATTAATGTTATTTTATACTATAAAAGAGTTACGCATGTTGTTTGAGTTATTATGCATGTTATTTTCTTCACGTACATAATAATTTTTAGTACAAAATAACATGCATAATAACTCAAATAACATGCATAATATTTTTTTAAATGCATAACAACATGTGTATCGATGATGGAATCGATGACTGGATCGAAGGAATATTTTTTAATATTAGTAATTTAATAAATAAAAAGAAGGATGACTTTCAAAATTCAAAAAAATAAAAAAGATTCGAGCTGCGAACACCGATCAAAAGAAAAATATCAAATGGATTGTATTCTCAATACTGTCTACTAATCTCGTTCATTTCTAGCTGAATTCTTACAAAACAATATACGTTGATTTGTTTATTCATAAAATATTAATAATTTAATTTTAGTCGAGTTATATTTAGGTAATTTTTTTGTAAAAACATAAGTTGCGTTAGTAAATTGTAATTAGTTTTCTTTTATCATCGCAAGTAATCGAGCTGTACGTATTTGAGCCTACTTTCATTAGGTCAGGTTTGATTTGTGATCAGAGAAATGAGCGATTCAAAATTGAATTTAACGCAAACTCGTGAGAAAAATTACTAAGACATAAGTTGAAGATGAGACAAATTTGAGATGTGCATTCCTCCAATTGCAAATTAAACTCGATGCAATAAAAATAGGCTCGAATATCTACATATCGATAACTTACAGCGATAAAAAAAAACTAAGAAAAATTTGATTCCATGCCACTGCAAAATACCAAAATTAGATTTTTTTTTCATCTTATAATGCCTCCTTTAAAAAATGACATCCCAAATTCCATCTATTCTGATTTTTGCTCTAATATTGTACCTTTTTCATCTAGAGTAAAAATAATTAAAATCTTTTTTTACCATAATACCCATGTGTTGAATCTAATGAAACTGATTCGACTAAGTACTCAGGGTCGAATCTGTTGAATTAGAAACACAACTCGACAAAGATGAACCCTAATCAAGCTTTGTTCCGCTGCTTCGCGCACGGCTGGCGTCAACAGCACCGCCGTCATCCTGCTCTTTGCACCTCCTTCAATGGTTTTCTCCTGAATTCCAACGGATAAGACTGCTCTATGCACCTCCTTCTCTCCTACCCCTTTTATCTTTGGTTGCCTCGTAAAAACCAGCAGGATGGTTTTCATTATTAGCTTTGTTTTCTACTGATTATAGAGAACAAATCATGTCACTGATTATTAGATTTTTTTTCTAGTATTTTCAATCATTCTCTTTGCAGTTGTGTTTATTAAATTTGTTTACTGGTGACATGTTTCTGCTGACATTATTTACTGATTTCTATTGACATTTTATTGTTTTAATGACAAATCAGTGAACAAATCATATTTTTTTCAACTGATTTTCTACCATCATTTTTATTGACATGTTTACTGGTGACATGTTTTTACTCATATTGTACATGAACAAATCAGTGATGAAGATATCTGGTTAAATATTTATTGATATGCTTTTATTTATAAATTTGTACAGGATTGGTCCAGATACAATTTATTATAGAATAAAAGCTAAGATCGAGGGACTTTGGAACAAGCAAAATGATGGTCGAAATCATATGTCAAAGGAAGGACGCATGAATGAATGGTTGATTCGCATAAATTTTCCATCTGTGATTTGAAAATGATTTATCCGGTAAGGTTGAATATGAGAGTTCTCAAACATGGCATCTACGATTGTTAAACCAAGGGCAACTGTCAAAGTGAAGAATTCATATAGATCATTCAAATAATTTCAACCACAATTTCAAGCAAAGTTACAGTGAATTTCATCATACCTAATACATAAAGATAACTGCAAATATAAAAAATAGATATAGAACATTTGTTTATCATGACAAACAAAACACATATCATGACAATGATGTTTGTGACAATTAAAACAAGATGAGAGTTGTTTTTCTTTTTTATTTCTTTCAAAACCTCATCTAATCGAGTTTCGATACTAATATGTCATGTGTCATGCATTGCATCATCTCACATGGTCACAAGTCCCGCGTCACGAAGATATGCCTCACGCTCGTTCTCGCACATGTAAAATTTGCAACTTGCTAATTTCTGTAAATTGAAAACAAAAGGAAGTAAACAAAAGCAAGTAAATTGCTAACTGCATTGTGACAATTTATGTACATTAAACAAAAGCAAGTAAATTGCTAACTGCATTATGGCATTATGCTTTACATCATCCATCAGTCTCAATCTTTTACTTGCAAGCAAACTGATTATGCACAAACTATTCTAATAAAGGCAGCATTTGTGCCAGCAAACTGATTATGCACAAATTATGCGAGCAAACCTATTATGCCAGCAAACTGATTATGCATCTTGAGGACGATTGGCCAGCAAGTAAAAGACCGATTGAGTGGTACTGATCAGTCCCGATACCAGCAACCCAATGTCTGGACAGCAAGTAAGCAGTCTCACTACCAGAGATAAAAAAAAACCAGTACAAATTCAATTTCAAGTGGTACCGATCAGGGGCGGAGCTACATGAGGTCAGGGAGGGGCAGCCGCCTCATCCTGAAATTTTTTTTTGCAAAATAAGCTTGTGTATTAGTATGATTTGTTAAATTTTTTTGCAAAATAATCATGTATATTTAAAAATATGCATCATTTTGTCCCTTCCTGAAAAAAATGATAGATCTTGTTCCTCCCTGACGGAAATCTTGAATCCGCCCCTGGTACCGATCAGTTCTCGACTGGTACCATTCATTGTAACTAACCATGTAATTTGTGAAGGTTGTGTGTTTTGAAAGTTATCTTTTTTATAACGAATTTATGAATTGTTTATGATTTTAAATGTTATTATGCATTTATGTTCCTTGAGATTGATATGTTATATCTTTAGAAGCGTTCAAGAAGATGCTCATGGTCTTGAACCATAGAACTCTTTAGATGAAAACATATGATCCTAAATATGTTCACAATCGTGTTAATTAAAGGGAACATTATTTACCATGAAGGTTGTCATGTCAATTGAAAGTACATTGTAGTTCTATAAATGTTGATAAGTGATTATCATTCAATGACATGAGTATATAAAATGGTGATTCTTTATATACTGAACATGACCTAACTAGATGGAGCATTATATGGATTAGTTTTGTGTCATTAATGTTTCCAATGTGTCTTTGAATCTTATATATGAGACATGTAAGTTTTTCACATGAGAAGTATATAATGTGATTACTATTAAAGTCCATTCAAATGATTGGAATAATATAGTAATTCGTTATGTACAACTTGTGCGGGAGAAATTTATATGTCAATATTATTATTGTCCCTCAATTATTTGAGTTATCATATTACTGGGCTCCTTGGTAAAGTGAAATTATATTGCATGCAATATAACTGATGTAGTTATACTTATAATTTACTTGAGAGACCAAGAAAATAATATAATGCAAAAATGACACGATCCTATTTTGCATATTATTTAAAATATCATGAGACAAGGATAGACACAAATTAAGTGGATCAAGCACGTAACGACTATGTCGTTTGAGAGACTATAATGTAGTGATAGAACCTCTTATAGTCCATAATATAAAATATTTTATATTATATCCCAAGATGACGTAGATCCTCTGTAAGGTCACACCAACTGAACAGAAACAACAAGTATTTTACATTTTGAATGATGTATTTAATCTCATAATGTATGAGTTAAAATGTATGTGATAAAATGTTAAAGTAATATGTCATGTAAAATGACATGCTTAGATCATAAAATAAATTTATGAAAATATATGTGAATATTATTTTGTATAATGTTTGAGAGCACTATAAGAATAATAAATTAATTCATATTAGAATAATATAGTAATATTATTTACTCATAAATTAAATCCTTGCAAAATATGATTAGGGAATAACAAGAGAGTAATCATAGCCATTTGTGTAAATAATTAATACAAGTGTTGCCCTAGGACTTGGCTATATAAAGAGGTATGTTTGAGATGAAAAATGACTTTTTCTCTCTCTTCTCACAATGGGATGAATAGTAACCGTGAATAGTAACCCATTTTTCTCCTCTCTTGTGTGTAGAAAGAAAAAACTCCATTGTTCTTCTTTCTCTTCTCTTGCAAGGTTTAGCCACCAAATGAAATAGCTTGTTCATTGAAGATTGAAGATCTAGGTGGTTGGATCTAAGCTCTAACCTCTACATCCATCTATCTAAGGATGTTTTAGGTTGTTGTTTAGGTTCAAGGTGAACCAAGAGACAAGGGTGCTTCCATGGCCGAAGAAGGAAGACGACGATTTCCAAGAGACCTAGAAGAGGAATCGACTCCTCTCTACGAAGAGATTTGACAATCTCTTTAGGTATAATCTTTTATCCACTCTTGTGCAAGAAATAAATGTTTTATTTTCTGTTTTGTTGATGCACAAGAGGTGTTCGATGAAATGTCATAGTATAATTTTGCTTGCAATTGTTATATAAATAAGATCATTTGTGTATTGAGTTAAATAGAGGCAAAAAAATTTAATTTTCGTCCTCTTGAACTTACACATGAAATCCCAACAGTGGTATCAGAGCTTAGGCTTATTTTATAGCAATTAGACTATTTAATTAGTGCTAAATTAAGTGCACAAGTGTTTAGTTACTTATCTCTCAAGTTTTTGTTCATAAATCTGTCCCTTTTGGGTTCTTAAGACATTTAATCACTTTGGTAATTTTTGAATCACGATTTTTGTGAATCTAAAAAATTTCTACATTAGTTTATGATGTGTGGATAAAGATTCTAAAATAAAATGAGGAGTTTAAATCGTTTTATTAAGGTAAACAAAAATAAGAAAAATGGGTACAGTGCTGGATTTTCTATGTCTAGTTTTCTGTTTTGTTGAGATTCAAAATAGCATATCTCAAATTTGGATGAATGGATTCATGCATGCTACCTATCATTAGAAAGATGATGAAGTCTTGTTTCTAGAAAACTATATTTTGTAATACAAAAGTATCACGGATTTTATGTAAAGTTACAAACTACAGAGATGACAACAATCTGTTTTCCAGATCTGGAATTCTGGATTAAAATGTTCTTTTCTCACAAATGGTTAACTATTTTCTGGATATCTTGGTACATATAGAAAGGTGCTTAAATCTAGTTTTCAGAAATGTATGGCTTGAATTTTAATTCGAAAGACACATTTTTTTACATAGAAAACACTAACTGGTGCGCAGCAGGTTGAAACTGGAGACAGTTTCTGAGATTTCATTTTTGTGAAATTTATTGTTGCACAATGATTTGTTTTGTAAAAAAAAAAAAAAAAATATTGTGTTAGGACTCATCCAAGTATGATTGAAAGTGATAGAATTAAAATTTTAAAATTTTAATTAACAATAATGATGATTAAGAACAAACAAGTCAATTTATGTTTTCTAAAAGTCATTAGAGAATATTGGAGATTCTTAAATGCATCATATAGAATAACATTTAAATGATAAATGTTTGTTCTATTGAATAATTGACTTTCTAAAAGGGCAATCAAGCATGACTTGTTTTGTTATTAGGCCATAAGTGAGTGAGAGTTGTGTGAGGCACTTCTCTTTGCTCGCCATGTGGGAATAACTTAAAAGTCATAGGGAATGACATTTAATTGATAAATGTTTATTCTATTGAGATTATTTTTGGGATTTAAAATAATTTAGATGGAATAATAACTTGAGAGATATGGACATAACTAAACAAGATTGAATAGTGCAGTGAGATTATACTTGTATACTAACCCTGTTTTGCAGGAGGATTGTGGGTTTGTATGGCTCAAGATTTCCAATGCTTTGTGTGTTGTAATGAATGATGTGTATGAATGTGTGTAATTGCGGCCTAAGGTGCCATTATTAATTAATTGTAATAATTAAATTATGGCAATGATGTTAGGTTGTCATTCATGTATTAATTCATTCTTGGCTTGCATACCACATAGGATTTTAAATTAGGGTTATTTTAGATGTACTTTTCATTTTGCTTTAGAATAGCTTCATAAGTAAATTGAAAATTGGGTGGGTTTTAGTAGCTTAGATGTGTTCCTTCTGAAGATGATTGATGAAGCTACAAGAATGCAAGAGGGAGCCATACAACCCACGCAACTTATTTATTTTATGAATATGTTGGATAATTTGTATTGTTAGGCTAAGTATTGTTTGGATGATTACATGCCCTACCAAAATTATCAGTCATATTTTCACTATGTCCATGAAAAATGTAAGAGTATCTTTCCTTCTCATTTTATCCACTTTAAGCTAGTAGTCGGAGATAAGCATGAGTGTGACTCTTATTACTAGAAATCGTGGAACTTGCATGGATTAGTTATTAAGCCAAAAATGAGTGGAGTTGTGTGAGGCACATCTTTTGCTCATTATGTGGAAATAACTCATTCATTCTTGTTATCCAATAAAATGAGTTTTCTTAACAAATCACCAAGATTTAGGCTTGGGTTTTGGGAAAGAGAGTTTTATTAAGAAGTTGAATTATTCTTTCTTAATGAAAACGACAAGAGTCATAAGGTTAAGTTTTACTTAAAAGTTTATGATTGGTAAATGATTACCTACCTTGACAAATATTTGGATGAGGTCTATTTATTTGAAAGGGGTCTTGTGTGACTAACAAAACGGACAAACTTTAAATATTTTGTTAGTAAAAATTCTAATTCATGAACAACGATATACCCTTAATGAATTTTATAGCTGTCTATATCTCCTAATTTGTTTTCTATGGTTATAAAACACCCCTTTGCTAATAACATAAAAAAAAGGACAAATGAGAAATATGTCTTAACTATCGTGTCAAAAAGCAAGATGATTGCTAAGAACAAAGGCAATATAAAGAGCAAGACAAGTAAGATGCATCTCTTATTCAATGGCAAAGGATGGAGGAGCTCAAGAGAGCACCTCCAAGAGAAGTAAGGAGAAGGACTCTCCAAACTCTAACATAGAGCGCTTCTATTGCCACGAGAAGGGACATTTCAAAATGAATTGCCCCAAGTACAAGAATGACTTGGATAGAGGCAAAGGTTGAAAGCAAGCATCCCAATGCATACTTGTTATTGAACTAAATTTAAATTTAGTACGATGATCCAAGATTTGGTAATGATACTGAATCCTGTGCTCACTTAGTTTATAATGTGAATGCACTGAGGGATAAAAGATCACTCTCAGAATGAGAGGTTGTGTTGAAAGTTGGTAATAGTGCAAGTATATATGTGATTATACTCGGCACCCTCAACTTACAATTGTCTAGTGGTTTGTATTTAAATTTAAAGGATGTTTATCATGTTTATACAAATGCTATCATTTCTAATAAATGATACTTTGTTTAGTTAAGGATAAACATATGTTGAATGTCAATAACAAGATACTCAAGATGTCACATACCAATAAAACACTTTTTATGGCACTATGTCATGGTCATATAAACAAGAAACACATTTTATCCACTTTAAACTAGTAATTGAGAATAAACATGAGTGTGATCTTAATTGCTAGAAATTGTGAAAATTGCATGAATTCGTTGTTAGGCCAAAAATGAGTGGGAGTTGTGTGAGGCACATCTCTTTGCTCATTATGTGGAAATGACTCATCCATGCTTGTTAACTACCAATCATGACTTTGTTATTAAGCCATGAATTAGTGAGAGTTGTGTGAGGCACAACTTTCTACTCATTATGTGGAAATGACTTGTTCATGTCTGTTAACTACTCAACATGAATTCGTTGTTAGGCCATAAATAAGCAAGAGTTGTGTGAGTCACATCTCTTTGCTCATTATATGGGAATAGTTTATTCATGCTTGTAATCAATAATGTGAATCTTGTTTAACAGGAAAGATGATCAAATCATCGTTAAATGGTAAAGGTGTAAAGACAAACAACTTATTGGAACTCATAAAATGATGTATGTGGTTCTATGAATAAGAGTGCAAGAGTTGATTATAGGTACTTCATTATCTTCATAAATAATTATAGTCAATATGACTATGTGTATCTTATGAAGAATAAGAATGGATTCTTTAGAAAATTCAAAGAATACAAGAATGAAGTAGAAAATCAACTTGACAAAAGAATTAAAGTCCTACGAATTGATCGTGGAGGCAAATACTTGAGTAATGAGTTTAGTACATACTTGAAAGAGTGTGGTATCATACCACAACTCACTCAACCCAGAACCTCGCAGTGAAATGGTGTTTCTGAGAGAATGAATCGAACCTTGATTGATATGGTTCGTTCAATGATGTACCAAACATAGCTATCTTTGTATTTTTGGGGTCACGCACTCCAAACATCAACTCACACACTAAATATTGTTCCATCAAAATCCATTGAGAAAACTCCATATTAGTTTTGGATGGACAAACCATCCAACATATATTTTTCTCAAAGTTTTGGATTGTGAGTCATACGTCAAGCGTATGATGTCAACTAAAATCCAAAATAGATAAATGCTTCTTCAGGAGAGATCCAAAATAAAAAGGTTACAACTTTTAGCACAAGTTAACGAATATTATATTTGTTAAGAATGGTGCAGTATTCTTAGAGAAGAAATTTCTCAAAAGAATCAAAAGCAATGGCAATAGGATAACACTTGAGAAAACTCAAGAGGATCCGCAAGTGATCATGAGATGAATGATAGCATTCAAGATGGTCATGAAATGTCACATAAAGTTCCTTTGATCAGTGGGAGTACAAACAGTCACGCTTCACAAAAGTTTGTTGAAGAGACTTATACCTCTCACCAAGTGTTCGTTCAACTCGACCCGAGCAAGAACCAAATTCACAATAAATTGTGAAAGAAGTTGAGGAGGCTCAATAGGAGTTGCAAGAACATAGTAAGCTTAGAAAGGTCAACAAGGAAAAGAAGAAGACCTGATTTTTATATAGGTCTTCATGAAGTCTTGGTAATGGATACCGAAGATCCCCCGACCTATGAAGAAACAATGGAAAGAAAATACGGCAGACAACCATAATTCGAAATAAAATTCATGTATTGCAATCAAGTGTAGAACTTGATAGATCTTCCTTAAGGAAATAAACTCATTAATAACAAATGAGTTGTTAAAAGGGAGATGGACATGAATAGTAACATGAAAAACAAGGCAAGACTTGTAATGAAAGGTTTTAGTCGAATTCAAGAGATTGACTATGACGAAACCTTTTTCACAAGTTTTCATGTTCAAATCTATTCGGATTATGCTAGGTATTGATGCATTTTAGGATTCTGAAATCTGTCAATTGAATTTCAAAATAACTTTCCTAAATGGTAAGATAGATGAGGATGTGTACATGTTACAACATCAAGATTTTGATGATCCAAAGAACAGCAACAAAGTATGCATGCTTCAAAGAGCCATTTATGGCATGAAGCAAACATTGAAGATGTGGAACAAGCGCTTTGATGAAGAGGTTAAAACTCATGGATTCATTCAAAGCAAGGAAAAACCTTGAGTATACAAGAAGGTTAGTGGGAGTCATATGTAGCTCTAGATCTTGCATGTCGATGACATATTGTTAATGAAGAATGAAGTATCTTTGATGGAGCAAACAAAGAGCTCATTGAAAATAATGTTTTTTCAATGAAAGACATGAATGAGGCTCAATATGTCTTAGAGATTAAGATATATAGAGATAGTCCTCACAAGCTCATTGGCCTAAGTCAAAAAGTTTAAATTGACAAAATCTTGGAAAGATTCCGTATGGGAAATTTCAAGAAGGAAAATGTGTCAATAAAAGTGTTGTGCAATTTAACAAGTTACAATTTGTCACAACACACAAAGACATAAAATGCATGAAGAATGTTTCCTATGAATCAGTCATAGATTGCATCATGTATGTTATGGCTTGTAGACTGGATGTCGGGTATGCTCTAAGAATGACAAGTCATCATTAGACTTCATCTACTCCTAATTATTGGACTGCAGACAAGAATATTCTTAGGTACCTAAAAAGGACCAAGAATAAGTTTCTTGTCTCTGGTGGTCAAAGAGAGCTCATTGTAGAAGACTACACTGATGCTAGTTTTATAACTGATCCAGATGATCAATCTGAATACGTCATTCTTCTGATTGGTGGTGAAGTGAGTTAGCATAGTTGGAAGTAATCAACTATGACAAACTCAATCACCTCAGCGGAAGTCATGGCGGCCGCAGAGGCAAGCAAAGAAGAATGGATAAAGAAGTATCCTAAGAAACTTAGTGTTGTCTTGTCCTGTGAAGGATCCTTGGAGTTGTTTTGCTACAATAGTGCATCTATTATACAAATCAAGGAGCCAATATCACATCATAAGACAAAGTACATGATAGAGAGTACTTCGTGACTCGAAACTTTATAGACAAAGGCAAAATTATATTAATATGGGTAGACACAAACAGCAACATAGCTGATTCCTTGAAAATGCTTTTATCGTAAGCCAAGAACGAAATTCATTTCGAGTCCATGATTCCACAAGATCATGGAGAATGGCTTGAAAACTAAATTGAAAGGGTTCTCTCTTTTTAGAGTTTATGCATATAAGAAACTTTAAAAACAAGTGGGAGACTGAAGGTTGTGTGTTTTGAAAGTTATTTTTTTTATAACGAATTTATGTTCCTTGAGATTGATATGTTATATCTTTAGAAGCGTTCAAGAAGATGCTCATGGTCTTGAACCATAGAACTCTTTAGATGAAAACATATAATCCTAAATATGTTCACAATCGTGGTAATTAAAGGGAACATTATTTACCATGAAGGTTGTCATGTCAATTGAAAGTACATTGTAGTTCTATAAATGTTGATAAGTGATTATCATTCAATGACATGAGTATATAAAATGGTGATTCTTTATATACTGAACATGACCTAACTAGATGGAGCATTATATGGATTAGTTTTGTGTCATTAATGTTTCCAATGTGTCTTTGAATCTTATATATGAGACATGTAAGTTTTTCACATGAGAAGTATATAATGTGATTACTATTAAAGTCCATTCAAATGATTGGAATAATATAGTAATTCGTTATGTACAACTTGTGCGGGAGAAATTTATATGTCAATATTATTATTGTCCCTCAATTATTTGAGTTATCATATTACTGGGCCCCTTGGTAAAGTGAAATTATATTGCATGCAATATAACTGATATAGTTATACTTATAATTCACTTGAGAGACCAAGAAAATAATATAATGCAAAAATGACACGATCCTATTTTGCATATTATTTAAAATATCATGAGACAAGGATAGACACGAAATAAGTGGATCAAGCACGTAACGACTATGTCGTTTGGGAGACTATAATGTAGTGATAGAACCTCTTATAGTCCATAATATAAAGTATTTTATATTATATCCCAAGATGACGTAGATCCTCTGTAAGGTCACACCAACTGAACAGAAACAACAAGTATTTTACATTTTGAATGATGTATTTAATCTCATAATGTATGAGTTAAAATGCATGTGATAAAATGTTAAAGTAATATGTCATGTAAAATGACATGCTTAATCATAAAATAAATTTATGAGAATATATGTGAATATTATTTTGTATAATGTTTGAGAGCATTATAAGAATAATAAATTAATTCATATTAGAATAATATAGTAATATTATTTACTCATAAATTAAATCCTTGCAAAATATGATTAGGGAATAACAAGAGAGTAATCATAGCCATTTGTGTAAATAATTAACACAAGTGTTGCCCTAGGGCTTGGCTATATAAAGAGGTATGTTTGAGATGAAAAATGACTTTTTCTCTCTCTTCCCACAATGGGATGAATAGTAACCGTGAATAGTAACCCCTTTTTCTCCTCTCTTGTGTGTAGAAAGAAAAAACTCCATTGTTCTTCTTTCTCTTCTCTTGCAAGGTTTAGCCACCAAATGAAATAGCTTGTTCATTGAAGATTGAAGATCTAGGTGGTTGGATCTAAGCTCTAACCTCTACATCCATCTATCTAAGGATGCTTTAGGTTGTTGTTTAGGTTCAAGGTGAACCAAGAGACAAGGGTGCTTCCATGGCCGAAGAAGGAAGACGACGATTTTCAAGAGACCTAGAAGAGGAATCGACTCCTCTCTACGAAGAGATTTGACAATCTCTTTAGGTATAATCTTTTATCCACTCTTGTGCAAGAAATAAATGTTTTATTTTCTGTTTTGTTGATGCACAAGAGGTGTTCGATGAAATGTCATAATATAATTTTGCTTGCAATTGTTATATAAATAAGATCATTTGTGTATTGAGTTAAATAGAGGCAAAAAAATTTAATTTTCGTCCTCTTGAACTTACACATGAAATTCCAACAGTTTGTGCACTTGTAAAATACAGATTGAGTGTAGCTCACAAGTATCATCACAGAGCACGCAGTATGGATACATAATTATCGACAGGGAGGCATTGGAGAAGGATTGAGCAAAGCTGCTCCCGGATTTGGTATGACGACGGTACACGAAGATGGATTGTGCGGAGCTGCTAGGGGTTCCTTGCCTCTGGTCCATGCTCCTCGGGTTCATCTCGTCAAGGGTTCCGTTGGGTTTTGTCGTGAGAGAGAGGTGGGCTACATCGCCTCAGGAGCAAGAAAGATCCCACGCCTCATGTCAGTTCGATCGAAATGTAACTAATCGAAGGGTTGTGCTTTGTATGGAAGGCAAAACTGACAAGTGGGCCATAGAGCAGAAATGAGGGCATTTTGGGAAATAATAAAATTATTTATCAATTTTATTAACATTTAAATCGTTAATTCAGATATTGGAGAAAATCAGAATTGATGCAATTTGGGGTGCAATTTTTCAAAGGATGCTTTATAAAGGTGGCAAAAATCTAATTTTGGTGTTTTTTAGTGGCATGAAGTCAAATTCCTCAAAAAATAATTACAGTCTCGACGAATGGTTTTGCAACACAATGGTTAGACACTATATCCAAAGCATAAAGGCTAGACACACGGTAGATAATAGTAGAATGATTTTCTCAAATAATATCTCTAAGAGTTTAGAAAAGTTTTGGATTAATAAGATTGAGTCTTAGCAAGAGCTTTAGCAAAAGGTTTAGCAAGGTTGGTTTCAAGCTCTTTAATGGAGGTTTTTTTTTCTTTTTTTTTAGTGTATAGGATGATGATGAAGAATGGGAGAAGGACTACTTTTAAATAGAGCTTGAAAAGCCTTTCAATTCGATCAATTTCCTTTACATTGTTGTACAACGCTATACAACGTTGTAAAAGGAGAAAGTCATAAAGCAAAATATGTCAAAAATATAGTCGTTGCACTGAATTTAGTTTCTTACTTCGTTACACAACGAATCAGTTCGTTACCCAATGAAGTACGAGATTTTGAAAATTGTACGTTACAACATGCTGAATTTCCTATAACGAAGTACTTCATTGTACAATAAAGTATGAAACTTTCTGAGCAGCTCTCTGGGAATTTCACTTCATTACACAACTTATTTTGCATTGCTCTTTGGTACTTCGTTGTACAACGAAGTATAACATTGTACAACAATGTATTGTTTAGGTTTCAATCTTGCTTTTTTTAACTCAATTTTATTAATTCAAAATTATTAGAAACTCAAGTAGAGTTAACATAAGATATAGCTGATATAGCTTGATTGCTTCATCCCTTGATATCCTTGAGCTTCTTGCTTGAGTCTTCTTTTTCTTTGTGCTTGAATTGAAATGTAAAATAAAAACTTCAAAACAATTGTTAAATATAAAACTTAGTTTTGCAAATTAACAAATCAGAGAAATAGTTTGGTACAACAAAATGGTGCATACTTGTGTGGAGGTACATAACGGAGTACCTTCGTACTTACCTTTGTTGGCTCATCCTTACTGGTCGCATCAGATGGCCTTAGAGATTCATTTGAGGCTTCTTTCTCAGTTATGAAGAAATGCTCTTCATCATTTTGTTGCTTGTCCTTACTTGCGGGTTGAACTCTCGCATGATATGGCATGGGAGGGTCTTCGTATTGCGCTCTATTGTGTAGCGTGTGTTGGATTGCCTTCACATCCATTAGATTCGGGTCTGATTTGGGAGGATGAGTACTCGATTCGATAGCAAAGTGGGCGGCTTGTTGAGCCACATAAGTCTCAAGTAGCTTGTTTTGAGTGGCCAACAAGTCTACTTTGGTTGTTAGTTCATCAAGTTCTAATTTTGGCTCTCCATAAAGGTTTCAAGCATTAACTCAAAGTTTGACTTTGTTTGAGAACTACTTGAACTTTGATTTGCATTTTGGACAAATTGTTCGGATCCGTACTCTTGGTTACAGTAATCCTGATTTGGCATGTTAAAGTGTTGGTTGCCTTGGTTACCTTGGCCACCTTGGGTCGGTTATTGATTTTGTTTTCAAGAAAAAATTAGGTGATTCCTCCAACTCGGGTTATAAGTGTTGGAATAAGGATTGTTATTCGGTCTGAAATTCACTAGGTTAACTACATTTACACTTTCGTAATTTCCTTCATTTCCTACACTTAACCCATAATTCACCAAAAGTTGGTCTATACTACCACAAAAGAAGAAGAAACGGGAGAAGAATTTACTGACTTGATGCGTAATTCGTCGATCTTATGGTTTAGAGCAGCTATCTCATCGGCAATCTTGGTGTTGGTGTCGACTTCACGTACTCCTCGCTGCAGGAGAACCGACGCTTTCCTTGGATTGTGCCACTGACTTTGGTTCAGCGCCATGTCATCGATTAATTTGAAGTTGTCCATAACTTCTTTGTTGAAAAAACTCTCGCCAACTGCTACATCAAACATTTCCTTGTCGTGCGACAATAGACCTCCATTGAAAATATGAATCGAAGACCATGCTTCGATCACGTAATGTGGACAACTCCTTTGCAAATCATTGTGGATTCGATGTCGTATATTATTAGTCTTGGATGGTGGGAAGAATTTGTTCAGAAACGCGTTAGCCATCTTAGGCTAAGTATCCATATTTTTCGGCCTTTGCCCACGAATCCAACACTTTGCTCAGTCGGCCAAAGAAAAGGTGAACGTCATGCGCTTGAGATCCTCGCTTGAGATTGTGTGAACCTTGATTGTGCTGCAAATTTCTTCGGAGTTTGTGAGGTGTTGCATGGTGTCTTCATGCGGCAGCTCGTGGAAAAGATTTCGTAGCACCATTGTCACATATCCCTGCGGAATTTGGTCACTGATTTTGTCCGCTCGAGGGGTTGTTTAGTCTCTTAATGGATGATTCAGATCAGCCCTTAGATTTTCTTAGTTCGCTTGGTTAAGTGTGGTAGCCCGTGTTTGCTCGAGTTCTCGTGCCATTTCATCACGCTTGGCACAGAGAGCAACGAGTTGTTCCTCAAAAGTCTCGTTTCCAGTCATGTTTAAAATTTGCGAAGTTAGATCAACAATTGGTCTTTTGCTTGCTTTCTTATTCATCCTCTTGTAGAAGAGGTGTGTCGATCCCTGTCTTGATAATAACTCAACCAAATCAGTGACATTCAGGGTTGATGTTCTCCTGCCAGATTTCAAATATCTGCAAATAAAGAAGAAAGAGTGAATTGCAAACAACAAAATTCTGAAACAAAAAAGAAAAAGTACTCAATTTTAAACATTATGTTCAACTAGAAGATATTATTGTCTCCAGCAACGACACAAAAAACTTGATGGATTTGGTATGATATTGTTAATTATCAAGTCTTCAAAACCTATAACACCGAGTTTTAGGGCTGCAAGTATACAACATGTCTATTGTGGTACTTAAGGTGTCGAATTCCACAAGGACAATTCGATCTTCTAAATGATTCTTACTAATTTAAATCTAAGCGATTGAAGAATTGATGGTTTGATTTTCAAATGTTGAATGGTTTAAAAGGAGTAAATAAGTTAATTAAATAAGGTTTAAATCAGGAAAAGTAAGCCTAGAATTAACGGGATCACCACCTACTTGCTTATTATACAACTGGTTAATTAAGACAATTATTGGTCAATATGGATACCGACGATCAAATGTTGGTATTATGTGTTGATCTCTCAAATTAATACCATATTTGAGGCAATTTGGGGTTTATAATTACTCTAAACCTAAATTGAACCCAAGTTATAAAACTATGCTTAATTAAGATTCACTAAGTCAAACTACTTAACAATTTGGCCTTCATAGTTCAACTTAATAGTTCCTAACAAAATCCCTTAAACAACTAATCCTTCCTCTTGGACTTGATTTGCCTAAGTGTTTCTACTCAGTTCGGGATTCTAATTTGCACCTTCTCAAATTCAAACAAAAACCCTAATATTGAAGTAAAATCAAGAGAAACAATAATTAACACAAAAATCATTCTTAAATCAAGCCATTGCAAGTAAGCAAGTTTCAAATTCTCTCTAATCCTACAGAGGTGATTAGCTTCTCATGGAGGAAGAAAATACAAGAGAAGATGAAAACATAAATACAAGAAAGAGACTAGAGAAATTAAACCGAAAAAATCACGCTCGCATGTCTTAGATCTCTCCTCATTAATCTCCTGACCTAGATTCACTCTTTCCTCTCTGAACTCCATCCTAGCAGTGGAAAATACAAATGAACAAAGATAGAGAAAGAATCTCTCATAATTCTATTTAATTCCCCAAGCAGTTTGAATTTCGAATCCAATCTTTGCAGGCCGCAGTCTTGTGAAGGGACGTCTTCTGACAAGCTTTCAAATCTTGATTTCTATTGAATATTTGCGGTCGCAAGACAATTCCTGCAGCTCGCATAAAGTAGTTGTGGATTTCATGGTCTTCTTGGTGGCTCCTTGGGAAATTTCTCGCGGCTCGAAAGGAAGACATTGTGGCCGCAAGAATCATTGTGAACTGCTCTTGATCAGCCTCTAACATGTTGGGCCCTCTGCGTGGTTTTCATCAAATCTTTGCAGCCCGCAAAGAAGTGCAAATTGCACTATTTCTTCTGCTCGATGTTTCGAGCTCCGATTTGGGGTATGTTTGACTCAATTCCTCTCGTACGTGAATCAAAACATGGAAATAGAACAATACCACGAACTTGCATGTTTTTAACCTAAAATTAAACTAAATTATCCTAAAATAGTATGAATCGGTCCAATTTGCCTCCTAAACCCTAGTAATTGATATATATAAAATGAACTTATCAGAGGGTTGAAATGCCTCCACCTTTTTTTGTGCCTTTATTTTTCCTCAAAATCCATCTTTCAAATCTAGATCATTAATTATTTCTTGATGAACGGTGTAGATTTGAAAGCATAATGGAGGTACCCAAAAGTGAAGGCATTTGAACTAGGGGTGTAAACGGATCGGATAATATCCAACTCTTTGTTTACTGTCTTTTGTAACTCTGCTTCTTTTATAAAAAGAAAGTGGCGGGTTATCACACTTATTTCAAGAAAAATTAAGAAAAAAGGGGAAATGCCACATGATGCCCTCGAACTTTTCGTTAATTAGTCCCTGAATTTCTAATTTGAAGAAATACGTGATAAACTTTGTGTGTTCAATGATGATGACCTCTCCAGCACCCCCCGAGTTTATTGATCATTTAATGCTCTCTTTTATTTACAAAATGCTCTATTTTAATAACTTTTTAGCTTTTTAGGAGTCTGTTAAGTTTTAGAGAAATTATTTTAGTACTCTTAATCACGTACTCCATACTTGTATCCCGCATAAGACAAAATATTTCCATTTTTTTATTTCAGATCTATGCTTTCGTCCCCTACTCTCATTTCTCTTTTTTCTTATTCTTATTTTGTCTTATTCATTTTTTTGAACTTATTTCTTTCTCTCCCAACTGCATATTTCTTCCTTTTTCTTTCTTTCTTTCTTTATCGATGAAAACATTAAAAAAACATCGCTGAATCAATGCTTTGCATGGATGAGTTGGTGAAAAACATCGATGAAATGTTGTTTCGTATCGATGAATCGATTAAAACATTGAAAAACATCGCTAGTATTATCACATGAGAGGTTAGTATGACCACCAGAAGTTAGCATGATCACATCAGATGTATTATGACCACCAGAGGAGTTAGTATGACTATATGAGATGTTAGTATGACCATCAGAGGAGTTAGTATGACTATCTGAGATGTTAGTATCACCATCAGGATTAGTATGACCATCAGAGGAGTTAGTATAACCACCTGGGATGTTAGTATGACCATCAGAGAAGTTAGTATGATAATATCCTTAGTTAGTATTAGCACATTCTTATATAGTGCAGATTAGACTTGAAACAGTGGAAACAAAAGACTTAAAATAACTAGTCTGAACACCTGCTTTATTTAATCTTAAACCTTTTTTATTTAGTATGCACACCTATTTTATTCAGTATGCACACTATTCATGTACAAAAAAAATACTTGGAACAACTTGTATAACCATTAGAGGAGTTAGTATGATCCTTAGTTAGTATTAGCACATTACATTCTTATATAGTGCACATTATTTAGTCTGAATCCCTCTTTTATTTAGCTTGTACCTTATCTTTGGGCAAAACAAACTTCAACAACTAGTATGACCATTGGAGGAGTTAGTATAATAACCTGAGATGTTAGTATAACCATCGGAGGAGTTAGTATGACCATATCCTTAATTAGTACACACACCTATTTTATTTAAATGCACACCATTTCTGTACAAAACAGACTTGAAACAACTAGTATGAATACATATTTTATTTAGTGTAAATACTTTTTTTATTTAGTTTGTGCCTCATTTTTGTGCAGAACTGACTTCAAGCAGTGCAAAAATAGACATAAAATAACTAGTATGAACACTTATTTTATTTAGTATGAATACTTGTTTTATTTAGTCTGAACACATATTTTATTTAGTCTGAACTAGTATGTGTAGGATTTCATGATGTGAATCGGATAAAATTTAAAAAAAATTATTCGATGACATATATGATCGACTCATTATTGCTAATTTTACTTCATTTGTTTACATCACTAATCACAATCATATATGTTCTTACAAGAGGGATTGTGATACCATACCTATGGTCTTTAACGTAGCTCTATTCCTCTTCGGTTCACCTTGAATCCGAAACAAGAACAGCATCGAGTTCGTGCTAGCGTCCTCTTCGTCCGCTCCTAGCTTTTTCGTCTGTTACTTAATCGATTGCTTAATCGATAAATATTTAGCAAATATTTAGAGAAAGAGATAAATTTAAGTTAAAGTAGTAACCTCATAATCTCTGGCTAGATATGATATTTATAGGCTCTAAACATCATATCAAGACTATTCAAATTCCTTTAGAAATTAAGGCATTAATGAAATTTAAACCGACATTAACTGCTGATCTTTCAGCACTAAAAGTGTCATAACTTTTTCTGAAGAACTCCAAACGACCTTAAATCTTCACCATTGGATTCTACACTTCAAGGGATATAATTTGCATAGGCCATTTGTCCAAATTGGTTACCGTTTGACCTTTCAAATTCCTGTTAAAGAGCCTTAAAATCTGACCCGAATTTGAGGGCATAATTATGAATCTCTTCTCTATCTCTTTATTTGTTAAATAAATTATTTGGCTTTGGGCTTTAAATAAATTTATATCTCATAATAATATTATCATATTGTTATAATAATGAAACGTATATTATATTCATAATATACACTTTTCAATAAATTATTTTCTCGCTAGGAAGTCACATCATGTGACATAATATTTTAATAATTCCAATATGTACATTTATTTCATGCAACATGAATCTCGTACATATATTAAAATATTTATTCTTGTTTCTCGTTCAGTTGGTGTGACCTATGTTGAGGATATATTATATGTTGGCAATGAGATAAGACAATTTATTTCATAAACTGTAAGCGATATTCTAGCTATATATTACAATTACCCAAATAATACAGATGTTTAGTTAATCTTTACAAAACACGATCCTTCTAGTAATGTTATCATTGACATTACTTGTGTCTATTCCTTGCTTTATGATATTATAATTATTATACAAAGTAAGACTGTGTCATCATTGTATTATAATTGTTTATTGGTCTCCATCAAGTAAACTATAAAATTATAATTGCACTTCAGTTATATTGGATCCATTTATAATTATACTTTACCAATAGACCCACAAAATATCATTTTTTATTAGTTATTATTAATGAGTGACAATGATGCTCTTGACATATATTCTTTTCCAGCACAAGTTATATATAAAGAACTATTACTTTATCATTACTTGTTGTAAGTAGCTTTTAATAATAATTACGTTATACATTTCTCATGTGAAAATGATACATGTCTTAATCTTATAATCAAAGACACGATAAAAACATTGATGACACAAACACAATGCATATAATGCTTTTATATATTAGGTTTGTTTAATATATGAAACATTTCATATATTTGTGTTATTAAATGATAATCTTTTATCAACGTTTGCAGAACTATAACGTACTTTTAATCAACACGACATATTAGTGGCATATTAGTGTTTTCGCTAATATCTAAGATCTGTAAATATTTTAGAGTTGTATATTTATTATATTTAGAGTTATGCGATTCAAGACCAAGTGCATCTTTTTGAACACATCTAAATATGAATATAGAACTCATGAAACAAGATGTGAATAACATCTAATTCATAAATATAACATAAAAATAATCATCAATAGATAACTTTTAGAACACAAAGCTAGCAATCTCCCACTTGTTCTTAAAGTATGACCATATTCTTAGTTAGTATGAGCACAAAATAATGTTTGATCTTCGAACGGATGTAACTTTTGACTCGTAACTTTGGTTCACGCATATGAGCACTTTCAGAAATGACAAAACACGATGCACACACTTTATCGGGGTGTAACCCCGTAGAGATGTTGTTTTGACCTTGAAAAACATTTCTAAAACCTGCAAATCACTTTTTTTTAGCTTTTGTGCACCTTTTTTGCTCAAATTTTCTCAAAAAAATGCTTCAAATAGTACAAAAATATATTTCAAACAACTAATATGAAAATATGTTACATTTAGTCTGCACTCCATACTTTTTGTGCCAAACAGACATGAAACAGTGCAATAAGACTTGAAACACCTAGTATGAACACCTCTTTCAACTAGTATGAACCCATGTTTTATTTATTTTGATGAACACCTGTTTTATTTAGTCTATGCTTCATTTTGTGCAAAACAGACTTGAAACAACTAGTATGAACATCTATTTTATTTAGTCTTAACATGTTTTTATTTAATCTGAAAATCTGTTTTATTTAATATGTGTCTCATTTTTTTTATGTAGAACTGACTTGAACCAATGTAAAAACAGACTTGAAACAAATAGTCTGAATACCTGTTTTATTTAGTTAGAACACCTATTTTTTTGTCTGAACACCTATTTTATTTAGTCTACACTCATACACTCTATGCAAAACATTTTTAATAGTGTGAAGGGCAAAAACGTTCAGAATAATGCGCGTAGTCCAACTTTTCATTTTTATGCACTTTGACTGTTTGACTTTCCATTTTTTAAAATTATTTGACTGTTTGACTTTCTCTTTTTAGAAAGTTAGTTGGGGTACTCCTACGAGGTACAAGAATTGATATACAGTTAGTCAATTACTAAGTTTTATTAGCCTGCCAGGTGTAGTACTTGTTATACATGCACATCTATATAAGGAAAAATATTATTTCCTCTTTGCTCAAAATTTTCAGATTTGTTCTTCAGTTCAGTTGCAATGCTTATGAATATTCACTACTACAGAAAAGCCTTTTAATAGCAGATAAAAAAACCTTTTAATAGCATACATGGGCTGGCTATTAAAGGTGGGTGTACATCCCGCTGTAAAAAAAGGCCCTTTAATAACGGACCCTAACATGCGTCCGCTATTAAAGCCCACATTTTATAGCGGTGCTCTGGCTAGCTCCGCTATTAAAAGGCACCTTTTATAGCCGATTGTACTGTACATTCGCTATAAAAAGTCTCTTTTAATAGCGGGTTTCACATAGGGTCCGCTATAATAGGTTTTGAAAAATAAAAAATGTTGTTGTCAGCTTGTGTATTTGTTGCGAAATTGACTAATTTGATAGGCATTTTGCAGAAATGTCTGTTCGTAATATATAATCAAAAGAAAATTTGACTATTTGCGAATATGTCGTTTTGCTTAATTTACTTTTCTTTGTATATTAGATGTAATATGATTTTGAACAATCTAATTTTATTTTTAAACGATCTTATGAAACAACCTAATTTTATTTTTTACAGTAATATTTAAACGAGTTGTGAAAAAAACTTTTTTACAGTAATACTTAAAACTCATATATATATATATTTGCAGTAATACTTAAAACGCAATAAGATTTGAAGGATGAAGCAAAATGAGGAAAGATTTTTGTGGGAAGAATGATGAATTAGGGAAGATTTATGCGGGTAGAAGGAAGAATGCGGAAAGATTTCTGTTAATGAATAATGATGAAGAGTTCATGTTCAAATAGAAAACAAAAAATATTGGAAGAAAAAATGTGTCTTAATCTGTGGGATTGATTTTTTGGAGCGTTGGATTGACAAGAATTAACGGTCGGATTGGAACTACATGGTGATTCGTGGGAGCAAAAATTTTATAGCGGACTGTTATGTAATTCCGCTTTTAAACATTTTATAGCGGACTTCGGGTGCCATCGACCTTTAATATCGAACTCCTGGTACCATCCGCTATTAAAAAAATATTTTATAGTGGATCCTCAACTACATCCGCTATAAATGACCTTTAATAGCTGATCCAAGATAAAATCCGCTATTAAAGACGATCTTTTATAGTGAACCCACTCCTTCATCCGCTATAAAAGATATTTATAGCGGTCCTTTGAGTGACCCGCTGTTAAATGTTAAAGATCTTTTTTGTAGTAGTGATTTTATAATTTACAGAACTTTCCTGTCATCCGCTATCTTGATAAAAGTATACGAGTTAAGTGATAAAATGATAATAGTTGAATGACAAAGCAATAATATCCAATTAAGTTAATTACATAAGAGAAAAGTTACACTCATCCATCCTTAATTTCTCAAATTTGTCCTCCGATTTCAATTTCACAACACTCCATTTACAAAGTGATAGTTCCTAAGGTCTGTTTAAAAAAAAAAATACAAAGTGATAATACTTCCTTTACAAATTGACAATACTTAGTTTACGTTGGCCCATTAATATTATTTTTAGTTTCATTTATTTCATATGTATTAACAATTTACATTGCTTCATATGTGAAGTTTCTTCCATTACTACTATTAGTTGTTACTTTCTTCTCAAAACGATTGTTCATTTGTGCTAGCTTGCATCAATTTCGCTTTATAAATATTAACACTTTATTTTATAAGTATTTTGCATTTTTAATACATCAGTAGTTGACAAATTTAGAACACGTTCACATTCAACTGAACGTCAAAGCTTATGATAAAAACTTTCAGTTACAAAATTTCACATTAAAATTTAATTAACTTGAAGAACTAAAAAATAAGTTATTTTTTTATCTGGATAAGAATCTACAGGTTTACTTCCGTACAAGAGGAAGAAACAAACAAAGTGGCATTGTCATATTTGAGCAACTTTTCTTTAGAAAAAAAAAGATATTTAGGCAACTTTAAAAAGGATGATTTTTGTGTGGATAAAACTAACTTCAAAAGGATAACAATCAGGTCAGTATAACAAAAATATTGGTGATTTTGAAGATGTTGATTGACAAGTAACAACACTTGTAACACAAAATTAATTCAGAAAGTAAGAGCAACCTCTAATTTGTAATTTCCAATTGAACTTTCGATCGCTTTCTTTTACCTTTCACATCCAATTGATCCTAATCTTTCTGTAACCTGTTATCTTTCTACAGCAAGAAATATGTTAAGTTTGAGAATTGGTGCCGACCATAGCTTTTCTAACACTTGTGTGGCAGCCTGCCGAGATCAAAAGGAGAATTAGTTGGAATTTGACACGTCTTAGTACAGATTGGTGATACACCACCAATCACCATTCTTAGATAGTTCTTTTACATGGGTTGGAGACACATCACCTATCGCCTATGTTATTCGGATACTTCACGGTACCTTGCAGTACTGTATAGGATATGTATCAGATACTCGGATATTTCTTGGAATACGTATCTGATAAGCCACGTGACGTATCAAAATTGGCGTATCTGATTATTTTATTCACTTTGACATACGAATTCGATCTCTGATACGCCTCGATACATTTCGAAACTCTATGTGACAATTATGTCTTGTAAAAATGCTGACAATTTTTGTTATATCGCTAGAAAAATTAGTGAAGCATGAAGCATGAAGGAGATTCGAATCCAAGACAAGCTACACTATTAATTTTTTATTAATTTGTTTATTAAATTCTAATATTATTGATTATTTTAAATTAAAAATTAATATATATAGCCGCATCTGTATCTAATAATTTTTGAAATCGCCGTATCGCTGCACTCGTATCGTATCTGATACGATACCCGCACCCACACCCGTGCAACACAGCCTATCGCCTTCCATATCTATCATATATCATATTAGGAAATATAAGAGCGGGCGTATTCATTTCTGAAATTTTTGGAGTTTCTAATTTGATGTAGCAGTTTCTAAATAAGTTTCACGTATGTATATGAGTTTCTTATTTAGTAATTTTGCTACAGCGTTTTTATTTAGCAATTGTGCTTTAGAGTTTGTATATTCTGACGTGGCTTAATCATTAGAAATTGATCAATTTTCCACAGTACTGATAGTATTTGTTGAAGTGTCTAGTTTCAGACATTGAGAGTTTAGAAACTAAAAACTGAAAATTTTAAAACTGATGTGGCAATTATTTGAAAACTCCAAAAGTTTCAACGATGAAGGTGCTCTAAAAATTATAATATATCAAGTAAATCACATTTAAGTTTGTTAAAAATAGAGATGAATAGGAAACCAGAAACAAGAATTAGATTCGAAGCATTTGGAGTAAATAAAAAGATTAAATAGGAAAGGTCTCGACTCTCGTCCTCACCAAAATTACTGTTACACAAACTACTAAAAAAATGAAAAATGTTCTAGCGATACTGAGTTTGATACGCGATCGATACCAACTGGAGATCTCCTATCGCTGAACGCTCATTTCCAACTTTCGATCATCAGTTTATTTCCATATTACGCATATTTTCTGTCTCTCTCTCTCGCGTGTGCGCCATTACTTTATCTTCGTGATCTATTCCTCTCTTAAACTTCATTTTTCTTTTGTTGTGCATGTTAATTGAAAACGTCAGCATACAAAATATGATTGTCAGACATGTTATTCTAGTTGTCATGCATGTTAGTTGATTTACTATGCATAATTATTTGGTTATGCATGTTAATTGACAACGCATGCATACTAATTTGATTGTCATTAATATTATTCTAGTTGTTATGCATGTTGGTTGATTTTACTATGCATATTTATTTTGGTTATACATGTTAATTGAAAACGCATGCATACTAATTTGGTTGTCATGCATGTTATTCTAGTTGTTATGCATGTTGGTTGATTTCACTATGCATATTTTGGTTATGCATGTTTTTTTTTACTCATTGCCCGTAGGCTTACAACACACACCCACAAAGAAATTAGAAAACAAACTTGAAAAATCCCCTAAAATTGCCTCAGCCGAGGCTTGAACCCCAGACCTCCCCCATAGAGGTCTTGTGTCTTACCACTACACTAGGTAGAGCTTGACTTATGCATGTTAATTGAAAACACATGCATACTAATTTAGTTGTCATGCATGTTATTCTAGTTCTTATGCATGTTATTTAATTTATTATGCATACTTATTTGGTTATGCATGTTAATTGAAAACGCATGCATACTAATTTGGTTGTCATGCATGTTATTCTAGTTGTTATGCATGTTATTTGATTTATTATGCATACTTACTTATTCTAGTTGTTATGCATTTTTGTTATTATGCATGTTAAATTTTATTTTTATGTTGTTATGCTTGTTAGTTGATTTATTATGAATACTTAATTGGTTGTTATGCATGTTATTATAATTGTTATAGTAGTTTTGTGATGTAATGCAGCTTAAACTTCATTTTTCTGTTGTTATGCATGTTGGTTGAAAACACATGCATACTTATTTAGTTGTTGTGCATGTTATTCTGATAGTTTTTTTTATTGTAATACAGCTTAAACATCATACATCATTTTCTATTATTGTGCATGTTAATTTAAAACGCATGCATACAAAATTTGGTTGTTATGCATGTTATTCTAGTTGTTATGCATGCAAAATTCACATGTATACGAAATGAAAATCTATAATAAATTATCATGCAGTCAAACTCAAATAACATGCATTACAATGCGTTTAACATGCATAGTGATGTGCGTATCGATTGCATATAACAAAATAGCAACTGGAGAGGACGATTTTGTACAAAATGAAGACGTTTTTCGCGAAAAATGGACGTGTGTATCAATCGCGTATCAAATCGCGTATCAGTGTATCAGCTCCCTAAAAAAATATGTATTTTGAGACGCGATTCGGTTACAATATTAAAATGACAAAATTTTAAATTAAAAATGACTATTTTTTATGAAACATCTTTTTCTTTTGCGAAATGACTAAATTTTAAGGTCTTATTTATTCCTATCAAAATTTGCATACATTGGAACAATTCAATTTTCGTTGTTCCCATCTGTTCTTTACTCGTCGAATTCAGCAATTGTATTTGAGAATTCCATAATGGTGTATATTATCATTCTATACAATACCAAAATTGCAGAGCTCGACGTAAGAAGTTTTTATAAACGCGTTATGCGGAACCATGTACAATCATACAACCATTGGATCAAAATCTGATGTTTTATAACTCCCTAGTATTCCTACTTTTTGGGACCGTCAACAATTTCACTTTGTATTTTATAAGACTGCTATGTATATAAAAAGGGTGATGCCGTGCTCTTACGTCTCTCGTTAGAAAACAAAAATAATTAATGCTTTACTCTGTTCATTTTGTCCGCTCTATCCGTTCTCCTGCATATCTTTATATATAGTTCTAAAATCTTTGTATTTAAATTTGCAACAGAACTGTTATATCTGCTATGTCGCTATCATGTCTTTATATTACTGCAAGTATTTATTTTTTGCTGCAAGTCTTTATATTAGAAATTTTACAATAGATTTTCAGCAAATTTAAATATAAAAACTTGCACTCAACAATATATAGACTTTGTTGTTCTAATATAAAACTTGCAATTTTTGCATCAATTATGCTGCAAGCCTTTATATTAGAAATTTTGCTGCAATTTTGTTGCAAATTTAAATATAAAGACATACCATTTTAGTTGTTACTCTATAAGATAAATTATGAAATAACTAACATTATATGTCTGCATTTGTATATATTTTGAGTAAGCTAGGGTGTTCTTAAGCTCGCTAAGAGGTTGGTGAGCTTAACTAAGAAAATAATAAAATCGAATTCAAGACAAATTCGGACCATTGAGACTTATTCATATAACGAGTGATGTGTTTATATATTAAATTTATATTTTTTATTTTATATAATTCTAAATCAAGCGATCAAAAAGTTAACAAAAATGAATGCATGAAAATAATTTATAAACCTTCAATATTTTGACCGCTTCACTTTATATAAATGAGTTCAAAAAATAAAAATTGATATGTAAACACGTCGCTCGTTATATAGGTCGGTTTCAACGATTCGAATTTATCATTTCAATCCAATTTTAATATTTTTTTAGTTAAGCTCACCAATTTTCTTGGTGGAATTATGAACATCCTAACTTTACTCATATATTTCAGGACGCAATTTATAATTGTAATATTTATGGTTATGCACTTATTCGCTAGTCTCCAAATTATCATGAAAAATATGAATATTGTGACAAACCAACACTTAACAGTTCAATTGATATTTCAAAATATTTCCATTGAATTTATACGCGATTGACATCTGCAGAGTTGGCATTTTTCATTCTACAAAGTTGACATAATGTTCTTTTCTTTGAGGCTCGACCTCATCTTTTTCTTGAAAAAATTATGTTCCTTCAGTATCTGATATATTTTTCTAGCGACAAAAAAAATTCTTCAAAAGAACATATTCTCATTTGCTCTTTAAAAAAATTTCTTACCATGTTGTCATATTACTTTGATAAAAAATAATAATTAATGTTTCTTTGCCAGAAAAATAACAATCTTATATTATATCCGACGTTCCCCAAATGAATTTTGCAATTATTTAGGCCACACAATGTAGGCCACTTTTAGGCCTGTATAATTTAGACCCATGGGCTTAAATAAAACTTTGCTTTCTCTTTTGAGCTAAAATCAAACTTTACTTCGTCTTTCATCGTATATTCGTATGTGACATTTTTTTTTTTGATTCATTGTCCGTACGCTTACAACACACACACCCACAAACAAATCAAAAAATAAATTTGAAAAATCCTCCTAAAAGTAGCTCCTAGCGGGACATGAACCCCCAAACCTCCCTCATGTGACACTTGCCCATATGTATGTGGATCGTATCATCTGCACTCATTTTTACTGGCACTCTCTGCATTCGTTAATCTGAACTATTCGATTAGATCTGAACGGCTGACCATCAATTGAAGAGCGTTTGTATTATAAAATAAAATTCGTTCAAATCTAATCCAACGATCCAGATTAAATGAGTGCAGAGAGCACCCATAAAAATAAGTGCAGAGAATATCGTTTTGTGTGTTTGTTAATGCTCTCGTGCTATGCATTTCTGTTATTCGAACTTTTTTATTAAAAAAGACGAGAATCAAGTCGTCAAATTTTACAAAGAATCACATAACGTGATCAAATTACAGTCTTGTTATTGTTCCACTTAGTCCCAAATAATTATTATTACAACTTATATAACAAAATAAATAAAGTAAAGGGAGCTGCTAATAATCCCTTAACTATCTCCCTACACGTCATTCACTACAAGACAAAAATCTACTTAACAGTCCCCCTAACGAACTATCATTAGCAAAGCTAATTTTCATTCTTGAGAATGACAATTAACGTTGCGCATCCAAGTCTTTATATAAATCATACGAAGTATTAATAGTTGTGTGTCTAAGTCCTTAGATTACATAAAAACTGTATATTTTAATTCCATTTTGCTACAATTTTACTGCAATTTGACTGTAATTTGTTGTAACTTTGCTGCAATTTGGCTATAATTTACTGCAAATTAACACTTCGCGCGTCTAAGTCCTTATACAAATCATACAAAGTCTTAATAATTGTGCGTCCAAGTCTTTATATTACATAAAAACTATGTATTTTAATTCGAGAAATGCTATGGTGCATTATGAAGTCAAGATTAGTTTTGACAACACGCTCAAATTTTAAATTTTAAAATTCAAAGGATCGATCCAAACCGTTCAATGTGATCTTCATATTGAAATCTTACTATAAACCAACTTTTTCATTTTTTAGAATTTGTTTACTATTTTTTAGAGGGGTGCAAAATTAGCCATATTGGATGGTCCAGAAATTATTATATCAACAAATTTCATACCACTCTAAAAATAGTAAAAAAATTCTAAAAAATGAAAAATTTGGTCTCTAGTGAGATTTCAATATGGAGATCACTTTGGACGGTTTGGATCAATTGTATCAAATTTTCTTATTTGAAATTTGAGTGTGATGCCAAACCAAATCATGGCTTCGTAATGCACCATAACATTTCTCATTTTAATTCAATTTGGATGTAATTGGCTGCAATTCTGCCACAATTTTGCAACTATTCAATTCTGCAGCAGTTTTAAATATAAAGACTTGCTTGTTATAGTATATTATAAAGACTTGCCTATTGTAATATAAAGACTTGCAAATTCTAATTTTACAACAGTTTTGCTGCATTTTTAAATATAAAGATTTGTCTATTGTAATATAAATACTTGATTGTCGCAATATAAAAACTTGATTGTTCTAATATAAAGACTTGTGCTGCAATTTTGCCGAAATTTTGTTGCACAATACCGTTGTGCATCCAAGTCTTTATATAAGTCATACAAAGTCTCAATAGTTGCTCGTCCAAGTCTTTATATTACATTTGCTACCGAACATTTCAATTGGATGTTATTGGTATGATGTCTCAATAGTTGATCGTCCAAATTTTTATATTACATAAAAATTACGTATTTTAATTCAATTTTGCTGCTGTTTGTGACATAATTTGTCTTTTCTTTGAATGTTAAAGATCACAATGTACAAGCAAACTAAGAAGTAACATTCTTTTTTACAATAGTTATCAAAGCGAACTTAATTCTTATAATAGTTGATGAAAACTATAAATCAAGACATATCATATGTTTAAGTGTTTATACAGTTATTCGCAGTTGATTATGTTTTTATCGTCTCTCGTCCAACCATAGAAGAAGATGAGTACGAGAAGCTGCTCAGCTAATTCCCGGTGTTCTTGAACTTTAATTTATGGTGCTGAGAGTAGCATTCTTGAGAAAAAGGGGTATTCTTATTCTTTACCAGATCAAGTGTGTTCGTACAGTTAGATTAAGTTTTTTGTGTACTTGTAAATAAGTATACGTGACAGAATTAACACCTCTAACTTAGTTATAGTTTTTGAAGTGTGGCATAAATAAAATAAAACAAGAGCTAACAACAAAGAAGAAATCTGCAGCACGATTCAAAAATTAAATTAGAAGTTTTAATTTCATATTGCTCATAAAAGAATGAACAAAAGAGAGCTATAACATCGGGAGAAGAAAAGAAATAATAAAAAAGAATCTAATAATAGAGAAAAATCTAACAACTATTAGAGAAGAACAAAAGAAAAAATAAGAAAAAATATTACTCAAATCGGAAGAAAAAGGACGTTGTTTTTATAGTATCAAGTCGTCTCTAGTCTATCATACTAAGAGGAGAAGAAGATGATAGCTTGGACCATTCGCTTCTCCAAATCTCCTATCTTCAAATCTCATCATTTTTTACAAAGAAGAACAATGACGGCTAGGTGTAGAGAGTTTTGCATCTTATATAGAGAGACATAGAGATTGAGAGGAGAGACAAAAAATGCGCTAGGGGATGTGAATTTTCTAAATACGAATATTTAATACTGACGAAATTAAAAAATCCGATGTTAAAATATTTAAAACCGGATTATATTAAAAATTCGATGTTAAAAGTTAACTTTTAACACCAGATATTAAGTACCAATCGATGATAAAGATTTTAACACCGGATGTTTTTTAAAATTCGATGTTAAAAGTTACTATTAAAATCTGGTACTAAATTAAAAACAATTTTGGCAAAAATTTGGACACTCAAAAAAATAGATACACTAAGTACTCTGGCCTATCTTAGATGTTCAATTCATCGAGATTGGTGAAAAGTGATTCACTCTACTTTTCACCAATCTCGATGAATTGAACGACTCAGATGAGTTACAGTACATATTGTACCTATCTTTTTTAGTACCCAAATTTTTGCCAACAATTTTTCATTTCCAAAAAGTTACAATCACTTAATACCGAAATTTTACTAAATATCCGTGGTTAAGTTTTACACAAAATTTCCGTAATAATATCGAGTTTTTATTCTGAATATCACTATAATCCGATAATAATTAGGGAATACTAATGTTTTTTTTTTGTTGTACTGGTAGATTATTTTCCAATGAATAGCTAGGGATAAGGGATCCTCTATGTATGCTATTTGATAGACACGTTGTCTTGATACCTAGAAATGAAATCCGTCCGATAAAAATCAAATCAAATTAAATCATTGTACCAAATTACTCTTTATTCTGTGTTAGCATTTTCTAGGGACTGGGCCCGCATCTGCTGCCGTTGCAGTGATGACATTATGGCAAGAGCCTATCATCAGAGTCCTTACTCCTTAGAGACCGTTCGATCAAGTTCAAAATGGTTCAGCCTTTGATGGACCCCACATGACAGAACTGCTGTTGATTTAACTATGTCACCAGATTAAACTCATGTAGCTAGGCTCGATTCCATATCGATTGAGCTATCAAGTTGCACGGTTTAAATTATTTAGAGGCTCCTGTTATTTGATTTCTTGTCTTATGTTTAGGATACAAATGCTTGCTTTAATAGCAAACTGTTAGTAATGGTACCAGATGGTTGGTTGGTGTTACTCTTCTGTAAGAAGTAATTAATAACTTTCTGGTTCCAATGCAGCCAGCCATTGGTTTTTGAATCCCACTTTCATCAAAAGAAAAACTTACTCAGACACCTCTTTACTGTTTTCAAATGAGGATAGTAGCAGAGTCAACACTCTGAACTGATAGGCGCTGGTACCAGACTTCCAGTGTGACTCTGTCTCCTTTTTAATTAAAAATTTATTGCTAGTAAAACTGAGACGCACAAGTGCATCTATCACAGAATTTACTTTTGTCCTACTCTATCCTGAAAAATATAAGAAATACATTCATGACTATGACTATGATTTAAAAAATTTGATAATCATAATTCTATTTTTATGCATTCACGTTTAGACCAAACGCTTGCCTTCACAGTGCAAAATCAAACGACCAAAATGATTAAGTACGAGGTAAAATCACCGACCTGCGTTCACGTTTGAACGTTGCTTCGAACGTTTGCATTCAAACAACGTTGTGTACGTGACGCCTGAACGCACGTTCAAACGCACGTGAACACATATTTCAAATTATTGCACAATTTTTTTGCTTTGTCAACTTGAGCGACCTCGGTTTTTAAACACATGCATCTAGATAACACATGTGAACGTAAATGCAGAAAAATAATGTCATGTCTGTCAAATTTTTTAAACCAAAATCGTGAATGTAATTCTTTTTTTTTTCAAGGTGAAACAAAAAAAAATCTCTATCACACTCCGAAAGAACAGATTGCTGCATGACATAAACCTACCCACAATCCCACATTTAATGCTTACACTCTACAGTTTTATATAATAGCTATCCACAACACATGCTGCCTCATATATGAGAGAAAGAACCACAATCTAGCCATTGCAATGGACCTCTTGACTGCTGCTCTCACATTCTCCATTCTGTTGTTTGCCATGCAACATGGCATTGTTCAACCCCTAAGCTTAGACCAACATGTACATACGCCAACCAAACCATTGGTTCCGGCTCTAATTGCATTTGGTGATTCCATTTTCGACTCTGGTAACAACAATGATTTGCAAACTATGACAAGATCTAACTTTTTGCCATATGGTATGGACTTCATTACACATACGCCGACCGGAAGGTTTTGCAATGGAAAGATTCCAACAGACTTTATAGGTATGTACTGGTATATGCTTTGAATTTCATTGTTTATATGAGTAAAACAAAACATTATTTTAGATTGAAATATATTACAACAAAATTGTTTGCTTCATATCAAATTTGAAAACAACATAACTCTCTACTTCTTCTTCTTCAAAAGTGGGAAAAGCTTACAGAAATCAGAGATTGTTTGTGGTACCAAACCAATGGTACCACTATTACAAGAGCCTTACATGAAATGCAGCATAGCTGCATGATTTAAGAAAATTAAAAAAGAAATCATAAATAATGTTAGGTTTGTAAAAACTTTAAAAAAACTTCAATTTTTCATGTCATGAAAAAAGCTCTGATTTGTCCCCGAAGTCAACAGGCACTGCAAAAGAAAACAAAATACTAGCACTCAAATAAATATTGTATCTGAGCTTATATATTTACATCTTATGGTATTATTTGCAGCATCTAAGCTTGGAATCAAGGATCTGTTGCCAGCATACCTGAGTAATAATCTCAGTAATCAAGAGCTAATAACTGGCGTAAGCTTTGCTTCAGGCGGTGCGGGCTTTGACCCCATCACTTCTCAATTAGAGGTATGAAAAGAATTTGGAATTACAAAACTGGTATCATTAATTAATGTACCCACAGATATTTATTTTGACCGACATTGCCATTAACAGAACTAAATTCCTGCAACCTTAATCAGCTTTATTTATAAGAAGACAGACCTGTTTGCATGATTAAGAGCCACAAGGAAACTAAATTGAGATATTAAAAACAATAGAAAGGTCCAGTTCATTTATCCACATCAAATCCAGTACATCTATGTGTATTACACATAAAACATGTGCATTAAGAGCATAGGTTCTACATGGAAACTCTTTCGTAAGTCTACATAGAGAATACATTATTATCTCGAGGGGTTTATCTAGTTCACAATTTTGTTTCAAAAATTAGGGGGCAATACCAATGACGAGGCAACTCGATCTATTCAAGGAATATAGGGAGAAGGTGAAAGGCATTCTAGGGGAGGAAAATACTACAAAGTTAATATCTGAGAGTGCATATTTAATAATTGGAGGAAGCAATGATTTGTCAAGTGCATATTTCTCTTCTCCTTTGCGGAGTAGCCGCTACGACTTCTCTTCTTATGCTGACTTGATATTGAACAGCGCCTCCAGTTTTATCCAAGTACACTTTTTTTTCCCTTTTCTTGGTAATATCACACATCAAACTTCCATGAATGTGCACAGGATCGTCAACCTAATCAGGTTTACAAAAAACCATTATTTCAACTAGTTGATCAGAGTTGAAATTGCATCAGATGCTAATAACAGAAATCATGCATTAGCTCTGAGCACCCAGTAAACCATTTTTTTTGTCTAAAATAAAAGCTCAACGCTTGGAAGAAAAATCAGCAACACTATTATCTTTTAAATTTAAATATCTTTTTTTGAGCAAAATCTAGTCCCCAAATTGCACTGATTTTTTTTTAATTCCGAATGGTATGAAAAACTCCGTCTGTGT
>CAXKVX010001001.1:0-123205 GCA_964058865.1 Eleocharis quinqueflora | reverse complement strand
CCTCTAGAAAAAAATTTACAAAATTTTTTAGTGTATTTGTGCGATTTGTCAAATTTTTTTCGAAATAATCATGTATATTTAAAAATCTGTATTATTTTGTCCTCCTCTGAAAAAAAATTATAAATCTTGTCCTTCTCTGACGAAAATTCTGAATTCGTCATGCCCAGTGTGATCGTTTTGTTTTGCTCCAAATCCTTGTAACCAAATCAACACATTTTAATTTGTTAGTATTGCTCCATTCATATTACAAGGTTAAAGATAAACAATACAACAAAAAAAAACTTGCAATGCACGGTTAATTGAACCACGATCCGTGACCGCAAAACTTCAATATATTCATGCCTACGTGTATACATACATAGGCACATAGCTCTGAACTAACTAAGGTGTATTGATCATTTCAATATATATACTCACGATATCACCTGCTATTCACAGTCATAGTGTGCATGCATGTGCAGTATTGTATTGCTGGAGTAGATCGATGGTATATTGAGATTCGATCATACGCATGTGGTGTATCACTATATCCAGGATTAAATGAAGCATTTCTTTTTTATTAAATTGAATTAACTAAATACCATTCCCAAACAATGCTAAATAAACTAACAATATATCCCGATGTATTATATATTTTAACCGTTAGATCAAAAATAGACGGTCAGATCTGCGAAAAACAGAATTATGTTATTCTTCGGAATAACAGCTGATATGAATTCAAATGTATGCACAGTACAATAGTGTGAACTGATAATACTTCTAGTATTAATCCTACGACCACTAGAGAGAACCGGAAACTTGAGCGGAAGCCTAACCTTGTTTCATGCCTTGAAATTCTCGGAATTGACGCTTTTCTGTATCCGGACAGCGGTGCGGCCCTTCTCCTCTTGCTACTCTTGTGTTCTCTTCTCCACTCTTCGGTGTGGCAGCGGGGTCTTCCAAAAGAGCAAGTCACGGTCGCCGGTTCCCTTTTTCCCTTACGCGGCAACTCCTTGTAAAACCCGATGGAGAGGCTCTACAACGATCTCTCCTCTTCCTTAATCTTTTCTCTAATTACTTAGAGTAATTTTTCTGTAAATTTTCTGTTGAGAGAAAGAGGATGACTTGTCTTTGGGAACCAGGTGCCTTTTAGAAAAGGTGCATGGTAATTTTGCAATTCAGTCCATCAATAAATTGCTAATTACCAACTATGATTTCTGCACATTAAAGGGTCATTTCCTATAATACTTTATATCCATATGTAAATATACTTTATTGATCACTTGATTATGAATATTAATGACATATAATTAATATATAATTGTATAACACGTAAGTCCATAAACTTGTCGTTTCATATGGCGTTTCATATGGCACGTACCATTATAAAATTCAACATGAACTACTCAGAAATGGCACCAAGCTCTGTTTCGAAATCTCTACCCCTGCTACTTCCCCTACTTGACCTCCCTTTCCTTTTCGCCTGGACATGGCTCAATGTATCCTCCGTAGACCATGAGCAATCGCAACTTGGGAAATCCAAGGGACCTTTACCATGGCCCACCAGAGCAGCGCTCGCTCTTACGGCCAGCGTCGCCATCTCATCTGAACCAAGTCTACGTTGTAGCATTGCGGCAGGAAGCAAGAAGTACAGTTGGCCAAGTTGAAGCTCGGCGTCGGATCCGATGGCCGACACGTGGCAACCGGGTTCGAGATAGTCAGAGCAGGACAGGAAGCATGCAGAGTGGTCCGACGATGCCTTTTGGATAACGTGCGATGCTTTGATTGGCCATGAGAACGCCAGCAATGTGCCATCAGGTAGGACCACCTTGGCAGTGGGAGGAGACGATCGGGACGACGTGTCGGCTGCGACTGCGGTCGATTCACATGAGTTGCATGCTCCCATTGTGGATTATGGTGATGCCAATGTGGGGTTCGGATTAGGAGAATATGTTTGATATTGTGTATATGAATTGATATGAGATGATATATGGACGTGTGTTTGAAGTATGGTTGGAATATTATAGCTAGAGACTGTGTTGCAACTTGGTGAGAAACTTCGACAATGAAGAGGGAAGGTTCGGGAGGACTAGGTTTCTCGGGTTGGTTTGCTATATATAGCAAAGGGGCTATACATATAAATTTGTAAGATAGTTTGGATTCCATTATGTTTTGTCCTCTTACTTGCTTATTATTATTATTAGAACAACATCGTAATAATATGTACAAGACATTTTTTTTTTCATTTTATGCAGTTATGTACTATTTTCAGTAAATTGAGATTTAACTTGCTGAATAAAAAATTTTTATCAACGTTTTGTAGAAAATCAATTTTTTTAAATTTTACAGTTTTTGTTATTTTCTAAATATTAAAAAACAGTTCAAATTTAATATTAAAAAGTGTTAATTTTAGAGTGTTTTTAAAAATATACAAATAACAAGAAAGTTCTAAAAATCACAAAATTTTGATATGAGAATTTAGTGAGCAAATTAAACATCATGCATAGCCGTATATGACGAAATATGGTGTTCTATGCATATTATTATAACCTTATTCTTATTCTTATTCTTATTAATATTAGGAAAAACTTGTATATTCGAAAAGATGAGTACACCAAGTACTTCAGCTAATCTGAGATGTTTAATTCTTCGAGATTAGTAAAAAGTAATTCCTTAAAAACACGACAAAAGCTAAAGTGAATCATTTATCACCAATTTGAGGAATTTTACGGTTCGGATATATTAAAGTACACAATTTACTCATCTTTAGAAGTACTGGATATAATGTGGGCAATGAGTTTTGAATTTGAGTCAAACCTAACACCTCCAAGCACTTAACTAATGAGTCACTCATCCACTTTTGATACAGTCTCTTATATATTATATATATAGAATCCGGCTAACGTAATAACGTTAGCAAAATCAAAATCGTGCTAACGGATGTTTATCTCGAATTCCAAATCAAAAACAGCCGATCCGAACCGTTGAAATTGTTGTCCATACTAAAACCTACGTGGGGACCAAATTTAACATTTTTTCGAATTTTTTTACTATTTTATCCGAGGCATTTAAGAATGTGTTGAAATTGTAAGTTTTTCTGAATCGTTAGATTAATTCATTTTAAATGCCTCGGATAAAATAGTAAAAAATTCGAAAAAATGTAAAATTTGGACAATACGTAGGTTTTAGTATGGACAACAATTTCAACGGTTCGGATCGGCCGTTTTTGATTTGGAATTCGAGATAAACATCCGTTAGCACGGTTTTGATTTTGCTAACGTTAGTACGTTAGCCGGATTCTATATATATATGCTTATAATATATTTTTTATTATAAAAATGTGATTTATTAATATGTATTAATATGAGACAATTTTTTTTTATATTATTTTCTTCTGCTATGTAGGAGTACGATTACTAGTTATTATTTTATGGAGCATTGTACCGATCGATTTAACTAACACCGTGATTTAAATTTTCTCTAGTAAATCGTTGGCGTTACGTAGATCGAGATCACAAAACATCTTATTCTTACGATAATACGAAGAAGCGACGCGTTTGGGCTCGAGGAGGTCAGATACTCAAGTATAAAATAAAGAGAAAAGCTATAATGCTCCTTGTCTTGTCTTCCACAGTACCACCACTCTCTACAGTCATGGGCTCCGTCCACATGGTGAGCCTAACGGTCATAGGAGAAGGAGCATTGTGGAGGGGGCAAATCTCGGAGCTTTATAGCAAAGTCCTGAAATAAAATAGCATCGTTCAAAATTTTATGGCGGTAGGTACGTATGATATGTTACCTTTATTCCTCGAGCTTTGTTGGCTGACGACACGGAGAGGAGAGAGCCAATGAACAGATATTCGTAAACTGAAGTAAACTACAAGGTGCAAAAGACATTAAGTGCAGCATTTTGTCGTGGAGCAGCTTGAAGAGGATGCCAACTGGAGGTTGTTGCGGACAGCTTGCATTGGTTCAGTGATAGGGAACACTCTACTAAGATATTTAGCCTCGCATTTGTTACTTATTTACAAACAAGGGACTAGGTCTGGTGCATTCAAATTTGTTCAAAAATTCAGTGCTGATGTGCTTGTGTGAATTAAGCAAGATGGGACCTGCATTTGCATCATTTTGTATTTACGAGAAAGAAAATTGTGTAATAATAATTTGCATTCATTCGTTCACTCAATGACTCCAGTTGGTTGGGGTTTCTATGAAAAACCTAAAATGTCCCTTTTTGATTTAGGTGGTGACCCCAATCTAGATCAGATCCGAATCTGCTATTATTTTGAGTAAAAAGGAGAGCTCTGTTATTTCAATATGAACCGTCCAATTAAAAATAGACGAATTAGATCGCTTACAGATTTGACTGAGGAACTGATTTTGAAAAATCTCATTCGTTATTTGAATTTCAACGAAGGAGATTTAAATAAAAGAGTCTTTAAGAAAAGTAAGTGATGTGAATCTAGATCATGGGATGAGGTTCGGCCAAGGCCCCATCAACCAATCAAAGCATGTTTACTCAACTATATGTGTTTTCAATTTATCATGACAATTTCGTTTATTTGTCAAAAAAATATTTTGATAATTACCTCTAATATAGTGGCTAAGATATGACAATCAGTGTGTAATGTCACAGTTTAAAATTTAATGTCCACAAAAGTCTGAAATGAAAATTTCTGACGCTTAAAATGTTGCTCTTTCAAAATCTCTGTTTTTTTTCTTTTCTTTAACGGCCATAATATTCATATCGAGCACAATATATGACATTAATATTTGCAAGATATTTGCACATTATAAAAACGTATTTCATTGATTTAATTTACAGATCCAGTCAACAATTCGAGTAAATTTGATATGCATGGCAAATTAAATTAGTAAGAAGATATGTTTTGTAATTGAGTTAAGCTATGGTGCTTCTAGGAGCACCGAGGCCTGCGACACTGAGGTTGAGATTAAGCATAGACACAAAATCACTAAAACTCAGTAAAAACCCATTGTTCACTAAAAAACTAAAAATTCACTTTCCATGGCTATGCCCCCTAGTCTCCGGTACTTTTAAGTCAAAAATATCATTAGACATCTTTAACATTTGATTTATCATGATTAATAATTTCTTTAGACAAAACTTGAGTGCTCCAAAAGATAAGCATACTGGCTACTCTAGCTCATCTTAGTCTTTAAATTCATCGAGATTAGTGAAAAATGATTCCTTGAGAAAAACAATAAAAGTTAAAGTAAATCATTTTCACTAATTTTGATGAATTGAACGGTTCAGATGGGCTGAAGTACCCAATGTACCTATCTCTTGGAATATCCAAGTTTTTGTCATTTCTTTATATCGAAATTTAGTAGGAAACAAAAAAAAAAATCTATTTTTAGAATTTTTTAAGTGCTTGTTTTGAATTTTTGAAAGTGGTTCAAAAAAAATAATAAAACAATTAATGTTTATATATAAAATTAGGATATATTAAAAAAACTCAAAACATGTACTTACAAAACTCTAAAAACAGTAAAAAATATTTCTGCTATATTTTGATTAAAAAATATTATTGAGCATGATAAATCAAAATTTAGAGATGTCTAATGATGTTTTGAGTTAAGAGTACGGAAATACTTGATGCTCCTAGGAGCACCGTAATTTTACTCTTTGTAATTGCAAGTGTAAAGTGTAATCTAAGTAGTTTTCGAGAAATTCATATGTGCTATTCATTTTTTTACTATGCATCATGACTCATTGTTTTCTAAATGTTCACAGTACATGATAATATTTAATATCTATTTTTAATTAATATAACTTACTCTTTCATAATAATTTCTTATATATGAATAAATAATTTGATCAATTTAGTGATTTATAAACTAAATCTCCTCAATAAAATAATATGAATATAAAAATATATTATAAAATATTAACCTGTTATGCATTATGAACATTAATTAACTAAAATATTTTAAAACAACTAACTTTTTGCAAACAAAAAATCATAAAATATAAATATTTTAAACATTATTTTGTAAACATAGAATACGCAAAAAAAAAATTGATCGTCTTCGAAAAGTTTATAAAAATTAAAATCGTCATTACTCTCTACTATAAATTATAAATACAACACAGCTCTTCAAATTTGAACATACATAGCCTGTCTCTAGTATAATTAATATCGACTCCAAAATCCATCTAATCACAAAATTTTAGCGTACAAAAAGATAACGAAAGAAAGAAAAATGAAAAGAAAAAGAAAATAATATGCATAATAATTCGACTAAATTTAAATAACAACATCAGTATCGATAGTCGATATCAATATTAATATCTACGTATCAACTCCCTTAAAAATAACTCCTACGACTAAAAAACCTAAATGGTGATTTAAAATAAAATACTTTATACCTAGACAGAAACAAGTTCAAACTCAATAATTGAATACATACAAACGCAATTGATGACCGTTACAAAAAATAAACATCTCATTTTCTTCAAAAAAAAAAATAAACATCTCATTCACTGAAATACTCTTTCAAAATAGCAAAGACTTGAAACAACAAGATGGAGCGCGACAATAGCAGCAAAATATTTTTTCTGCCTGCATTCAACAAACAACAAGGATATTGTTCAATTCTCATGTCAAGAGAAAAAAATCATCATGAGAAAGAGGGTTTAAAAATAATTAGAGAGTCGAGAAGAAAAGAGAAGTTGAGAGCATAAAGCACACCACAGTTGATACTTGATAGTGAGTCACTATTACCAAAAAAGAGATTTGTCAAATGGTTAAATTTTCATATTGTCTAACGTCTATGCATCAGTCGTTGTCTAAGAGATTGTCTAGCAACAAATTAAATATTTTCCCTATGTACAATAAAAACAACACAAGCAACACAAACAAAGAAGAAAAAAATCACCATGAGAAAAATGGCTCAAAAGTTAGTGGAGAATCTAATAAGAAAAAAAAACACCTAAAGATTGCTAAAAAAGATATTTATTGTAGATAATGACAAATGAATGACAATGATAGTATTTTTTTATAATGACAAGTGAATAATGTTAGTATTTTTTATATTCCATAGGAGATGTGAAAAAGACCAGAACAAAATTAGATTAAAGAAGATTCTGAAATATTAGGCGAGGCACTCTTTTTTTTGACCAAAATGTTGCTTCACTTCAAAGCTCCGCCCCTGGTGCAAGGAAACATCTTGTCGGCTCCGTCTTGCTCACGTCACAGCACAGGCGCCTCACTTCGCCGGCTAGGTCCAGATCTAAGGGTGGGTCCAGAATCTCGCCAGCTGGGTCCAGATCTAAGGGTGGGTCCAGAATCTCGCCAGTTGGGTGAAGACTTGAGCGCGAGTCTAGGTCCGGACACATGTGCCAACCACCACTTCGCTTGCTGGATAAATGGACAGATTTGCGCGTGGGTTCGGATCTCGTGTTTTGAGTAAATGGACAGCCCAATCGACCTCGTCTTTCATACAACGAGTGTTGTCAAAATCTGTGCAGGGTAGTTCAGATCTGAGCGTGCGAGCTTCTCTCGTGTGAGGAGAAATTGAGCTCGTGCAAGGCGAATCGAGCCCGATTCGTTCAAGTAGAATCGATCTCGCTTCGTGCAAGACGCAGTTACTAGAGTTATTAGCACCGAAGCTTTTACCCAGTTGCCGTTGCGAACAGGTGATTGGGGGTCTTCATCCGTTTACGGGATAAATCTTTTCTTCACTCTTACTTTGTTGTCATGTGCTATATCATTTGGTCATTAGTTGTCAGATTTATATTTTTGGGGTCTGATATTGTCTTTACGAATTCAAGTTCGGTTCGATCTGGCATTTCGGGGCCAACTTCGTACTTTCATGAATGGATTAGACCTTAAAACTAGAATTAGTCTTATGGATTTCATCTTGACAGATTAAGGTTATCCTGACGTGTAATTTGTATCGTGCCTTAGGGCTTAGGGTTTACCTAAAGATTTTGCACCGGTGTCATCTTCATCTTTTCGCGGATGAAAGATTAGATCATGGAATCTAGTTTTTTTTTTTTGCTTCGATTTGCATCGGTGGGAATAAGATTTTTCTATATTTGACGATTTAAATGACATAGCGGGTCTTTTGCTATGAATTTGTGGCGGATAAAGAGATGAGTCTACATACGGGTGAACTGATATGACGAATCATGAAGTCGTTAAGAGTACGCACATGATCAGCGGATAGACGAATACGGCATTTCGGATGGTACAAGCCTACGAAGATTGGCGAGTTGAGGTGATCAATACGACCGACGCACTTGTGACGATGTCTTTTTCACATTTATTTCTAAGATTTAACTGTGTGTATTTGTAACTCATTTCTAACATTTTCTTTTTCTCAACTTTCGTATTCTTTTTCTTGATTAAAAATTATTGTAGGTGAAGTTTACTTTTAAAAAAAATAATAAAAAAAACTAATTTTCTTTTATATAAGAGCCATAATAAGGACTAACTTTATATATCGTTTTACAAGAAAAACTATTAATTCCCCTCTTTTCTTTTTCTAAGTTTATATTAGTTCCTAATTAACTCACAAATTTCACATACGACAAAACACCTAAACTAATTGTTCTAACACCTAAAACCACTAATCAAGCACAGATGGTGAGCAGTCTCGTCTTTCTTTGAAAAAACACAAATTCAAAGACTTCAAGTAGCATTGGAAAGGTATGATGACGATGCTAACGGGTCCTGTTATTGAAAAAAAGATGTATACTTAATTGGTAGAATTGTTTTCTCTGGCTTCGCTTCGAAGAAAAAAGTTTTTTGAAAAAAGGTTAAAACTCTTAAAAGAAATGCAAATTATGTAAAAAAATCTTGAAGTACAAACAATTTCTTTTCATATGTTAATATATTGAATTGTGCTACTATGCTTTGTAAAACGCGTGTTTTGTGATTGTAAATCGTTGAATTGTACTTAGTAATTTGTGTCACTATAGTGATCAATATATATTTATATATGTGGTAACAATATGGTTAGCCATAAAATATTTAATACAAAACAAACAACAGATGGATTCTATTAGAAGTTGTTCCTTAGATATATCAAATAAAAAAATTTCTTTAGTGAGAAATATATATATAAAGGGTGAGTAAACTTATTGGTCAATGTAACTAAATAAAGAAAGAAAAATAAAGTAAACAAATAATAATACAGGTGGCGTGTGCATGGCATCATTAGAAACCTCGATACTAACCTTTTTTATATAGAGTAGACTAGTAGAGAACTATTCATGGATTCACTTTTTATAATGATATGATAAGTTGTCTAATCCATAAAAGTGCGAATGAGACGCATCACGCATGTAAATATGTAATAGTCATGAATTACTTGGAGATAAAAGACAATGATCGAAATATGGATCTGATAATGATTTCTCAAAGGATCAGATGATCCCAACCCCAAAAAATGATTGAATTAATTGCAGTACAGTACATTAATTGCATTAATTATTAGCCCATAGCTAGTCCGGTACATTAAATTTGTCAGTGCATGATGGGTTTTATTTCTATTTCCATTGACCATTGAGATAGGATGATTGATTATGGTATGTACTATACAAACAAAGAGAAAACTTGTCATAGGTTGTGAGTGTGACAAAAGTATGGGTAAGGTGCTTTTCAATAATAAAAAAACTTGTCAATAACTTGTCATAGATTTCAATATTTCAATATGTAGATCATGTTCAACGGTTCGAATCGGTCGTTGAAGTTTTTAAATTGGAGATACGATGTGGAGCATTAGAGGTTTGGTGCTCCATGGAGCACCCTAGCCTATATATATATCTCTCTCTATATATATATATAGAAGTATGCATAAGAAAAAAATAGTTCATTTGATATGGATGTTAAGAGTTAGGCTATCGTGAAATCGTTTGCAACTCAGATTGAAGTGTGAACAGTTCAAATTATAATTTTTTAGGCCTTAAATTTTAATTTAATTTGCTTTGCTCAATAAATTCTTCATATTGAAGTCTTATAGAAAACTAAATTTCGTGATTTTTAGAACTTTCTAGTTATTTTTAAATATTGATTTCAGCAAAAAAATATTTTAAAATATTGATTAAAAACAACTCTCGAGAGATCATTTTTAAATATCAAATAACGCTGCTTTTATAAAAATATTTAAATAATATCTACAAAGCTCTAAAAATCAAGAAATTTAGTTTCGTACAAGATTTAATATAAATAATTTATTGAGCAACTTAAATCGATGTTTCGGATTCAAGAAAACATAATTTAGATTGTTTGCAACATAACTATGTTGATACTTCTTTCATCCTCACAAATATTAATATAGATAAAGTATTAACATAGATCAAGTATTAATATAGGTAATACTATTGGTAATATTAATTATCTTTTTATAGTTGGTCCCGCGAATTCATCGGAGGAGAATCAGTTATCTTGAAAGACATGCCTTGGAGATTGCCTGTTTGATGAGGTTGAGGGCGCTAAGTTGGTGGTGATATGTTCTTACGAACAAAGTTCTTCCCTTATTTTTTTTCTTTTCAATGAGATAAAAAATAAATCAAAGAATCTACTAAAAATAATTTAGGTACACATTACATCGTCTTCTTAGTTTACAAACAAGTGAACCATTGGATATGTTACAAATAGAAGAGCCAAGAAAGTATGAACAAAAGCACACTTCAACCCAAAGTGTAAATGTTTCACGATAGTCTAACTATGAATTCTAATAATAATGATCTTTTATAAACTTCAGTACAATTATAAAATCATGAAGAGGGATCACTTGACAACTTTAACTTGAAATTTTAAATAACTTGATTAAAAGTCTTCAAAATAAAAAGATTTATAAACACATTCTTGAATTTATAGATGTATTTTAAATTTGATGCAATTTTAGTATCGTTTCATGCTCCATTGTTAACTAGTAATTATTGACCTTAAAACTTGCATGAAACTAGATGATCTATGATGGAGCAAGAAATAACACTTGAATCACATCAAATTTAAATCACAACTATTATATAAGTTCAAAAACATGTTTATAAACATTTTTATATTTTAAGATTTTTAAGAAGTTATTTGATATTTCATTGTCAATATTGTCAAGTGATCCATCCTCTAAAATGATTTACAATAGTTTTTAGTAATCCGGTTCATGTAATATTTAGCTTGATGTACGTTGAAATTGATTCATGCAGCATTATGTTTATAGTAGCATATCTATTTGGACTAATCATATTCATAGATTACTATGTTATCCGATTATCATTGAAATAAAGGATCGATAAAGTACAAATTATATTATGACAATTTAGTAGAAATAAAATTACACTTAATTAGTAAGGATAAAGTACAATCTAAAGGATAAAACTAATATTTGATCATTAAATATGTATATAAAATTGTCATTTTAAACAAAATTAATACAATTTTATTCAATTTAATATTCCAGCAAAATACTCAAAAGTCAATTGTGGCATTGGCCTCACATTTAAATAGGGGTTTACCTGCTCCTTAGTCAAAAAGGAAGTTTTCAGACGCAAATCCCTTGCGAAGATCCTTTGTTAAATAATGGTACAGATCCGATGCTAGAAAAAAAGACAAGTCAAGATGGAGCAAGTATACTTAAACCCCATAATACAGCAAATTATTCAAACAATGGAAATCAATTCAAGCATCATAATTAATACCCCATTCTCACGACAACACACAATGCTTGCAAGGATCATATTCTTTGTGTCGGTCGCGGCCGCAATCCTGGTCGTTATCCTCCTCGCAACCGTGTCTCCGCTCCCTAAAAGATCACACAAAAGCTCCCCTGCTGATTATAACTGGATTTCCCTTTCCCTCTATGTACAACCGTATTCCCACAACCAAAACACAAACCAACATGGTGAATTGGTACCAGCATATGTTTTCAAGCACAGACTGACAATGAGCCCAGATCATAATTCTCCAGTTGTCGGCACCGTAACTGGTTTTCTCTTGCCTCAGAAGGATTCACTGCTTTCTTCGTTCAATATTGTACACCTGGCATTTTTTCACTTGCCGGAGTTGTCGGGGAGCCTTTGCATTGAAGTGAGACAAGCAATGCGAGGACAGAGAAAACCGGAGCAATTAGTGATAGTAGGAGGCACCGGTTCCTTTGCTTTTGCATCAGGAGATGCTTCTCTGGTGCTAATGAGAAAGGCACATCAACAAGTTGATGCTGACTCTACATATGCAATTAAGCTGAGAATAGGATTATTACCCGATCGAAATCCAGAAATACCTGGATGATAAGATACATCAAATGAGAAGTTTTTTTTTATTTGTAATTTTGTTTTTGCTTCTATATGCTTGGATAAGTGAAGACAATTAAAATATCTTGTTCTGCTGTAATATTTTTGAATGAGAATTATTTATTTTACAAGCACAAAAATTGTTAACCAGAATAAGATCGATTGTATTGAGCAGTGCGTCGGGTCGAATCGGTGCTGCCCCTTTCACCATGAATTCTTGAACATGCAACATTGAGCTACATTAGTACTGATTTGTTGCCAAGACAACTTGTATCATCTTGCTATAACCAAGTTGATGCATAATTAAGTGTTTTCTTAGGGTGACTCCAAAAGAAATGTATATAAGGTCATGTCAATTTAATCATACATCCTCATGATAATTGATATATTAATGAACGTTTGAAATGTTTTTTTATTATTTTTAGTTGAAAACTGACCCCCTTTACTATCTGTTCTGCTTGAAAATGATTGTCTTCTGTGTGTATTATAAATTTCACTACTGAGATCTGCTCTGAGAAGTTAAAGAGTGTTGCAGCCCATTCCGCTTACTTAAAAGACCCAAAAGAATCTGAAAAATTAAATATATATAAATAAACAAAAGACCCATATTTGACATGACCTATATAATAATTTGAATTTGTTAAGATATAAAAAAAAGAGATGAACAGGCAATTTAATGAATATTCTGAGAATAAACTGATATATCAGAAAATCAACAGAGAAATTAAATCCAACGCCAAAGACAGTTTAATTCAATGCCAAAGATTCATCAACTGATTTGCTGCATAGTGGAGAGCATCAGAAAATCTGAACGAAGCTTGAAACCATTTAATTCCGTACAGAATCTCTATAAGCTCCTACGAATTGGTACCGAGATTTCAATTTTGTAGTCGCATAGGATTCAGACCTGGTACTGAGATTTTTTATTCAGACAAAATTTCATTCAGGACCGTCCAAAATTTTAAAAGATGTACCTACCTATCCAAACGCAAAATCTCCAAATCTTACCAGTACAGCTGTTCAGCTCCTTTGCTTGTACCTTGCTCCTTTGCTTCTCTTCCTTCCCTACGCAAGTAAAGAAGGTTTTATCATAATTTAGTTTTACATCTGAATTGAATCGTGCTTTCCTGTAAACTTAGCCTAAACCCTAAAACCCAAAAACTCAAGTATTCCATACGGAATTGTATCCCTGTGCGCAGTTTTTTGGGCTCGAGCAATTAATCTGAATCGTCGGAAATGATCAAAGATCAATGTTCAATGTCATTGATATGATTAAAAAAATTGATATTTAATTCGACGATTTAAATTAACTTAATTCAACCTGCGCACAGAGCGAACACAACAAAATGCGCGCAGAGATTCGTTTCATTTCATACCCGTTTGATTTTGGGATCTGAAAATAAATAAAAGTTTGTAGATAACTACAGCCCACTTTTTTGCGCTTAGGCGTATTTGGGCCCAAGTATTGGGCCTGTATCAGCCCTCTTCTCTCAACGGGTTGTATTAATGGAACGGCTTCGGTTGTTCGTATCGACAATATGTTCGTTATTCGATCTTCCATAGATTCCGGTTACAAAAAAACACGCTCCCCTATTTTTAGCAAGCAAACGAGCCACAACAAACTTCGAGACCATAAACGAAAATTGCCTTTATTCATCTTCTTTTTCCTCGTTCCATCTTCCCGTCTCTTTCTATTCTTCCATTTAGTTGATTTTCTTTTACATTTAGCAACCAATATGTTTTATCGAATTAAAACTGATTGCAAAACGGAAATTGCAAAAGAATAATTCTTTTCTACCAGCAAAATGGCAAGGTCTAGTGCCGATGACTTGACACTAAAGAAGCAATGCGAGGCTGCCATCATCAGTTCCGGTGGTGGCAATCAGAAGGTCGTGCTCTGTATACGAGCTTTCAAGAGCCATGCTGTCTGGGGGAAACCCGCCAAGCTGGCACGCCAAATGGCCAAACCTCGGGTCCTTGCCATTTCCAGTCAGTTCTCCCTCTTTTCCATGTATGTTATGATGTTATATGTTCTTTTTTATGCAATATGAAATTATGAATGCGTGCATGTTGCGCAGCCAAATTCAAAGGACAGAAGACGAAAGCTTTCTTGCGAGTACTCAAGGAATCTGATGGCGGCACTCTCGAGGTAACTCCCCATTTCAGTTGCAAATATGCTGCCTAGTTACCTTACTAGTAGGAGGCGATAAAATGGCAATTTAAAAGTGGTCATGTTTACTCCTTGTCAGCGTTTCTGTTGCTGTTGGAATATAATTTATCCTAATCTTATGAAAAAGGGAATTAATCCCAAGCCTCAAAAGTAGGAGGGTTGTGATAGGCTTGGTGAGTCAACATAAAAATTCAGTCAATCTTATGGAAATGAAATTCAATATGAACTTCATTTCTACCCTACCCCAACTTGTTTGGGACAAAAAGCTTTGTTGTTGTTGTTGTTGTTATGAAAAAGGGAATTACCATTGCCTACTGCTATGCGGTCCTTCGTACAAGTTTCTAAATTTCCCGTCACTCAATTCCCAAATTGAGTACTTAACATTTGAAATGATAAAAAAGTATTTTATTTTATTTTTTTTTGCAAAAAGATGGAGGCGGCAAAGTGTATCTTATCACATTGTTTTGCTATAATGCATGGTACTTATTTTATTATTGGTTCTTTTTCCATATATGTAGGCTGTAAAAATATACAAACTAAAGCATCTCTCGAAAGTGGAGGTTATGGAGAGTGATGCCAGTGGCTGCACATTTATGATGGTATATATATTTGTTTCTAGCATCTAGTTCTTGTTCACTAATCATAAAATTATATACAGCACATGTATACCTAATTTACATGATTTTGTTTAGGGATTTGATAACCTCAGAAGCCAAATTGTACCTCCACAATGGATGATGCGCAATAAGGATGATAGGTAACTCTTAGCAAGACAATACCTCTTACATATTCATGCTCAAGTGTTTCAAAAAAAGGAGCAATGACTCAACTTCTTAATTACAGGAACCGAATAATCGTGTGCCTATTAAACTCGTGCAAAGAAGTTTTAGGGAGTATACCAAAAGTTGTTGGTATAGATATAGTGGAAATGGCTTTTTGGGCTAAGGTACTATTATTGTGCACATGTAAAATTCATTTCTTCAGAATTAAGTATTAATTTTATTCATGAAATTTTCACCTATGAACACCTGTCCTTGTAAGAAATATAAGAAAACAGATTAAAACAGAGAATTGACCTGACCACATGTCACAAGTGACAGGAATAGATATAGAGTCATTATTGTCAACATATATGCATGTAACTATTTTTTGTGGAAGAAAATTGTGAAAAGTCGAGTAGATTTTATATTAGGAACAAAAGAAAAATATTCTTTATAATACTGTAATATTTGAGATCTTCAAAAGACAACTTGCTTAAATTTCATGAAATGGCTTCTCATTAGAAGTTGTCATATTGTAGGAGAACTCAGTGGTTAAGCCGAGTCAAGAAGTCACTCCTGATGGACCTGTTGCATTGCCCTCTAATGAAAGAGAGATCAAATCAGAAGGTATGGCAGTTGAGCGTGACCTAGTTTTTCAAGCTGAAGAGGAGGACATGGAGGCCCTTCTAGGCACGTATGTGTCCTTTTTTCCTTCTACTATTTGATTGTTCATATGTGTTTCCAATTTCTCATCATAACAACTATCAAGTTTATGCATGTATCGTTCCTTTGATATATACAAAATATGTACTGATATCACTCATAAGAAACGAGAAATTCAACTCCAGCAGCAATGATCCTCAAGAACTGGTTAATAACTCCAGATGAAGCACCACTGGATCTTTATAGGCAACTGGAGGAATTAAATTAAAAATGGTGAATGAAGAGATTTAAGTATACAAAATTTTAGCGAAAACACTTCCATTCTAGTGCAAACAAAAGTAATTTTATATTATCCCATGTCAAGTGTCCTATACTTTAGGATTACCTATTCCCACCCAGGACCTTCATATCTTTCTTATGTTCCCTTTCGTAGCAATATTTGATACGATTTTTGTTGTAGTCCCCTATAAAGGTGATTTTTCTTCTTCCAGGTTCCAACTTATGGCGTAACTACAGAAATCAGCCATATATTAGGAAACAGTGAACAATATAAAAGAACATTTGGGACATGCACAGGAAATGTTGGAACTAAGTGAAATACTCTATACACTCTACATGAATTATTGCTGAGATAAATTTTGGTGTAGGTACCTTATGGGATTCGGTGAAGCTGAAGCATTTTCCGAAAGAATGAAGCGTGAACTTTTGGCCTTGGAATCAGCAAATGTGCATGCTATATTAGAGACTGAATCTGTTGTAGATGAGGTCCTACATTTCCTATGCATTACATTGCCTTTTCATTATTTTTACTCTTTGGCATGGGAATTGAAAAGAAAGATGCGATGCAGAGTTCCGCATTTATTTATGAAGTGTCTGTGTTGTAGGTGCTACGAGGTCTAGAGGTGGCTACCATTTGTATGGAAGACATGGACGAGTGGCTTGCAATTTTCAATGTTAAGCTCAGGCATATGAGAGAGGACATCGAGTCTGTGCGATTTTTTTATATATGTCAATAACTATTAATTTATGTCACTATTAAAAGGAGATTCCATTACCAGCAACACATATTTGAATCTATACATACAGATTGGATTTGGTTCTACTTAATTGTACCTGGAAATTAACTGTGTAATTTTATATTTAAAATGTGCTACAAATACTGTTTTCTTTTTGGACTTATAGGGGTTCCAGAAGACCGGAACTCCCAGCCTCTATTACTAAAGGCCTCTTAACGGGATGTAAACTTTGTGCTCACGGAGGATTGAACCCGTGACCTCATTGAAGTCATTCTAGTTAGCTACCACTAGACTACTAGAATATTTTCTGCTACAAATAATGTTAACATTTTTTTATGATTTTTTACTGCAGATAGAATATCGTAACAACAGGCTTGAGTTCCAGTCTGAAAATAATAAAGCACTTATGCGGGAACTTGATAAACTTCTTGAACACTTACAAATTCCTTCGGAGGTTCCATAACCATATTTTTAATCTTTTTACATTCAAAACACTCAGTTTTCTTCATCTAACTAAAATACAAGAGAAAGCCAGCACTTGGTTGATTACTGGCTATATTTCAGTATGAAACAGCTCTTACCGTTGGATCCTTTGATGAGGGCAATATGTCAAAGAATATTGAAGCATGCGAGTGGTTGACAAATGCTATTCGAGACCTTGAATTGCCCAACTTATTGGACCCATCCTACGCAAAATTGCGAGCAGTATTGTCAACTTATTTTCTGTCTATTTTACTTCTTGATCAATACCTGTGATTTTAACCTGCTTGGCCGATAATACAAATTTTTAGCTCGGTTGAGATTGATTTTGTTTTTATTGTTGTTAAATATTAAATCTCAACAGGTCAGGGAGAAACGTGCAGAGTTTATTCTATTGAGGTGCACCTTCGTTAGTAGAGCATCAGAATTCCTTACTCAATACTTCCCTACTTTGATTGATTATATGATAAATGACCAGAGCAACCTTTCTCAGGTGCTATCATTAAAGCAATTGATTTGCTTATTATATTGAAGTACATGCATGATTTCGGATATGAAATCCTTGTAAGAATGCATGTATGTACTTGTATAATTTACCTTTCAATGTTTTTTTATAGAAAGGACAGCTAAAAAGACCAGACCATGCTGAACTTAGGTACAAGTGCAGAGTTTATGCACGTCTCCTCAAGCAGATTAAGGTAATAGCCCTAATTTGTAATTGCACAAGCCTTGATTAGAGATAATCTGGTTAAAGTACTTTGTTACAGAGTCTTGACGATAATTGCATGGGTCCATTGAGAATGTCATACTGCCAATCTCTTAACCAACTTCTTCGGAAAGAGGTACCAAATTTGTTCACGTTTTTCATAAAATGCACGACCCTTTTGATGTTTCAATAGTATATGCCACTACTAAAATTACTAACATTTAGACAAACTGTTGTTTGTTTTCTTTGCTTATTAGATTAGCTGCTTCGCAAATGAATTACGTGCTAGTGTAAGAGTTGCAAGAAATAATGGGATACCACTAGAAGGGCCCTTTACGGGTCAAGCAGGAAGCTATGCTGACAGCAGGGGCGTTTCTGAAGCATACGCAAAGCTTATTAATGTTTTTGTTCCTCTACTTGTAGATGAGGTCCACTTTCTAGTTTTTACCCCATTCATTTTAACAATGCGTAGGTTTTATTTAACTAACATCTCATGCTGTATGTAGAGCTCTTTAATTCTTTTAACATCTTTACGTTTTAACAATGCGTCACTATATGTAGAGCACATTCTTTTCACATTTAATGTGCTTTGAAACTTCATCTCCTGAATCCTCATGCGTTAATGCTGAAAATACCACTTCTGGTCATACTGCTCCCACTTCCTGTACTTCAGGTAATGATTGCCCAATCTAGCTAACAGCGAGCCAATATTTTCCAATTTTCTTACCAAAAAAATTGTTACGTAATTGAAGTTCCAGGCAATTTAAATTGTTTTTTTGCAATTCTTTGGGTTTTCATAGGTAATGCTATTAATGCAGTTGAGATGGTAATTCTAAATGACTGCTTAAGAAATATGCTAAATGGTGTCCAGGTATATCTAGCTTTCCAGCTTTCCATTAGTTATTCAAACAGAGTCATTTATACTTGTTTATTATTATTTGTTCTTCATATTTTTTTCTGAAAAAGTTAGTTTTCCAAACATAGTGAATAGAAATAACTAATCACATTTTACATGGTAATTGGTATTGTAGGATGACTTCTTTGCAATAATTGATTGGGCAGCAAATATTGATGTGTGGTGTTGCATAACAATATATGGGATCACTGATGGATATCTAGCTGGCCATAAGGCTGATAATGTTGCATTTGTGCATGCTTTGCTTGGCGACCTGGAAAATAGAATTGAGTCATTTTTTGCTGTGGTATGGCTGAACTTGCTTTTTGAGTAATATAGTTGTATGTTATGTTGTTATTTTAAGGTGGTGTCACAATTATGCTTGTTGCAGTTTATTGATGATTCATGTTATCAAGTTGAGAAGTACGAAAAGAATGCAAAAATATTTGGAGTTCTTGCCTACATTCCGAGGTTTGCTTTTCATGTATTCATGTCTATTATACCTGTGAGCATATTTTCTTATATATTTTAGTATTGAAGTAAATTTTCTGTCATGCATTATAGCATTTTTTTTCTAACAAGCTGTAACAATTGATGGATGTTCTGCTTTAATTTGAAGATTTGCCCAACTTGCAATGCGGTTGGAGGAATATCGACATCGTGATTCAAGGGATCTGATAGATCAGGCTTACAACAAAATAGTGAGCACAATGTTTGTGACATTAGAAAAGATGGCTCAAGTGGAACCGAAGTATTCTGATATTATGCTGCTTGAAAACTACGCTGCATTCCAAAATGGTCTCTATGATTTAGCAAATAACATCACCACACTTGCAAAGTTGTACCATCAAGCTAGCGAAGCTTATGAACAAGCTTGCTTGCGCCACATCAATATGGTTATCTATATTGTAAGTTCTCCTTTACTGGTACTAGTATTTGCTTGTGCCAGCTTCATACATGATATGGGAATATTCCTGTGCAGCACTATGAGAAATTATTTCAATTCGCTAGAAGAACCGAGGAGCTATTGACCAACAAAATGCCACCTGAAGAGTTAGTTCCGAACTTCCGATTTCTGTATGTAGATAACAAGACTAACAGCTTTTTTTGCAGTCCAGGCTTATTACTTGTATGCCTTGTATATTGAACTGCTTCAACGCATGGTGTATTGCATGCAGATACCTTTTCAAATGGGAATGTCCAAAGGGGAGCTCCGCAAAATTTTGAAGTCTACCTTATCTGCAGTAAGTCCTGTTTTTCAGACAGCAGTTATTTGTGTTACACTGCCATTTGCATCTAGGTGACTCAATGCACTAATTGCTTATCCAATCTTTTGATGCAGCTTGATAAGACCCAAAGTGCCATGTACAAGAAGTTGCAAAAGAATTTGACCGTAGAAGAACTGATTCCTTCTTTGTGGGAGAAATGCAAGGTATATTATCCCTATTCTATCTAAGCAAAAACATGGATTAAACTGTAAAATTGATGACAAATACAGGACACAAGTACTGTAAAAAGATAGTTATTTAAGGCAAATATTCTTCAAAATTGCAGAGAGAATTTTTGCAAAAGTATGCCAGTTTCATAAAGATGGTGCAAAAGATATATCCAAGCGAGACTATACCTTCAGAAATTGATATGCAGAAAATTCTTCAATCCTTGGAGGCCTTTTGACCCTTTCCGTGAGGTCACTCCATTATTCAATGGTTCTAATTTCAAGCAACACCTCAGAACTCCCTTCCCCTGCCCTTTTTTAATTTTTTTTTCTTCAAATTCATCATCAGATGTCCAATACCTATTTATGGTCTGAAGGTCTGAAGGTCTGAAGGAGAATGAAATAGTATGTAGGTTTAGTACCTCAGAAAAGAGGATATGTCTAGGTCGGGACAGGTAAAAAGAAAGAAGTATTTATTCTTGCTGCTCATTTTTCAATGATTAAGTGTTTGTCGAGGCTTTTTGATAGATAAATTGATACTTAACATCAAGAGAGATAGAAATGTTGCTTTCAACTAGGCACTTGAAAAAGGACCAGGTAGAGACGAGTCGGACCAAATCCGTTCGGGTCATCGGGTTGGTCGGGTCACGGGTTGGACGGGCGATGGGTTTGTCGGGCCAGATTTTGACGGGTCAAAATATTATAAGTCGGCCGCCACCCATCTAAGACCCATGGGTTAGCAACCCGGCGGGTTCGGGTCGGGACGGGTTCGGTCCTAGTCGGGTTGGCCTGATTTTTTTTTATTTTTTTAATTTGATGGTTATTCTCGGGTTTGCATGAATTTTGCACGACTTTTCACGAGTTTGGGCGGGTTTGTACGAGTTTGTGCGGGTCTTGCATGTGTTAATGGCAGGTTTATGGCGGGTTAGATGAGTCGAGCCGGGTCTTTCTTGGGCCAGGTTTAACACGGGTTTTTTCCAACAAGATTGAACGCTACTCGTCTTTGGCTCCCGATTTTTCTTTTGGACAAGTCTGCACGGGTTTGCCCTTGGGTCGTGCCGGTTCGGGTCACGGCCTCGGGTTTCTTGGGCCGAGTCGAGTCATGACCTCAGGTTTCTCGGGCCGGGTCAGGTCACGGCTTTGGATTTTCCGGGCCGGGTCGAAACCATCCGAGTTTTGTCAAATTCCTACTTTCAACTACACTTGAGGTGGACTACTCGAACACTTTCGAGGATACTTCTCGAATGGTGGATGTTCTCGAACACATGAAGTTCTCAAATACACTCACATGTTGTTTACTCGTTCACTCAGGTAGTCTCATGACTCACTTAGAACAGGTGGCGCTCAGCTCATTTGACCGAAAGAAATATTTCTGAAGGATTTAAGACAGTTTCTTAGATCGGAGAGGAAAAAGGGATTTGCTGAAAAGCAGTTTTCTATCAACTCATAAAAGATTACAATGGTTTCTCTCTCTTATTTCTTTCTGCTATCTACTCCTATTTATAGTAAAGGATACAATCATTACAAGACACAAAAGTCTACAGCTGCTATCCTAATCGACTATGCCATGGTCACAAAAGTCTTTGACCCTCATGTGCTATATGTCAACCCGGTCAGATTATCTTTCAAATATTTTATCTTTCCATGCCTGTCAACTCATGTTGTCTTCTTGAGCACGCTTCATGAGTGACTTCGGGTTGTTTGTCCAGAGTCCTTTCAAAACTTCACGTAGATCGCGTGTTCGAAAGGACACGTCGGAAACCATTCTCCTTGAAGTACGAGTCTATTCTTGTGTTCCAGGCTCTTGATGTCTGCTTCAATCTGTACAGTGCTTTCCTCAGCCTTAGCACCTCGTGCTCTTTTCGGGCTACGTGTACCCGAGGGATTGTTCAACATACACCTCATCTTCGACTTCACGTCCATTTGATAGATCAGCCATCCGAACTATGCTTCCTGTGAAATCAATAGTCGAATTGTTTCCATCCGAGCAATTGGTGTGAATACCTCGTCGTAATCGATTATGGCCTTCTATGGGTAACCTTTCACCATCATTCTCGCCTTGTATCTTTCGACTTTCTCCTTGTGGGTTCATATTCTTCTTGAATACCTACTTCACTCCAATGACATTTGTTCTCTTCGGACAACTTCACCAAATTTCAAGTTTTGTTCTTCTCGATTGTCATAATCTCTTTGTCCATCGTTGCCTTCCATTTATGGTCCCGAACAGCTTCCTTGAATGAGATTGTCTCGGCATATGTTAACAAACACACTAAGTGCACCTCTCTTGTAGTCTCATACAAGTCATGCAGGTTCCGGTACCTTCAATTCCTAAGTTTGGGTTCTTCTGACCCGAATTGGAATCATCGTCTTAACTGCTCGAGCTTGATGCTTCATCAACTCGAGTTGGAATCTCTATCCCTTTGATGTTCAGCTCTTCTTTTCGCTGATTTTGCCAGTCTCATCTGGCTTTCTCATTTATTTCTACATCCCGACTTATCACGAGCTTGTTCTCGATCGAGTTGTGAAGTTTATAGGCCTTCGATTTCTCGTCATAGCCTATGAACATAAGCTTCTGACTCTTGTCTTCGAGCTTAGTTCTCTTCGGGTTGGGTATGTGTGCGTATCCACACTCCTGAATACTTTGAAATGAGTCACATTCAGCTTGTGCCTGCTCCATAGCTCCTGTGTGGTTTTGTTGTCGAGAATTGCATGTGGAGATCGGTTCTAGATGTACACGACACACTGCATAGCTTCCGCTCAAAATTCCTTCGGCATGTTTTTCGTTTTGAGCATCGAACGAACCATGTCGAGTATGATCATGTTCTTTCTTTCTGCAAATCCATTTTGCTGTGGAGTGTAGGGAGCCGTCAAATATCTCTTTATCCCATGCTTTTCACATTAACCTTTGAAATGATTTGATAGATATTTACCTTTCATGTCCGACCTCAGTGCCCGAACATGTTGTCCGGTTGACTTCTCGATTATGACTTTAAACTTCTTGAAGGTCTCGAATGCTTCGGCTTTCTCCTTCAGAAAGCATACACAACACTTTCTTGAAAAATCATCAATAAAAGTGATGAAGTACCTTTTCTTGCTAAATGAGCCTAGTGTGATCGGTCCACATATGTCGACGATATGGATCAAGTTGAGAGGCTTCTTCGCTCGGTATTGTGACTTCCTGAACGAGTTCCTCGCATGCTTTGCGACCACGGACCCTTAGCAAATTTCTTCTTGAAGGCGAGATTTGACAATCTTTGCACTAACTGCTTTTTCACCAAGTCCTTGAGGCCACTATACCCCAAGTGTCAGAATCTCATGTGCCAAAGTCAAGCTTCGTCTTCTTTGTTCACCTTGAGACATTTTTCTTCTAATTTGAACATACAGTTTTTCTCTATTTCTACTCGAGCTATGCTTCTCCTATTCTTGTCCTTCAAGTGGAGAACTCGGTCTTTCATGAAGATAGTGTAAATTTTTTCCATCAATTGCCCAACATTTAATATATTACTCCTTATCTCCGAGATGTAATACACATTTTCAAATGTTCCTGCCCTTCCATTCTTCTGGAGAAACTGTACCTTTCCTCGACCTTTAATCTCTACTTTAGAGATGTACTCAAATGAGAATGTGCCTTCGGTCTTGGACAGCTCACCAAACAAGTGTCGGTATCCCGTCATGTGATTGCTAGCTCCTGTGTCGAGGTACCATATAGTGTCACCTCTCGAGCCTGCTGTACTTGCCATCATCAGCATATCATCTGCTGCTTTTACTTCGGCATAGCTAACATTGCTTCTACTATCTTCTTTTTGGACCAGCAGCCACTTGCACAATGTCCATATTTTCCGCGTGTAGCAATCTACATTAGGTTTTTTTGATCTGCAACCTCGACTTCGTCCTCGTGAGCCTCAGCTCGATTGGCTTGACTAGCCTTTCTCGCCATCATTACCTCTCCCTTATTTCTGACCGTAAGAAATGAATCTTGTAGGTCTAAGAGGTCTTGGAAAGATATCAGTTTGTTGTTGTGGTTGTGGTTAAGGTTGAGGTTGAGGTCCAGAAGCCACATACTCTATTGGTTTCGATTTTGGAGGACTAGGTGAAGGATGTGATGAACTTACCACCTCCTTGGTCGTTTCCTTGATGTTGTCCTTTCTGTTGGACATACATCGCCTTCTCTTTCAGAACCACTTTGGCTTGCAAAGCTTCATCGAGTTACTCTTTCTTCTTCAGCTTTCTTCGCTGCTCGTGTGCCATGAGGGAACCCACAAGTTCGTCTATTGACAACTCGCTTAGGTACTTCGACTCCTCGATGAAGTGCATACCGAGTCGCAACCTACTCATTCGGATACAAAAAATTGGCCACAACAAATCCAAGTTGATCAAGAATTTGTCTACAAATTGAATTCTGAGCCACATAATTAAAGGTTGCATTTCCAGAAAAAAAAATTATCAAGGAAGTCATTAAGTTGACAACTTTGAATTTTGTGCAGCCACATAATCCATAATGCATTTACACTGGTCATACGAACGTGGTTCTGGGAGTATGAGACATTAATTTAAAGCTCTTGAAGTCTAGTTTTCAATGGTCCAAATTTAGAGTGGATTGGAGGTTCCTAGAGAAAGTTAACTGTTCTAGTGACGAATGGTCATATCTGACTGCTTAGTTTTTAGTTTTTATATTTGTTATGAATTCAAGAGTTTTCTTCTGTTTTAGCCCTATAAAAGGAGATTAATATTCTGTTCTTTGGCATTGAATTTTAAATAGAAAAGTTGTGTTTGTTTTCTTATCTTTTGTGTGTCTTTCTTCTCTTTTATCATAAAATCGAGAATTTGAGCTTAACGGACAAAATAGTATCGGAACCACATTGTGTCACTTCGACTCCTTGATTGCACACACGGTGTTTTCGAAGGCATCGGTCAGTGATCTCTTGAATCTTTTCGACCACTCTAGATTTTGTGAGCTTCTCTCAATTCTTCTTTAGCAGGTTTACTACCGCTTGTACTCTTGTGATGTAATCCGACACTCCTTCAGATTATTTCATTCTCATCGACTCCAGTTTTCCTCTGAGAGTTTCTAGTCTCACTTGCTTAACCCGTTTGGCACCTTTGTAAGTAGTCTACAGCGTTTCCCACGCTTCTTTCGAAGTCGCTGCTCCAGCTATATTCTCGAAGCCAGCTTCATCTACACCTTGATAGAGAATATAGAGAATTGTTTTATCCTTCACACGATTCTCTTTTGGTGCCTTGAGGTTAGCAACAGTCATTGCTCAGTGTTGGTAGAGTCATCGAACCCATCTTCGACTATATCCTATGCACCATGTGCTCCGAGCAATGCTTTGATATGGATGATCCTGTTGTCGTAGTTCCGCTTGGTCAACTTCGGCAACAACATCTGTCCGAGTGAATTGCTCTTGAATCCAGTCATCAGCTCTGATATCAATCTGTTGGGGTGATCTTCGGTCTATTCGATAAGTTGCGAGGACTTTCTCTCGGGTGGGCCTCAATCACAGGTCACTACCCGAATTCTTTTCGAGTGGTTACTCTACTCTCACAACTCGCTTAGAACAGATGGCGCTTGGCTCACCTAACCGAAGGAAATATTTATGGAGGAATTAAGACAAAATAACTTAGATCGGAGAGAGAAGAGAGTGCTTGCTTAAAAGCAGTTTCCAATTAAACTCAGAAACGACAATGGTTTCTCTCACTCTTATTTTCTTCTACTATCTATCACTATTTATAGGAAATGATACAATCATTACATTTACATAAAAAACTACATCTACCCTCTGTAGCTCATTAATGGCACGATACAACAGTTCTTGCACCCCATGTGCTTTCTCTGACTTTGGTGGCATTTATGTCAGATTTGTTACTTGCGGAGCATGTCAACTCAAGCTATCTTCTTGAGCACGCTTCATGAGTACCCTCGGGTTGTTTGTCTCGAATCCTCTTTGTCTTCGGCTTTTCGAGAGCTTCTATCTCGGTATGCTCCCGAGCTCTTCAGGTTTCATCTCCCGAGTTCTTCTCACTACTTGAGCACTGCCTCGGTTTCTTGCTGCTGTCCTTCGGGTCCGTGCTTGGATCTGAGACTTGGAGATTACACTTTCCAACAGTGACTTTGGATTGTTTGTTCTGATTCCTTTTTTACTTCGACTTTCCGAGATCTTCTATCTCGATATGCTTCCGAACTCTTCAAATTTCACCTCTCGAGTTTTTCTTGCTACTCGAGCACTGCCTCAGTTTCTTGTTGTTGTCCTTCGGGTTCGGACTTGGATCCAAGACTTACAGATTACACTTTCCAACAAGAAAATGGCTATGAAAATAATGCAGGGTTCTGTTTCCAATGAACTGGTACCAAAGAGCAACTGTTGAAAGTTTTATTAGTGAAGGGCAATTCAACCCTGATACCAAGTGTTTGATTAGTCGCGAACAATTATTTGACAAGTATCCACGAATATCAGCCAAGGAACAGACAAACTTATGCCGGTCAATAGAAAAATTAAGCATACAATTGAGCTTAATGTGAAGGACTGAAGGGGCATGTTATTTGCTTATTTTTGTAGTTAAATGGTATGGGTTTTGTTTAGCCAAAACATATATGACAGAAATATTAAATTCAACCATCCTGGCTGTTCCTACTCTGCCTTTGGTACTCTGACTTTTCAATTGATGTACTGTTAATGTACCATATATAGTTATATACTACAGGCACAAAAGCTGACTAATGAAATAACCATACATGATAAGCTATCATAATAGAAACTCTTAATCTTCTTTCAAATTCTTATGTTTAGATACAAAAAGCACAAGGTCATATATATGTGAGGATGAAAATACAAAAGAATATATATACAAAGAGGTCATCATCATTTCTGAACTGAGGAAGCTATCCTTTCACTATTTTTATATCAGAGCAGGAACTTATTTCTTGTGTCATTAATTATATAACATAATAGTAGTACTCAAAATTGACTAAATATATGTATGCCAAAGCTTGTTCATTTCTGGTTTGGAGGGATCATGAGTTTATACAGAAGGAAGACGCCAGCAGCGGAGAACAGTACTGCTCCGGCAAAACAGGCCAGGTCAGCACAGCTAACCATGGGAACATCCGTAAACTTCTCCATTACACCTGCTTGCAGAAGTAACAACACAGCATGACCAACTTTGGTTTTTGCTTGTCCAACCGACTGTGTCTCCATTCCTTGCTTTAGTTTCTGTAATAAGGCATGCAATATGTAAGAAAATTAATGTCATGACACTTAAAAACAAGACAGCTATGTAGAAATGAATCAAAATTAGCTAGTACTAAGTAATTTAACCTTGAGGTTAAATGAGCCAAAGTTGGACTTCGTTGTGTGAGATCCTCTCTGCTTCAATTCATTTGATCCGACAAACATGACATATAAAGACATTCCGAAAGTAAGCAGAGCGGTTCCAATTAGAAACATGTCTGTTCAATATTGACAGCAGTAATCACATAATTAATATAGGCATGTATGATTGTAATTGATGGAAACACAAAATAAGTGTACTACAAATTAGAGATATTAGTATGTGACAAATGCACACGCTTTACCTATTGCTTCGACAAGGAACTTTATGATAAGGGCTTGATCAATTCTTGACGATGCAAATCGAAAATAATCTGTTGATGATTTTAGAACAAGGAAACAACCCTGCAAGAATAAGTTTCTTATATTATCTGGCTTATGCCTCTCAATGTTATGTATATAACGTTTCCAATTATCTATATAGGAAGCTTTGAATTTTAATTGTTGTACCTCGAGAAAGCACAAGATGGAACCAACAAGAGATCCAGCAACAGCAATTAGGGTAAATGATTGGGATCCTATGATACCCTGTTTTCGTTTGTTTCAACAAAGAAATACAGTCTATTAGTTAGGCCATAATAAACTTAAAAGATCACTTAAAAAGAATGACAAAAATGTATCAAGAAATATGAACATCTCATACTTTCTCAAAGAGAATTTCAAGAGCTTCAACCCAACAATATCTCAATGGCCGGAGAAAGGTCATGACTTGTTCCAGGTAAGGTTGCCACTTCTTCTCAGGCACAGGTATCAGGACAGATCTACTGGTACGGCATTGTAAATTGAAATTCTTGTCTCTGTTATTTCCCGCATCGGCTCTGTTTTGTGATGCAAGGCTGCCACCACATCCATGTTGAAATGGTAATCTTGCAGACGGGTGATGGCAGGGAGATGATGACGATGATGGTGGCAATGATGATGATGATGATTTCTGAAGGTCCGATCGCACAGTTGTTCTTGTTCGGAGTACTCTGTTAACTACTCCGGCCATTTTGTATCGACAGTAAGGCCTCTTTTCACACACTCTTCTATTGTATTCTGTTTAAGTGCGATAACTATATGTAGGGATCATTTTTTTTGCTCTTCTATTGAAGGAAGAACCAACGGAGGTGCACCGTCGATTCAGCTCTTTGTCAAATACACAGAGGTTCGATGTATTAGGTACAATAGACAATTAAAGGGGAACAGAGGAAATATCCTAGGAAAGGGAAGATACGAGTAGATTCCTCGCGTAAAGATCTAGAAGAGCATTCAACGGCGCCAATAGAAAGTAAAACTGATTGAAAGAAAGAAAAAAAAAATAAATAAATAAAACGGGGGGCAAAACATAGCACACACCAAACTAAGAGAAGTCAACCTAGGGTTTAAAAAATACCCCGGCGGGTCTACTCGCCCGTGGACGATCCGTGCCCTATTCGTGCCCGATCCGTACCCGTGCCCGGATCCGCTCGGATCCGCGGATCCCGGATCCACGGATCTATCACGGGTCGGGTTGGCCCCAAATCCTTCAAACCCGTCTAAACCCGTGCCCGTGTAGACCCGTGCCCGACCCGTCCCAAGACCCGCCCGTGCCCGACTCGTGGACCCGTGGACCCAACCCGTAGATCCGTGCAAAAATTCAAAAAAATTCAAAAAAATTCAAAAAAATTCAAAAAAAATCAGAAAAATTCGAATATATATATATATATATATTAAAATAATGTGCAGTTTTAAATTAAAAAATTCGAAAAAAATTCAGAAAAAAAATTCGAAAAAAATTCAAAAAATTCAAAAATTTGGACGGATCCGACCCGACCCGTCTGGACCAGCCCGGGTTTATCACGGGTCGGGTTGGAGGTTTTGGGTTCGAACCCGTGCATACCCGCCCCGTCGTACCCGTGGATCCGTGGATCCGGACAGGTCGGATCCACGGGTACCCGACCCGCCCCGTTTTGAGAACACTAAGTCAACCTGTCGCGGTGACGTGGCATTATACGAGACACCCTTTCTTTAGAAGCCTTTTTCCGCCTGAAATATTTTTAAATATTATTATTAATATTAAAAATTAAACTTTTTGAAAAGTGAAAAGTGAAATTTCAAAAAAAATTGGACGCATTTGATCCTAAAATCTTGATTCTTCTTCGAATTTAAAGAAAAATAAATAAAATATTAGAACCATAAATAATACTTACGGTTCTAGAACTTAGACAAACAATTGAAAACTGCGATTCTAAAATTCTGCTTCCAACGTTAAATGTTACATTTACTTTTCAACATTAAATTGACGGAAGTAAATCTATAATGCCAGAGAGAAATCTGTCTTTGATTTTTCACAGAGGAATCTTCGAATTGACGAAAGTAAACATTAGATTTAATAATATTATTTAAAAAATCACGGCTTCTCCGCTTTTGGATTCTGCTCTTCTGATCTGAATCGTTAAAATTTCAAATTTAAAATTTATAAAATATACAGTCTTCCGAATGTCATCTGTAAACAGTCCGATTCAAATTGAGCGGTCAAAATCGAAAAGAGCATGATTCTATTTTTATAAAAAAGAGCAACAAATACGGATCCAGTTAGTGACGACCTGGTCAAGTGGTCATATACGCTCTCTCCTACGAATTTTACACGTGAAATCAACCGCATTTGCAAGTTTAGTTGGAGCGTCTTCAATTTCTATTGGCAGAATTTTATGTATAATTTTTTAAAATTTAAAATTACGTATGTTTTCTTCAAAAGTTGTGATATCAAATTCATCTCTTGAAACTATAAAAACTTTCATATTTAATTCATTAATTACACCATAACCAGCTAAGAGCTAATTAATATTGATTATGCTCTCATGATTTCAACGCACATTATACTTTTTCGTAATAACATTTTGGAAAAAAACTTAGATACTGCATAGATAGATATACTGAATATTTTCAATCAATATCAATTGTTCGATCTTAATATATGATGTGTATTTTGATATATCTCAATAATTCAGGTACTTATCTATGAAGTGTCGAGGTTTTTTTTTCTAACATTTTAATTTCTTAAAGAAATACGGATGGATGTTGTCAATGTAAAAGAAATACATGTTGCATTTTTTTTCTCATGCATATTTCTTGAACCAACTTTCTAATTTGAAGTAATTATTATTTATATGATAATTGATTAATATCCATAAACCTAAACAATTACAATTGATTGTGAAATTGTTAACAATTCATGTAATTATATTTATAGGATGATTAATATTTGGAAAAAACTTGGGTACATCACAGACATATACACTAAGTACTCGAGTCATTCTGAATCATTAGATGCATCAAGATCTGCACTATAGATCAAGACCGAACGAAGGAGTGACTTGGAATATCTAATATACTTACCTTTGGTGTATCTAAGTTTTTTTCCGTAAATTTTTATGAAAGATGTTCGATTTAGTTAAGCTGAAAGGAGGTCAAAAGTTGCAATTATCCATAAGGGAGCTGATACATAGATACCATATTTGATACCAACTATTGATATCGATTTTATTATGCACCTTTAGTTGAGTTATCATGCACATTATTTGAATTATTATGCATGTTATTTTTTGTAATGAAATAGTTATACATGTTGTCGATTTTATTATGCACATTTAGTTGAGTTACCATGCACATTATTTGAGTTATTATGCATGTTATTTTCTGTAATGAAATATTTATACATGTTATTTTTTGTACTGAAATAGTTATGGTATAACATGCATAATAACTCAAATAATGTGCATTATAACTCAACTAAATGTGCATAATAAAATCGGTATCAATAGTTGGTATCAAATGTGGTATCTACGAAACATTATCCTATCCATAATATGTTACTAATATTGTTGACTTTTGAAGGTTTAATCAGTATAACTTGCAAATTTTGATACATTTGATGCATCTTGTGTTGGAGTTGTGTCGTAGAATAAATCAAATAAAGATAACTTTTATAAAGGTTGTTTATGAATTGGATGATATTATATTATCTATTTTTTGAGTATTTATCACATAAATCACTTGGGTTAAGAATCCAAGTTGTAGAACTCTATATAATAATTTCAATGATATAAATGATAAATATTCTAAAAGGATCTCTAATTTTGATATTAGCGAGGAATACTAATTTGACCATCTAAAGATTAGTATGTGAATTAAGTGATGGTCATGTTCTACAGACTATAATGATAAAAAAGTTATCAACTTGATCACATATATGCTTGTTAAAGAACAAATTCATAATGAAACAAAAGACTAGCTAGATTGTGTTTGTGTCACCATTTATTTCAATAGTGTCTTAAATTTGAAAGTATGACATTGTTCAATTTTTCACGTAAGTAAGATCTATTGTGAGTGACGATGTTCGTAAATGACTGCTATAAAAACTTCACCCCTTTAATTACAAAATATGCAAGAAAAAGTTGTTCATCTAGAATAATATTATCCCTCATAATTATATGATTGATGATATTATTGAGCCTTGATGTGGTAGGATTGTAAAATGTCAACTATCTGATTAGAAAATCTATATGTTTATAGATTCAATCATAACAATCCACCGTGAGTCGAGAAATAACAAATCGCAAGAATAACACATTCTTATCTTGAATTTATTTATCGTTATCAGAAACAAGAAATTGACACAAACATATTTTACATATGTCTTATGGATTCTAATGTAAATGTTTATTGTTCTATATAGTCTATGTCAATTGGCTAGTCATGATGTATTACTAGATGCCGCTCATGACTTATAGATTAAAGGTTTAAATTATATTCCCAACATGACATGAATCCTACACAGTCACACCAATAAAGTTAAGATGAGAGTATATACATAATTTTAGTATATCATAAGTAATATGGATATAGTGATTGAATAATCATATATATATAATTATAGCAATCATTATATGATACTAAATAACTGTGTAAGTTTTTGAATGATATCCGACTTCAACATATATCCAGTAAATTGTAATTGATATGACTACCTCAAGCTTTAATAATTTTAAGTATATGTGATATATTAAATTATTTTATAAATATGAGGAATACTTATTATAATTAATATGGTTAATTATTCTAAAGTGGATTATTGTAATTTGTAAGTATTATGAAACTGAAAGAAAGAACACATGTCCAACCGACCAAAGAAGAAAAAACAAATAAAAAATCATTTTATTTGGTGAGCCTTTTATCTCTTTATTGAAGAGTCCATTGGAAGAGATAATAACATGAAAGTGATCACAAGGTAATCCCAAATATGAAATGAGTCATTGGATATCTAGATTTGCTTCTCATGTGCTTTGTTTCAAATGGAAATTAAATCTAGACTTGATTTGATCTTGACCATTGATTTAAATGGTATTTTGGGCATGTTTGTGGCCTTTAAAAGAAGGAGAGATGGCAACCAACTCACTCTCTCTCCAAGAGAAAATCCTATCATCCTTTCTTCTAAATGAGGATTGGAAAAGAAATCCGAGCTGCCATGGCTGAAACTTCTTCCATGGTTGATTTAACTTTCATCTTCACTCTAGATCATGTGTTGAGTTTTAGAACTCTTCTTCACACTCTCTAATGATTAGATAAGTGCTAAATGAAGAAATTTGAAGCTAGCATGAGGTGGAATGTAATCTAGTATTTCCTAGTAAAGAGAAAGATCAATGTCTCTCTTCATTCTTGGGGGACAACTTGTAGAGGTCTTCTATTTTGAAGACTTGGAGCAAGAAGGAAAATGATGAGCTCTCATGTCATGGAAGTGCTACACCTTTCCTTACTATAGAAGAGGATGTATGAGTTCTTTTCTATCTCAAATAAGATTTAGATATCACTAGATCACATATCGATCATTGGTTGTGCTTGATTTTTTTTTTTTAATTCGTAGCTCTTGCATAACCTAAATTACTACATCTTGAACTTATATTTGATAAATATGAGTTTTGTAGTTTTGAAAGGTAAATTACAACTCTAGAAGAAAAAATATGTAATTTTGAGTTTTTAGATAAATATATGTGAAATTCAGCCTTTTTATATTGTAATCTCGGGAAAAAAAAAACAGGTTTTTAATTTGCTGATATAATAAAAAGAACAATCTTTCGCAATAGTAGTGATGATGTTATTTATTTGCAAAGCAATGACAAAAGATTACGCGGTATAGACAATTTGTTAATTTAGAACAATATATATTTTAAATATTAAATATTATATCAATATTAATAATTTACTTGCAAATTAGATGCAGATGCACTAATGTGTCCATGAGACCATGACATTGCAAACCAATGATCACAATTTTGAGCTGTATACGAATTTGTGATTGCCAAATAGAAGTCAACTCGGTAACTAATACATTTAGGGGTGCAAACGGATCGGATACGGACGGATAATAGCATTACCATATCCGTATCCGCTTTTATTTTTCGGATACGGATACGAATACGGATAGTTCCGGATACGGATACGGATCGAATGATAAACGGATACGGATACGAATCGGATAATAACGGATACGGATGCAAATACGGATATAATTCGGATAATTAAATGGAATGAGTACATTATGAAAAATCGTTAATATATCATTATTCAACAATAAAATTATTTTAAATTATATTATAAAATAAATTTAATGGAATAATTAAAATGTTGAAATGAGTAGTGTCTTTATAATTTATTTTTCTAATATTATAAATATTCAAAACAATTAAAAATTAATTTACTTAGCTATAAAAAAAATAAAAAAAAATTTGGGCTGACATTTTTCCGGATATCCGAATATCCGAAACATCCGGATTCGGATAATTATCCGAATCCGTATCCGTATCCGGTTCAAAATTCGAAACCGTATCCGTATCCGATAAAAAATTATCCGTATCCGTATCCGTATCCGTATCCGTATCCGAAATATCCGAATCCGAATATCCGATATCCGTTAAAATCCGGATCCGGATCCGAATAATCGGATAAATATCCGATCCGTTTGCACCCCTAAATACATTTACCAAAATTAACGCTACAAATAAAATACTTGATGATGAACTGCAATAGTTGAATAAAAAGATCGGTTTTATAGTACGGTAAAGCCCGTGATGGATATTAGATTTTTGCTAAAATAAATCACTATAACCGCGGATGGCTGGATTTCACTTGCTGTCAAAAATCGTGATTAAACGATTGACGGGCCTGACTGTGGGCCTGGCCCATTTTGTGTCTTGTACATGCATCCAAACAAAATGGGTTTCTCCTTTTTTCACTTGTTCCCACAATCTTGACCCAACACACGAATGAAACATAGAGATAGAGGTCCCCCTTTATTAAAAGACCATAATTTGAATGCTACTGTTACCAGCATATTTGTTTCTGAGTCGGGGAAATATAACTGAATTTACTGTTTTTTATGTTTTGCATATCACAATAAGAGAAAACTAGAGATAATTGACCGGCAACATTTGTTCAAAGAAGCCCCAAATTCTGGTGGCTGTATATTTGATCATTCAATCATCTACACATTCTTCAATTTCACCGAGGGATATCTCCAAACTGAAATTGAATGAATTTGTTTTATAAGTGCCAGTATCTAACCATCCAATTCTTCAAAAACACAACTTATGTGACCAAAAAAGAAGAAACAAACAAGGACTAAATAACTTACAAACCACAAAAAAAAGGATCGAAAAAAACACAAGCATTAAAGGTGATGAATTAAAGAACTTTTTTGTCGATTCAAAAGATGCAGCTTTTACGGGCTCGATTCAACTTTGGTAGCTGTCTTTGACTCGACCACATTTCGTTCATGCGAATCACACACCTGTGTGCTAAATTTACATCCGTACTTTCCCTTCCTCCTCCTACTGCTAGTGCTGCTACTGGTGTCATTGCTTTTATTACTTGCTTTATCTTTTTCTCTGACATGAGAACCCTCATGGTCATCTATTTTTCGTATAGCTTTCTTCATAGTAGAACATTCGCCCTCCAGTTCATGCACTCTGTTCCTCATGCTATCCATATCCAGCCGTAATACCTGGTTCTCCCTCACAGCGGATTGCCACGTGAGGTCCCCTTCCCTCCTATGTGACAACTGCAGTGGTGGATACTGCCTCTGCCTCTGCTCTGGCAGCCCCAGAGTGCCCGCAATTGCTTGCCGCAATTGCAGCTGTTCAAAAAAGAGCACCTGTAGGACAGCCCTTAGTGGAAGCCTTTCGTTTTGAGCTGCATGTGTGCATGCCTCCATTGTTAGTCTCCTACAATCAACCACCCCACAAACTCTCTCCTTCTCATCAACCCTCAAATTATCATGTGCCTGCATGCTCATCAATTAAATTCTAAATTAAACCTCTATAACTATTTTTTTACTTTTTGCTGAAAGAAAACCCTAGGTTGGACTTGATAATATCTACATCTCCACAGTTTTGAAGTCGGATAAAAAGTAACCGAACAATTAAACATATCAAGGAGAGCAAATTAAGTACCTTCAGATAAATATCAACAGCACGATAAAGGCCATCATCATAGACACGGGCATGATCAGGGAGCACAAGTGCAAGCTCACAGAACTTGTCTGGCTTCAAGTTGGTATCCGAGGCAACCTCTGCCAAGTAACTATCTAGAAGCTTTCCAACTCTGGTTAATGTCCTGACATGAGGTGGAGTGGTCCCATTTTGCTCTTCGTCCGAAACTGATTCTGCAAGTCTCGCGATTTGCATCATAAAGTACTTAAATATCCTCTCTATACATTCCACATCATACAACATCTCCATCATATGCGAATAGTTTGGAATCAAGAGATCATATAATGTTGCTTGTTCAAGCTGTGATCCAATCTTTTGTTCCAGTGTTTTCCTGGAAGCTTCTAATACCTGGAGAATACTAGCAGTCCTTAGTAGCCCAAAGAGGAATTTGGTACTAGCCATGCCTGATTTCTCTGGCGGTAGGTTCCCAATAACAGTTTCAAGTAGCTCTTTCTGCTCCTTCTCTGACACCACAGGTGCAGATGAATGCCGTTGCCGCGATAATCGAGAGAGACCAGGGATACACCGATTTGCATATGCAACAATAGAGCCCTCAATGACCTCCGATGGCGCACCACGTGCAACCATGGCTTCAATTACACGCTTGTACAGGGGCAAGCCAAGGAATGAGACATCGTCCAACCAGGAATCAGCAGTGGAGAACGATCTGTGCCTGCTATGGCGGCGTGTCCCAGTGTCAAGCCCATTCCACCAGACTGGCCTGGAGGGAGTTCTCATATTGCCACTGCTTTCTTGCACCGGCCATCCAAAAAGAACCGAAGGATCAGAATTTGAAACACGAGCGGCAATGGAGTCAACACACCGCTGCACTAGGCCAAGATCTTCTGCAAAGGGCAAGAGGTCTTCACAGGATTTAAGGGCCTTCGAAGCCTCACTGAGGTGGCGTAAAACAGCTTGGTTCAGATACTTTTCTGTGCATGATATGAGGTTATCCTCAACTAAATCCTCCGACATCTCCAGGTACTCAGCCGCACAGCGTAGCGGCACTACATTCCACGATGTTAGCTCAATCTTTACACCATAGCAAAACTTAGCTGCCGTCTCAAACGTGCCGGGTCCACCAGGAAAATCAACCAGTGAGATGTGATAGACTTGTTTTTTATCATTCTCTTTTTTCTCCCCTTCATCAGCCTCTTCCTCTTGTTCCTCTAATTCTTCTACTATCTCAACCTCTTCCTCTTCTGCTTCAAGTAGTTCCTTCTTTTTATAAGTACGTGATGCCTTTCTCGTCCGTGGCAGATTGCAACTTGAATCTTGTTCTGCCACAAGCCGATGAATCTTCCCACACTTGGACATGAGAGGGAACTGCCCCAAGATAGAAAAACTTGATGATTAGCATCGAGGAATTTCAACAAACATAAAAGGGGTATGTTTATGGGGCCAAAACAAAGTGTGATATATAATGGCTACATAAAGCAAACCTAATAATTTTTTTTTTAAAAAAAAAAGGGAAATTACCTTATGGAGGTGGAAGGACATATTTCCCACTTCAAAAACAACATCACTGGGCAGCCCTGTTGTACAGAACCTGTAGCAAAAATTTAACAAATATCCTGGTCAAATTATCACAAATCAAATCACACCAAATTGGGGAAAAACATAAAACCAGAAAGTAACCAACCAAGCCTGCCCGCTTGAACTAGGTTTACTAGGTCCAGACATTATAAGTGGTTCAACAATCTAGAGAGAGAGAGAGAGAGAGAGAGAGAGAGAGACGTAGAACCCCTCAAAATTAAGTTCTTAATTACTCCCGGAACAAAGAAACAGAAATATTATCATGGGAAATTAAAGAGAGACATGGGAAGGGAAGGATGGAAGGGAGGAAAATGGCAGAAGAGGGAAAGAAAACTGAAACCCCATCTGGTCCTCACCAAGCAATTACTTCCTCAGCTAAGGCAATTTATTGACCGCTTTTTCATTAAATGGTGCCAATCAGGTGCTACGTAAAAAAAAAAAAAGAAGAGAGGGAAAGGTTCGGCAGTGAAAAGAAGAGACATACCACTTTTTGGTTAAATAATTCTTTTTAAAAGCAGAAAAAATAATAACTTTACCTTACTGCGTAATGTGACTATGTCACAGTCACACACACACGGAAATGGATTCAGAATTCGGGTAGTTATTGCTCTCATAAATAGCGTGATAGGGAAAGGAAAAGTGCAATTCTGCAATAATTTTAAAGGAATCATTGGGAATTTGGGATCTCCTATGTTTCCATTCCATGCACCAAAAGTGAACCTATCAGGCTATAAGGCAGAACTCAGAACATCAGCATTATTGCTACTTTCCAGGTAAAATTTATCTTGCATCTCCTGGACCATTAATTTTGAAAAGACTAAAACACCTTTTAACTGGTGAAGAAGTTAACGGGCTGTCAACTAAGTTCTTTTTATTTTATTCGATTCGCATCGTATTGTGTTCGGTAAGACGAGTATAGATAAAAAAAAGGGATTCGGTAAGAATTTTGTTAGTTTATCGGATAAATATGAGTAAGAATTTTTTTAGTTAGCTAAACCGATAAAGATACAGATAAAGACTATTTTGTATCTGTTACTTTATAGAAATAATATATATATATATATATAAATAAATATATGTCCAATTTTAAATAAAATAATTAATTCATCAATAATTTAAGTTTTTAGAAGACCATCTAATTAATTGTTCTCTTTTCAATAAAACTCTTAATTTTCAACAAAACATTAATGTTTGTCTCTTAAATTCTATCAAAATTAATTTCATCCAACTAATTATTTATATAATGTTGCCATCATCTCATTTAATTCTTTTAAAAAAATTGACCGTATAATTATAGATCTAGTCTAATTTTTCTCATTATGTATTTTTCCCCCATTAATGCATATGCTCTATTTGCTCTCATGTTGTGCTTGTGTTTATAAAAAATACTGATTTTGGTGTATTTGTGTAAAATATGATTAATTTATAAAACTAAAAGTATTATATTAATAATATCCGTACCGTCCGTAATATGTTCGTTATCTTATAATTTTAACGGGTAAGGATAGGGTAAGGATAAGTCAAATTTTAATGAGTAAGGGTAGGGTATATGTAAGAGTAATTTTAAATGAGTACGGATACGAAAATAGCTACACCCGACCCGTATCGTACTCATTGACATCCTAAGTTAACGGAGATCAAAACAAAATGACCGGAAGAAGAATAAAGTTCGGGTCTTTTTTAGCACACTAAAAAAAGTTGATGAGTTTAACTAAAAAATAATTAAATCAGATTCATGATAAATCCGAATCATTAAAATCAATTTACATAATTTGCATATTAAATTTGAAATATTTTATTTTGTTTAATTCTAAGTCAAGTGCACATTTGGAATTTTAGTTTAATCGTTACCGCACACATTTAGTTTTTTTGGTTTTATATTAAATTCTTGCGGTGCACTTATTGAAAATATAATTCAAATCTAAAAATAAAATATTGAACATGTTTTGTAAGTATGTAGATGATGCATGTATAAAATTTTAGCCGATTTGTGATTTTATTGGTTATTCAACATAAATCATAAAAACTCCGCCGCAAAAAAACTTTAAATTATTTGATGGAATATCAAAGAACCTTCAAATTGATCCAAATTGATAAATCCCACATCTACATAATTAGAATGCATAAACATTTTTTTAAGTTTTCATTAATAATATTTCTTTTATATGATAGTAGCTAGCATGACAACAAGTTACATTGACAATCTTAACAATAATTTTTAAATAAACTTGAGTAAAATCATAAATAAAAACTATTACTAAATATATTTAAAATTGTAGATTGATATTGTTTCAAATTCAATATGATTTATATATCATTTGCTGCTTCAAATAACACATTCAAAATTGCATGAAATTTGCAATGGTTCATAATCTTTGATATAGTGAAATTATATATATTTTAGTGAAATTATATAAATTCAAGAGTATGTCTATAAACATTTTTTCTATTTCTAAATTCTATTTTTTTTAGCTGAAAGGGGTCTCGAAAAGCTGGTAAATAGTAACAAATAGCTGAGAGGGTGAATTCGTATCCGGTGGAATAATGCGGGGTCTCGAAAGACTCAGCATGCAGCACTGTTACGCTGTAAATTCGTTGATACTATAGCAAAATCACTGTACGAACAGTTTCGTCGATATAGTAACGATAAAAATGCAGGAGATCCTACTGCTGCTGATTCGTTCGTGAGATGTGAATTATGAGAGGGTAGGAGGAAACATCAATTATGTATTTATGTTATGGTCGTCATGACCCCTAACACCCAATTATTCAGGATGGATCCCCTATTTGACTTTTCAATCTGTCACCTTCAACAAGGAAAATTTCCATCTATCTCACCAAAATTAAAGAGTCCGAATCTGGTGCTCGTAAAAACCGTGTTTGTTTTCCTGCTTGTTTCGATTTGACCGTCCGATCGTTACGGACGGCTGTGATTTAATTCAGGAGTAGATGCTTTGACCGTTAGATGAATTTTGAACGGTCCAGATCGAAACAAGCAGGAAAACAAGCAGGAATTTACGAGCAGCAGATCCCGTTCCAAAATTAAAGGCTTTTTCTCCAAAAATTCTCTTTTAATGTATGGTTGTATTCTGTACAGATAAATATTACAAAAAAAAGTTTCGCCGATTCCGTCGTCAATTATGTCATCAGTACATATCTCTATGTAGTTATTATGTATGTTATTTTGTACTGAAAAATTATTATACATAATAACTTTTTTAACATGCGGAGCGACATGCGTATCGATGATGAGATCGATAACGTGAGCAATATATAAGCTCCCATATTCCAAATTGTACAAAAAAAAATCGTTGCATTTTGATTTGCCTAAAAATGAAAATATTTTCACTTGAGATTTGAAAGACTTATAATTTTTCATTCAAAAACTAGTTTTCTGTGGCTTTAAATAAAAATATTTTTTTCACTAAATTCTAATTCAATTTTTTTTTCACACGAAGATTGTTGTTTTTTTCCACTACGTAAGAACTAGGTCTTTAATTTTTTTCTTTTCTTTCCAAAGTGACTATCACACTTATATAATTTTAGGATTCCTACAAAATTGACAAAATAATCATCTCTTAATCGCCAGTCGCAACCAACTCCTTGATTATTCTAATTTTTTGACAAAGATGTGAAAAAGGCTGTGTGGTACGCGATCTCTTCGGATCTACCTATATTCTATCGAAATTTCTAGTAATAAACAAAAAAATACTAAAATGAAAAAAAATCATGGAAATTTTATCAGAATAGAAAGTCTGAGATCTAATATCACGAGCTAAATCGAATTCTTAGATCACATACCAGATCCGAATTCATAGATAAAGAACCAGAAGACGAGAAAAAGAAAAGAAGGCGAAGGAAGGAGAAGAAGACTGTGAAGAGAAGTGGAAATAAGAAAGAATTTCAGTGGAAAAAAACCACGAGCCTGTTATCTAAGAATCCGAACTTGATCCGTGATCTTGGAATTCGTACATATTTTGTGTTCTAAGAATCTGACGTAGTTCGTGATCTTAGATTTCAGACTTTCTATTCTGATGATTTTTCTCCGATTCTTTTTTATTTTAGTATTTTTCTTTTCTTTATTGTTACAATTTTTGGTATTCTACATTCTACATCCTTTAATACTGAAGGTAGTTGTGGCACCATAAATAATCGAGTTACAAAGTACCAACGAACCATTCGATACGGCGCGCGTTAAATAGAGTCGTACTGTGTGAACTGTGGATTCGTGAAGGCAATTAGGTGTGAATGACAAATGCACTAATGCATCAATAGAGTCGATCCACCTAACATTTTGAACAAAACAAATTTGAACTTAATTCTTTGATACTACTACATGACATGATCACTCATTTTTTTTTTCAATAGCTGTTGAAAGGAACAGTCGGCGCAGGAACGGTCACCACCGCTGCGCACCGTATCTCTTGATCAGGGATCGATGGAGATGATCGAGCAGTACCGTGTTGCGCTAGCTGATCCTTTCAAGCAACTTCTGTTGCCAACTTTTTTTTAAGATCACAAATTAACCGAAAAGTATTCTATCAAGAATGTAGATATAGAGATGTCTATACACAACACATGGTTCATAACATAAGATACCGATAATGCTTGGAGACCCAGCAATATTTATATTGGTGAAAACATATCATGAAAAGATACATAATTAATTATCAAATATTCTTTGAAATATATATAAAATTATATTCTCTTCAATTCTTTTCCAAACTATCATATCCACTTCTGTAAATATGTGCATGAATTTGCTATAAATCAAAAGATTTCTAATTACAAAAATATCGACAAATCTAGGCAGTGAAATCTGCCCTCAGAATAGATCTCTTGCAGCCGCAAAGAATTTCATTGCGGTCGCAATTGGCTTGACTTTCAAACTTGACATGAATCATGCCAACTCTATTGCTACCGCAAAGGAGGGCTTTGTGGCCGCAATCAATCTACTAAAATTCAGCAGATATGTTGCCAAATCTCTCCTATTTCGTTGCGACCGCAATAGACTTGTGTTTTGGACTATTTTGCTTGTACTTTGACCCAATTGAGTTGGGTCTACCCCAAACAATATTTCTAACTTTACATTTACACCAATATATAGTTTAATTAATCATAATCGTTCCATCAACAATTATAATAAATTCACATTAAATTTTGTTATGTATTCGTACTTGGAATTTTAGCAAAAATATATATTATGCCTTGTATAAATTAATCACATTTTACGACATAGCTAATGTTACTCCTCGTGACATAGGTGACATCATGAGATATATTAATCATACAATACGTAGTTCAAACTTTATTTATTGGATTTGGCGTCTCAATTCCAACAATCTCTCGCATGAACAAGTATGATCCTTATTACATATATGTGAATCTACAAATTACTTTAACTTTTATATCTTCTTTTCGTACTTCATAACCAATTTGGTCCACCAGTTGTACCAACAAGAGACTTAAGCGGTGTCGCCACATTTTCTACGTGGCTATCCCGTCTAAAATCATGTCAATAGAAGTTGGATAACATGAATTAGATTTTGGACATATAGTTCCGAAATTACACGAGAGTGATTATACGTGCCTATTCATCCCTTATTTTTACTTTAGTGAGGTCAAAAACTTGAGATTCAATCATAATTTGTATATATCATTCTGGTTACAAATTACATAGCATAGGACAAAAAATAAAATCAGACTCCTAATTTTTTTCCTAACTATCCTGACATAGGTACTACATCCATATGAGCAACATGCTCTTGAAATTTTTTAGGTTGTAGTGCTTTTGTAAGAGGGTCTGCAATCATAAAGTATGTACCCACATGTTCTATCTTCAATTCATTATTCTGTACTCTCTCTTTTACTGTCAGAAACTTGATGTTTATGTACTTAGATTTTGTTCAGCTTATGTTATTTATCGCATAGAGCACGACATAATGATTGTCACATAGCAACATCAACGTCTTCTTAATAGAAGGAACTACTTTCAGCTTAGTGACAAAATTCTTGAACCATACACCATGGTTTGAGGCTTCGTAGCATGTAATAAACTTGACTGCCATTGTGAATGGTGTTATTAATGTCTGTTTAGCACTCTTCCATGATATAGTGCCGTTTGCAAACATGTAGATGTATCCGAGTGTTGATTTCATGATATCCATGCATCTTCCAAAATCGGAATCGGTATATCCAACGATCTCGAGCTTTTCTGATCTCCGGTATATGAGCATATTCTCTTGTCTTCTTCATGTATCTAATGATTCTTTTGGCAGTCTTCCAATGCTCCATACTTGGATTACTTAAATATTGTCCTAGCATTCTAGTAATAAAGTCCATATCCAGTCTCGTGCATACTTGGACATATATGAGACTACCTACAACGAACACATAAGTGAAGTCTTTCATGACATTCTTTTCTAAGTTAGTTTTGGGACATTGTGCGAGACTGAACTTGTCTTCTTTAGCTACGGGTGTATCACATGTTTTACAGTTTTTCCTGTCATATATGCTCAGCATTTTATCGATATAATTTCCTTGAGATAGTCTCAGAGTACCTTGAGATTTGTCCCTTAGTATTTCTATTCCTAAAACAAATGAAGCATCATCAAGATTTGTCATCTCAAAGTTACTAAATAGAAAGTTCTTGATTTAATGCAACATATTTCTATCGTTATTTGCGAGCAATATGTCATCAACATATAAGACCATAAAAGTGATATTTCTCCCACATAACTTAAGGTATATGCATTTATCAACTAAGTTAGACTTGAAATCGTATGAGCTAACTATGTTGTGAAACTTCAAGTACCATTGTCGAGATGCTTGTTTGAGCCCATAAATAGATTTCTTGAGTCAACACGTCGTAGACTTTGGATTATCGATCACAAAGTTTTCTGGTTGCTTCATATAGATTGTTTCATCAATGTCACCATTGAAAAATGATATCTTTACATCCATTTGGTGGTGCTTTAAATCATAATGTGCTACCAGTGTCAATATAATCCTTAGGTAATCTTTCGATGAAACCGGAGAGAAAGTTTTCTTATAATCGACGTCTTCTTTCTATGTGAAACTCTTTGTGACAGGATGTGCCTTGTATTTCAACATTGCTTTTAGAATCACGTTGGTTTTAAAAATTCATTTGCATCCAACGGTTTTCTTATCCTTAAGGCAATCAAACAATATCTCAGACATCATTGTCATACATATATTTTATTTTATAAACTCATTTACATATAATTGTCATTTACAATATCTCAGACATCATTGTCATACATATAATTTTTTTCAATAGCATGTACAAAGGCATTATGACATTTGGACACATTGTTATATGAAGTAAAATTTTCAATAGGATAGTGAACCTTGTAGGTTACGAAGTCTCGTAACCTTGAAAATGGTTGTACAATGTTATCTTATATTCCTTCATTATGATCTTCTTCTTCTATATTATCTTGAGAAGTATTGTCATTCTCCCCCTCACTTGTATTTTCTTCATTTTGATTTCCGATTTCTTCTTGCACATTCTCATCTTCAACTCTTCTCGATACATCTAATTAATGCACAATTGGAAGCATAAAAAAAATTTGTCCGATTTATTGGTCTCACCATTGTTAGAACCGATATTTTGGTAAAAAGATTCATTTTCTGGAAATGTTATATCCCAAGAGACATAATTTTTTTTATTAATAGGGTCATAACATTTATAACTTTTTTGCTAGAAGAATATCCAAGAAATATTGTTTTTATAGTAGTTTTGTCCAACTTATCAATTTTTTGTGTGTGAACAAAATAAGTGCACCCGAAAACTCTTAGATGATTTATATTTGATTTTCTTTTATACAAAATTTTCAAAGGACATTGATAGTCAAGAATTGAGCTAGAAAGTCTATGTATTAAGTATGTAGCGGTTAGGACTATTTTCGACCAAAAACATTTTGGAACATTATTATTGAATAAAAGAGCTCTAGTTACTTCTAATATGTGTCTATTTTTCGTTCGAAAATTTCATTTTTTTGAGGAGTATAGACGCATGTGGTTTGATGAATAATACATTTTTGTTTCATAAATTCTACAAAATTATTGATAATAAATTTCGTACCATTGTCGAATCTATGTATTTTAATTTTTGTGTTATATTGATTTTCAATTTGGATACAAAATTCTTGAAATTTTGAAAAAACATCGAATTTTGATTTTAACAAATATATACAAATAGTTCTTGAAAAATCATCGATAAATAATACAAAATAATTAAACCCATTAAATGATGTTAGAGGCGCGGTTCTCTAAATATCGGAATGAACAAGTTTCAAATGGTTTTATTTATTGTGTTGTTGATGAGGAAAATGGTAATCTTGTTTGTTTAGAAAAAATACATGCATCACATGAAGTTGATTCATAATTTAAAGTTGGAAATATTTTTTTTAAGAACATTATTAGATGGATGTCCAATTCTCATATGCCATAAATTATTTAAATCATCTTTTTTAATGTGAAAATTTAAATTTTTACAATTAAAAACATAAAGACCATTTTCAAAAGAACCTTCACCAATAATTTGTTTGTTTATCAACTCTTGAAAAAAAAATACATTTTTAGATGAAAAAATAGCTTCATAATTCAACTCACTTGTAATTTTTCCTATAGACAAAAGATTGCAAAAACAATTTTCTACATGCAAAACCTTTTTATTTTTCTTCAAAATAATTCAATTTCACCAATTCCCTTAATTTTCATTTTCTCACCATTAGCAACGGTCACAAATTGAATGTCATTTAATGATTGATAATTATCTAGCATGCTTTTGTTACTGATCATTTGGTCTTTGCACCGGAATCAAGTATCCATTTATCGTAATCATTTTTATTGGTAAAATTAATCATCTTGAGGCCTAAATTGGTACATTTGTAAGGCTCACTATTTTCTCCAATGTTCGTTTGTTTATTAAATGCATATTGATTTTCTTTAAATCTAGACGTTGTTATTTTTTCCTCCATTCTTTTTACTGAACTAGATAAGGAAATATTAAAATGAGAAGATACGAATTGAGAACCCAAGTCCACAAGAGTGTATTAAATTTGAACTTTTATAATCCAACATGGAGAGAGTTTCGTTGATCCAGCTGGTCGAATCGGTTGGAGCATTTTTTTTCTCCCCCTTTTTACATCTCTCTTAACAGTGCCTCTGTCTTCCCTTTTTTGAAATGGCCGAAGATACGAATTGAGAACCCAATAGCTGACCCTTGTGTGACCTCGTCATTTGTAATGATTGCACCGAGTAGACACATGGCCTTCTTCTTTTTTTCCTTCTCTCCATCATTAAGGTTCAAGATTTCTGTAACGAGAGGTTGATCTTGAAGACTGTTGTTAAGACTTGAGACCTTTGCACAAGTCAGACTTTTATCGTTGGCTTTGTTGCCGGACAGAGCCACCACTTGTGCCCAAGTGAGCTCTTCTCTCTCTTTAACTTGGACAACGGTGATTTTGGAAGAAGATGCCTTAGCCATTAATTTTGCGAAAGCTTTTCTGGATCGAGCAACAACTTGCTCTGATACCATATTGAAAATTATAAATTAAGAAGAAAATGAGAAGAATAATATTGCATTGTATTATTTTTTATTGTGTATTACATTTACAAACACATGACTATTTATAATCAAATACCAAAGTTTCCAACTAGTCGTTATGGTCAACTCCAACGATCACTAGACAGTTAGAGGTTTCTTTTTATTTTTTTATTACTTTTCAACAGTTATAGCGCTCGTGCTTGAGCTTGATAATGAACAAATATAACATAATTATGGGAGCTGATATATCGATACCTTCAGTGATACCACCATCGATACTAACAGGACAGATCCAGTTGAATTCAGTTTACATGTTGTTGTTTTTTTATGATGCATATTATTTTTGTTATTATGCATATAATTGATCTTAGCATATAAATCATAAGTATTTAACTGTTATGCATGTTATTAGATGCACAATAACGAAAACAACATGCATAATAACAAAAACAACATGCATCATAAGTAAAACAAATTTTCGTCAGAACTCAACTGAGATATCGAAGTTGGAATCCGCGAAACATTTTCCTATAATTATCAAGCTCGAGTTTCGTTATAAACTCAATTTGAGCTTTGGGCGGTGAATTTATAGACCAATGAGCTTAAACTAGCTTAAAATCTAATACATCGTATTTTTTTTTCATAACTTTTTGAAGGCTCTAGTCTCTTCTTTTATTCTCTTATAAGCTCTGTCTTGGATTTTATTTTATGCTAATTTATTTTTCATAAAACAATTTTGGAGAAATTTTCATTGAAGGATTCGATTCTGTAGGATAAAGTCTTTTTTTCTTCTAAAAAATGCCAAATAAAAAACTGTCCTTAAGTAAATTATAATTCTTTTTTTTATTAAATGTTCATTCAGATTCAGTTTTTCAATGTCAGGATGTAACGGGGTAGTTGGCCTTTCAGTCTCTCATTCACGCGCAATAAATGCCAATACTATTTTTTATTGTCAAATTTGAGCATTTTCGCTGGTCTATTTTATTTATTCAGGATCAGGGATGAGAAAAGAGACTATCCAGCTCCAGGTCATCATGTCCAAATCTACTTAACTGGGATCATTAAATTTAGGAAAATGTTCGGTCGATCTCAACTTCGATTTCATCTGGACGCGTTCAGTTGAGTTTCGACGAAAATTTGTTTTACTTATGATGCATATTGTTTCGTTATTATACATGTTGTTTTTGTTATTGTGCAACTAATAACATGCATAACAGTCAAAATACTTATGATTTATATGTTACGTTTATTATATTTGTTTTTGTTTTACTTATGATTTATTATGTTTTCATTATTATGCATGTTGTTTTATTATTATGCAAATAGCATGCATAATAACAAAACAACATGCATAATAACATAAACCACATGCATCATAACTAGAACAATTTTCAAAATAATACAACTGGATTCGTCCAGTCCGCATCAAAGAGTGTAGCGACATTCGTTTCCAATGGAGCGTCCGGTCAATTATATGCATAATAACAAAAACAAGATGTATAATAGAAAAAAAATAACATGCATCATAACAAAAACAACATGCAAACTGAATTCAACTAGACCTGTCTTGTTGGGATCGATGGAGGGATCAGTGAAGGGATCGATATATCAGCTCCCTTAAATTTAAATGGTCCTACACATTAACAATGATCAATTACAGGGGCGGAGGCAGCCACTGCTGAATTTTTTTTTTTTGTAAAATAAATTGTACAATTCGTCAAATTTTTAAAAAAATATACTTATAATTTAAATTTGTATTTAAAATGTACCTCATTTTGCCTCCCCGAAAAACTTATAGATTTTTTCCTTTTCTGACGAAAATTCTTCACCTATGTGTCTATATAGATCATACCGAAAATTTTTTAAATAACCAAAATAAAAAAGAAGATATTATTTTAGCAAAATTCGATGCAAAATCATCAAACTAGCCATTTCGAAATCATGAATTACTGAGTAAAAACAAAATCACAGACTCCTACGTAACTTCGGAATCATAGTTTTCAGAGTTACGTATATACGATTTAAACTTAAACTATTCTCAAATGAAGTGGGTTATTCGCCTACGGGCTTTCACTCAAAAAAAAGAAGTGGGTTATTTTATTAATAAAAATATTAATATTTTAATTGATGAGTTGGGTTGTATTTAGGTAAATTTTTGTAACGAATTCGATTGCGCTCGTCGGAACTGTAACTAACTTTTTTTATCATCGCAAATCATTGAGTCGTAGATAACCGAGTCTACTTTAACCACGTTGAGTACGATTTGCGATCGAAGGAACGTGCATCTCAAATTTAGCTCAATCTTGAACTTATATCTTAATTAGTATTTTTTATCACGAGTTTACACCAGATTCAATTTTGAATTGCTCATTTCTCCGATCGCAAAACAGACTCGACGCGGTGAAAGTAGACTCGCATATCTACAGCTTGATAGTTTGCGACGATAAAAAAAGACTAATTATGATTCCGACGAGTTTACCTGAAGTTGATACGAAAAGAATATTAAGTATGATTACCATTTTTTTTCTACAAACTTCGACTATGCTCGTCGGTATCATAATTGGTTTTTTTATCATCGCAAGCCATCAAGCTATAGATATTCGAGTCTACTTCCATCGCGTTGAGTCCGATTTGCGATCGGAGCAACGCGCATCTAAAATTTGGCTACACATTCAACTTATGTCTTAATTTGTAATTTTTTTATCATGTGTTTGTGTCAGAATCAATTTTGAATCGCTCGTTTTCACGATCGCAAATCAGACTCGACACGGTGGAAGTTGACTCAGACATTTACAACTTGATGACTTGCGACGATTAAAAAAAGCTAATTACAATCTCAACGAGCACAGTCAAAGTCGTTACAAAAACTTATCAAAATAGAATCCAACTCTTGTATTAAATTATTAATATTTTAATTAATAAAGTTTTCAACGTTGAAAAAGGTGAAATGTTTTTTCATGATTGACCTTAGGAAATAAAAAAAATATTTATGACTTTAATTCAAATCTTTTGCAGCAATGATCATATTTTATAACATTCAATTCATATGTGTTATCTAGACGTTCACATGTTTTGCGATCAGAATATTTTTTCGATTTAAAATTTGTATTTCTAATCATATTCATCTAGAAAATACATGTGAACCTGAATGTTATCAGCAAATATATTGTATATCACACTACTATTGTTTGTTATTTTATTATTTTTGAAAATAAAATGTATTTTTATGTAAATGACTTTATTATTGTTATTATTGTTACTTTATTATTTCTATTATTATATTATCATTAATTATTATATATTATTATCAACATTATAATATACCATCACTATTATTATTTTATTTACTTATAGTAATGATTACTACTACATGATTACCATAATTATCAACTCTTGCACTATTCCAATTAATAAGTGTCAAATGAAATTTTTTATCTTCCGAATAGTTCAGAGTACCATTTTTCTATCACTTTTTTAAAATGATACTATTTTATTTTTATTATTTCAACTATACTCTTCTAATACTGTTCCTTAATTTGACAAATAAACTACAAAAATTTCATTCGCCATATAATCTACGCATCAAAATTTCCTCTCATAAATTATACATGGTTGATACCGTTTCATATGCTGAGCTAGCATTTTTACTTTAAAAATAAACAATTGTGCAATACATGGTTGATACTTGATACCTTCTCCTCTCAAAATTTCCTCTCATAAAGTATACATGGTTGATACTTGATACCTTCTTCAAAATTTCCCTAGCAAGAAAAATCATTCTCCCTATTTTTTTGGACAATTATGCAATATTGATGAATTAAATATGCATGAATTGTTCTCTAAGTATTTTTCAATTGAAAGTACCATTCATTTTCTTTCTTAAAGCTTCATAATTGTGATATTAATGTACATTAAAATGAAAGAACTATTTCATTTATATCCATGTTATATCTAAATTACAATTTTTTAATTGTCCTCGTCTTATTCCAAATTTTAAACTTTGTACACTGCTCTTCGAAGTTGAGTTTACCACAAATATAAATGATTGACGATAACATGACAAAGATTAGCTTTAGATTGATTGTGTTTCAAATGTTATGTAATTTGAATATCATTTGATATTTCGAGCAACATTTTTGTGTGTGAGAGATCACGGGTTTCAAAAACAAATACTCAAATTTATTACTTAAAAAAGAAAATATCATTTGATATTTCGTTAGCGACATATAAAAAAGGGAAATTTAGATATATGCCACTCCTTAAGTGTCTAATTAGGAGCATGCCATTCAATAACAAGATATTAGAAATATACCACTAGATTTTGAATTAATTTAGAAATATGCCATTAACTTCATTTCAACATAATTAAAAAATCAATTAATTAAAAAATCTCCATAATACCCTCAACATTTTTTTATGCAGATTAGATTGGTTGAGTTCTAAAATTAGAAGAGCAGCCATCTACCCGATGGCCTTTGCCTCCTCCTCCTCCGGCACCTCACCTCCCCTCAACCCCATCTCGGCCATTTCCTCCTTGTCAGTAAACTTCAGTGTAGACTGTCAGTAACTGGAACAACGAGTTTGTGCTCATCTCTGATCCAAGCAATGGGATGATATCACTAGAGTTGCTTTGTGGGATTATCCACGAATTAGAAAAACAAAACGGGACATTAACAAGATTCCTTCAGCATTAGTTGATTTAATTTACTTGCTTTCTCGATTAGATGCTCCATGACTAATCAGCATCCATTAGCAAACCACAAAAAGAAACCCAAAATCGATTCTCAGTACTCACCTATGTCAGAATTAGGGGAAAAGGGGGCTTCTTGGACTTCACTTCTTCACCAGCTCGAACGCCACTTCCAACCTTAATCTCCGTCAGAGTCTTCATGCTTGGATCAGAGTTGTGCAGAATTGTGCATGGTCTTAGGCATAGTTGAACAGCAAGTCGCCAAAAAAGAGAAATGGGCAGAATTGTGCCTCTTATTCTGCTGCTCTCCATAAAACAAAAAAAACAAAAAAATGCTAAGGGTATTATGGAGATTTCTTATTTAATTTGTTTTTTAATTATGTTACAATGAAGTTAATGGCATAATTCTAAATTAATTCAAAATTTAGTGGCATATTTCTAATATCTTATTATTGAGTGGCATACTCCTAATTAAACACTTAGAGAGTGGCATATATCTAAATTTCCCTATAAAAAAAAGTTACAAAGATTTATATTTAATGATACTTGATGAAGTATAAAACACAAACTATATTTAAAATACAACTAAAATATGATAAAAACTTATATTGAACTTCTTTCAATCTATTCCGAAAATGATTACAAAAATTATCAAAATAACATTATTTCGCATGATTCCCTCAAATAAATTCCGTTCTATGGGCAGAGCCAAGCTCATCGTACATGTCATGTGATCATATAAGTACACTAATTCGAGTTTATTTTGCATTGATAGTAATAAAATCAAGTTAATTTTAATTCACAGCAGAATTTATTTTATCTTATTTTATTATTTATAAATGGATTTTGACTATTTTCGTCAACAAGCGATTTAAATTGCGCTTTTGAAAAGCGAGGGGACTAATTCCTCTCCGTTCGCCCACCGACACTGATAGGAAAAACAAAAACCCTTTCTGCCTAGGTAAACTAAAACATAATAATTAAATTTACATTATTGGAGCTTTTCGTGTTGCATGTCAGTACGTTACTCCAAGATTTCAAACAAAAGTCTACACAAGATTTCTCGTATTAAATCTCATACTTGAAATGAACACATTCTTTATTAATTTTCCCATTTATATTCCTCACTAATACATGAATTTGTAGTAAATGAACTAGTGAGATTCATGCATGCGGTTCCCATTTCCAACAATTCTACGACAAACGGGGCCTAAATGTGTTAAGCCCAATACAAGAATATAAAAAGGCTTTTATGAACTTTCTTTATATTTTTATATTTAACGAAGTACAATAAAATATTGCTTTCACGACTTCACCTTGTTAATGAGGGGTGCCAAAAATATTAGTAACTGAGATAAATAATCAATTAAATTGCACTTAAACAATGAAAAATCTCAAGAGTTCTGATTAGAAACAATCAAACAAGAGGCAAGAACAAATTACAAGATCTATTTACTTATAACAATGCTTAATTATCATATTCGAACCTATCCTTTGAGAACAGTGCATTGCCTAATTAATGGAATCCAGGGCTCCTGTCAACAAAGTACAACAAAATAAACATATGATCATGAAAGCGCTTCATATATTCAGAATCACTCTCAACAATGTATTGATGCATGTCTCACCTCATATACATCGGACCTTGGTCTGCTGGCATGTGCTGTGGCCCACGTAGCAGGGCATCTGGCGGCTCTTCTGACACACGCCACACCTTCACCGACTTGTCGAGACTGCCGCTGTACAAGATCCAACTACCTGTGCTACCACTTGCTTTCGACCCGCTCTCATCATCTTGGTCAGGCACAATGGAGAGGCACTTAACGGGGCCTGCATGGCCGGTGAGCACAGAAAGGCACGAGTGAAAACCTCCCTCTCTCCTCCACACATATATGGTCTTGTCTGCCGATCCACTGATCACTAGAGCTCCGGCAGCAACAAGGCAGAGCACAGCTATCTTGTGTCCCTGCAGGGACCCACCATGGGCAAGGTGCCGCTCGCCTTCCCAGAAATTGATTAACCCGTCTGATGAACCGCAATACACAATAGGAGCTGTGGGGCTCACGGCTAATGCCGTCACTGCAGATTCCTGCTTTAACAATGTCTGCACAGGAGCATGCTTTATGCCTTTTCCATGGAGTTCCCTCTTCCATACCTTAACTGTGCCATCTGCCGAACCGGTGAACACCAGGGAGTTGAATGCGGCAACCACGGCATTGACTGCATCATCATGAGCCACAACGGATTCGAGGCATTTCGAGTCGGATATGCGCCAGACCTTAAAAGTCTTGTCCCATGATCCTGAGTAGAGGAGGGACCCATCTTCAGTGGGACCAAGGCATGAGATGGCATCACAGTGCTTGATCCAGAGTGAGCTCTTGTGGCGCTTGACCTCTACATAGTTTGATGGGTTGAGAGAGCTACGCAGAACATCCCTGAGACGAGGAAGACTGCCGATACGCTTGTGCACATGTGGATTTTTTGGAGAAACCTTCCAAACCCTGATCTTTCCGTCCTGGTGTCCGGTGAAAATTCGTTCATTAACAATTACAATGGACTTGACAAGGCCGCTGCTGGATTTGAACCCGGCCAAATCCTGCTGCTTCTTCCAAACCCTGATATTCTTACTATCCGAACCGGTGTATAGAAGGTCACCGACGGCAGCTAAAGAATAAATGTGGCCTTCCTCTCGAACAAGTGACCCAATAAGAGTGGTACCACCCATGTCATTATTACTATTGGAGAAGCCTTCGCCAGCCGAATCATCGTGATAAGCCCAGGGTGAGGCGGTTGTCTGATTCCAAGGGGACATGGCATAAGGAGAGCTTTCACCACTGATGCTGCTGGTGTACTCAGAGCTATACCCGGGTGTATTGGACGAGCTGCTTTGACGGTTCATGTAATCAGGATCCTCCACCATGGAATGAGGAGCTGATTGAAACATCGGGTCGGAGTTTGGCATTGGTGAGTACTTTCCTTGTGGCGGCATCCGATGGCTACTTCCATTGTTATCGGCATACATGTTGCAATCTCACACGCTTATCCTTGCCGTTCAAAGTGTCGAATAGTTAGATCAATATCCCATGCAAATTAACAATGTTGGATAATTTGTGTGAGAAATCAATCAAGGAGTTGAGAAAAGAGATATTGAGAGAGACAAATGATAGCTAGGCACGTAATGGGGGGGGGGGGGGGGGGGGGGGGTTATTGAGGGGGTGAAAGCGTGGAGAGACGACATGTTTGTTGTGTCGATATCCCGACCTTTGAGCGCTTCCATCCGTTCAACTCAACTGACAACTGCCAGCCCATAATTTTCTTTTTTTATACTCTGAATCTAGTGGTTGGTTTTCTTCTTTGTCAATTTTCTTTTTATCTGACGTGCCCATCACTGATTATAGCCAAGTTTTAAGGTTACTTTAATACTTTCCTACAACAGAAAATACCTTTTCTGTGTTTTCCTTTCTTTCATATGAATTTCAGTCTCTCTAATCTATCGTGCATTCGTGCATGTACCTGATAAGAAATGAATTATTGAGCTTTCGCTCTTTTAGTAACACTTTTTTAAACATGAATTCTGAATCTCCCTGGAGTGGACCGTCCCAGGGGATCACAGACCATTGTATTAAAGCTGAAGCCTGAGAAAAATTAGATAAAAGATGAAATATTGTATTTTAATTTGATTTTTTATAAAATAATTTGAGGTGGAATCGATTGTATATTTATATTATATGTTTATATTTATGTAGAGACAAATTTGTATTAAATAAATAAGTTTTGATAGTTTATTGATAAATGATAGAAAAATAATAATCATACGAATATTACTCTTTTCGACTGGTATTCGTTATTTACCCTGTAATTTTAACGGGTAAAAGTAGGGTACGGGTAAGTCAAATTTTAACGGATAAGAATAGAATAAGGATAAGACCAATTTCAAATGGATACGAGTACGAAAATACCTCCACCTGACTCGTATCATACTCATTGACAACCCTACCATTCGTGTTACAATATTATTTTCTGAAATAAAATTAGTAAACTACAATAATATTTTGATATCATAAATCATTATTATTTTTTACTACTCATAATTGTTCTAAATTTGAATTTGTATTTGAAGTTTGTGTTTTATGCATTAAACTTTATTTGTTATTTGTATTTGAAGTTGATAATTGAACTATTTAAACTTTAAATTTAAATGGATCTGAGTATTAAGATTTAAGAATAATAAGATTAGAAATTAAAACTAAATTATTGTAAGTATTTTTGTCAATTGAATGTCTAATATTTAGACTTGAGTCTTCAGTATTAACTATTAAGACTTTTAGTATAATGTATTAAGACTTGGTCGTGGATTTAAAATTTTCCTCTGACTAAGAAATTTTACATTCTCATGAATGACAAACTCATTAACTCTAAGATCAAACCTTCCAAATGCAAAATTTAACTGAAAATTAAAACATGAATATTAAGACTTGATATTACAATAATAATATTTGTCAATTTAGATGTCGCAAATATTAATACTTGATTGTTCCACTATTAAGACTTTCAATATTGTGTATTAGAACTAACGTGCAAATTTAAAATTTTGGGAAAATTAGATTATTGTCATCCAAAACCTCTAATTTAGATTTGTGCCACCCAATAATTCATTTTAATAAATTTGCCACTCCAATTTTGAAACTCTCTCTAATTTAAATAATTGCCACCATTGGTCCATAATTTGTTTTCGGTAGAAACCAAAAATAAAATTAATCTAAATACTCAAATTACCTCTCATTCCAACTTCCTAATCCTCCAACGCAAACAATAGACCCTAGTCACCTAATCCTACAGTTCAAATAGATCTTTGTTTTTCCTTATTCAATTTCATGCAAAATTTACCTCTAAATTAGACTATTTTTTTCATTGTATTTAATGCATGTGCTAACATTAATCTACTAAAATTTTCTTGTAGTGATGTAATTTTTTTGGTCCCTGAGACCACTTCCTCTTTCTTTAATTTTATTCTACTTGTTCGAACTTTTTTAAGGCGCCATTGGTTATTTTGTGGTTTTGTTGTAAGAAATATATTTGTTCTATTTGTTGTAAGAAAAATGGGGAAAAAATAACTTTATATCAACTTGCACAAGACGTAAGCAAGATCTTCAGCATTGCAAGGCAAGAAATATTTGTTAAGCAGGAATACCATGAGCACATTTGGGAAAGAAATATTTGTTAAGCAGGAATACCATGAGCACATTTGGCAAGAAATATGCCAGTCATAACTAAGACAAATAGGACAACACTGTTATATTCTGAAAAATCCACTTTAATTTTACAAAAGAAATGCCCTGCTGCTTAACAAAAATGCCGAAAGGCAAATAGCACGAGCTTTGAATTTGCTTACGAGCAAATGGCCGGAGTTTAGTTCCTGGTGCGCACTATTTCAGAGGTAATTCACTAATGCTGCCCCAAAATAATGTAGATTAGAAAACCAAATGTTATGTTCTTATATGAAGAGCCATCATTCCAAAGTATCATGGGAGGAAGAGAATCTCCAGATAGAGCAACAGTTTTCATCACCTACATTAGGCACAGTAATATTAGAATTCCTTTCGCCAAAATATAAATAAAATAAAGGAAAAGGAAAGAAAAGAACAGAAACCCAATAAGCCCTTGTGGCAGAAGAAGCATGTTTTGGTACTTGCTAAAAAGACTGGTCCGCTTTAAACTGACAAGTAGAGACAGATGCTAGTTTTTGTCTAAAGACTTCTCCAAGGCGTTTTGCCCGTTCCATCAAACCAGGTATAATCTCATCAAAGGCTAACATTTTAAAGAAAGGATTTGAAGGATAAGAGAAAAAAATAAGGAATTTGTATATGGGAAACTGACAAAGTCTAAAGAAGCCAAAGTGGAAATTTGCAAATTTCCCCCTTAGTACAATTGTCCTTTTTGCCTTAACCACAAATCATGCATGGACTGCGGATGCTAGCAAACTTTTGGAGGGAGGTTGTTTTTTTTTCCAGAAGTTGCAAATAAATGCTTCATGAAAATATAACATGGCTCATGGTTGAATTGAAACAAAAAACAAAAAAAGGAGAAGGCAACATATATTCTTACTGGCCAAACTGAATCTTTCCTCAGAGTTGTCGTCATAGTCATCATCATTATCTGTTTTTCCAAACCTTCTATGCCCGGATGACGATGCAGCCAGTGGCAGATAAGGGTGGAAGGACACTCCATTAACTGTATCTGAAAAAAGACAGCAGAGGAAAGGATGAGCATTGATAAAAAAAAAAAATGTCTTCTAATAAAAAAAATTTGTGAAATGCAATGATCTTATAGTACCCCCCCCCCCCCCCCCCCCCCCAACCCCCAATTTTATAGAAGTCAACATAAAGGAATCAATATCTAATTTATGAATAGGCATTAGAAAAGGGATAGAAATTATATTGATCTGGGTATAGATAGATAGGGCATTGTAAGAATGTTTGGAATGTTTGTATGTTGCTTTTGTTTGAAAATGAATGTGATGGGGCGCTCCCCATTTATTTTAAAAAAAAAGTATGAATAATTAAGCTGACAATGTACATTTCTAGATACTTGCAACAAGCGGTTTAGGCTTTATCAGATAGACACAATCAGTTAATATGCACTGTCCCACCCTATTTCTACTAAACTATTTTATTCCGAGGCTGAATTAAACTAAAATCAAGCAGAGCAAATTTTTGGTTTCCAAATATCATGAGTGTGCATACACAAATTATTCAGTCATTACCAAAAGATAGGGACAAGTTATTGGCTTCTTTCTACTTAAAAATTGTTTCATTGGTTCGGATTACTAGCAACAGTTCAAAGATGAAGGGTGCAGGTGCTATTTTCAGATAAGACATATGGAGGGTGTTAATTGCAAATTCTGGCAAAATATTGGAAACTTTTCCAATAGAAAGAAAACATTACCAGCTGCAGCTTGAAAGCCTGAGACCCACTGACCAGTTGGAAGGTCATATATGTGGACCAGACCATCCTGTTATTAAACATTGCCAAGCTTAAGACTCAAAACAAGAAGGTGAAACAACAAAGGAGACACATTCAACAACAAAAGGTAATACTCGTACCTGACCACCAGTACCTAGGTATCTCCCAGAAGGCTCAATATCAAATGATATTCTCTGATTTGTATTTTCTGACGATCTGTACAACCTACTCATACATATCCATAAGGTTACTAAAGATCAAGTGTTGTATTCACTAATCAACATGACACAAACACACACAAATAGGAAGGAACCAGACTTACTTATAGAGAACTGTCACTGTGTTTCGGATATCCCAACAAAGTATATATGGATCCTACAGAAGAAAAAGAAATGCCATGCCATTGTTAGGTTCTCAAGGTGGAATATCCTTAAATTAGATTTTGACTAATATACTTTGCATAGAACATCCTATGCTCTTTAAGCCCTCTGATCCGTTTCAGATTTGTGTTGCACGAATCTTAAACGGATCGGAGGTCTTGTAATATGTGTACTATGTCCTATGCATATTACGTTAGGAATGCTCCCTTAAATTATTCCAAAACAGAATTAACATGAGGCAAAAATGAATTAAAAATTACCTTTCTTCCTCCACTATATAAATAGTTCCCATCTTTAGAGAAAAGAACCTGAGAAATCAAATAAATTAGCTCATTTAGGTCCCATCTTTTATAAAGGGGCCTAACAAAATAATTAAAAAGGCCGTATCCCATAATTACTAATAAACTTTGAAATACCAAACCTGTGTAACTCCACCTTGTTGGCCATGCAGTACGTATAAAGGCTCCATGCAGTTCTCTGAATAAACAGTAGTTGTCTGGTTGTATGAACCCAGAGCAAACATATCGCTCTGAGCATTGGAGGGAGCAAAGCAGATTGTGGAAACCAAGCCTGCCAGATACAAACAGTTATCTGATAAACACTTCCTCATTTGAAAAATAAATTGCTACCCACAACACAATACAATGTACAGACCTGCTGATGCACCATCTTCGCCTCTATTCAATGAATACTCTGCATAATCTCTACCAGGACGGTGCACATCAAATACCCTTATCACTTTGTTGTATCCAGCAAATAGTCTAGGAAGCAACAAAGCATGTACATGGAATGGAATCAAACCAATGAACTAGCAAATGTAATAGATAGAGAAATAAAGAAGAAGAGAAGTGGGTAGTACTTAGTTGCAGAAGAGTTAAATGAAACAGAAAGTGCAGCAGTTATTTCATCCATGGCATCATACGCCCTGTAGGTACACCTAAGCTGCATTATCATACTTCAATTAAGAAAGAACACAGACAGTCTGACTCGCACAATGGTCGTTCAACTGAGCTTGAAGTAACAGCACTTGACTGACCTGACCAGTAATGCAATCCCAAAGATGGATAGGATGATCTCGGCTAGTACTTGCAAAGACGCAACCCGTTGGGTCTGCATTTTTTTGTAGTAATGTATTATATGCTTCTCAAATAGTAAAACACTTGAACAAATCAAGAGGTTAATTTAGGATAAGATCAAAACCTGATGCCAACATGTAGGGGTACCAACAGCAGTCATAAACAGATTCGCCTTCATTTACTATAAGACCAGCACCATAGGAATCGGAGGATGCTGTGGAAGTGTATTCTGTGGTACAAGCATCTTCAGGTCTAGCCTTAGTAGATGGTACCAAGCAGAGAAATCAACATTTAGCGAGTTCAATTAAGAAGGAACTAGAGGAAGAAAGCAGGTACTTTCTTCGCATATGATACCTGGTATTTACCTTATTTACATATAACACCTAGGTTTTCTTCAATTAGAACTGGCACTTAATCAAGTTATAACACCCATAACTTTCGGCCGTCACTTTGCAGATATAAAAAACATTAATAGTTCAATCAGAAAAGGCATAAAAATAGAAAGAAAAGAAAAAGAGACGGACAGGTAGAAGAGGCGAAGAGAGTTATCATCAGAGCAGGTGAGGAAGCAAGATCCATCAGGCGACCACTTCACTCCTTTGAGAAAATTGTTGTTGCTGTTTCTGTTGCTATTCTTGCGCCCACTGGTACGGAACTGATCTGCGAAATGGTAGAGACGGAGAGGTGTCTCACCAAACCTAAATGGCGATTCATCAGTTAACGCAACGGTCTCTTCACCTCCCGTTTCTTTTTCTTCAATTTCCCTCTCTTCCTCCATTTCTATTGCTTCCGACGCTTGCTCCTCCATTGCTGTGTTTGCTAAAACTAAAACCACAAACACAACCTCCCTCCAAAAATTCCCTTCAAAAGAGAGAGAAGAAGGGAGCTCTGCTCGGAACTTGTTCGGGCTAAATAGATTATAGGCTTGGGAACATTGAACAGTCTTCATTTAGGCCGAGTTTATATTGGGCTACTTATATGGGCCGAGTTTATTGAGCCGAAGCAGGTGCTTCAAAGTTGTAAACAAAGCCTTCTAAGCCCTTAAGGAGAGAAACTGGGCAGTTGTTGCGCCGTGGTGAAGGAAGAAGTTTAGGTTAGACACTGCCACACTGGAATTTAACTTTGAAGGGAAGATCAGAAAGTTCTCAGCGGAGAGCTGACTTGAAAAAAAGCGATCCAAGTATAGATCGGAAAGAAGTATACCGATCCAAGTCATTCCATAAATGGAAGAAGGAGATGGGAAGAAAGCGAATCAGGATCTCAGCGATGCCGCTGATGGCAACTCAACAGTGGATGACAAAGCGACACCTCAGCCTCCGCCAAAGAGTGAGGCAGGAGGAGGTGGTGGTGGATGGGGAGGATGGGGTTTCTCCGTCTTCTCTGATCTCCACAAGGCTGCTGAAGAGATCTCACGCAATGTAAACCCCATTGTTACTACCTCTTTGTTCTTTTTGAAACATGCATTGATGATTCTTTCCTTCGTTTTTGGTTATCTAGCTTGATCAGTACACATGTCATTAGTGTTACCTATTTTGGTTGGTTATATTAAATAACAATGGGCAATTGATTGGAGCAGGCTGTAGCAGTTGCCAAGAGCGCAATAACTGAGATTCAGACAGAAACTACAGAACCAGAGCAAGAGAAAGACAAGGATGAGGATGAAACAGATGATGAGAAAGATCGGATTCGCAAAGCTGCTCTTGACAAACTGGAAAATGCTAGCCAGGATTCAATTCTTAGCCAGGTATGTTTATCTTCCTAGTTATTATTTGTGCTAACTCGTCAGTACCAAGGTGTAGTTGATGTGTCTGCATTTAGGTATATATAATGGAATCCAATGCACGAGTGATTTGGATTGAATTGAAAATGCAGTTGTGTTAATTAAAATGCAAGTGCAGGGTCTAAAAGTTATCGATAGCTCAGTAGAAAGCTTGGCATCTGGATCATGGACTGCACTAGGCAATGCCTGGAAGGGCAGTACCCTCCTTGTTCAAAAGTATTCCATGCTTTTTATCACTTTTTTTCATTCTAATTTAAGGTCTGGTCTGATTTAACATCTTGGTGGTACTACTTTGATGTGTGTAAAAAAAATTTAATGGTTCGCTTGTTTTTGTTGTAAACAATTAGATTGGAGGATTCAGCTTCAACCCTTGCTGGAAGCATTCAACAAGGAGGCCTTTCAGTGAATGCATCTTCACTTGCACCTTCTCTCTTAGAGGTCTCGTTTGCTTAATCAAATGATGTTTTTCAATTTCCTTCCACTTGGTCAATTTTAAATTTGATTTTTTTTCAGACCGGAAAGTCATTCACAGCAAAGGGAATGGAAGTGTTAGAACGGGTTGGAAAAGAGACAATGGAGCTGCTTATTGAAGAAACTGGTCTTCAAGTGGGGAAGAACTCTGATAGAGAGACTGATCATCAACATATTGATGAAGAGCAACTTGAGGAGGAAGTTACTTTCGATAGATGCTTCTACATATATGGTGGTCCTGATCAGCTTGAGGTTCCCTCCCCCTCACCTTGTTTCCTTTATTATGCTAAACTGAGCAATTAAGAAATTGATGTGCAACCTTTCTAACCTCATTTACTTTCCGAGAGTAGCTTCTGCACACAGTTTGTCACTTACTTTATTAAGTAGGGGCTTTTGCTGTTAGTAGCTTTTTCGCATAGTTGTTAGTTGCCTTTATTACTTGGAGACTTTTGCTGCAGCAAGATTTTAAAACATTTACACAAAAAAGGCACCAGCATTTTTCACATTTCATCTTGATAAATACTTGCATCTTTTCTTGTCACTCTGTGATTCTAGGAACTGGAAGCATTATCGAGTCACTATGCAGTATTGTTTAACAGGAGGAAAGCCAAACTATTATCTAACCAGAAATTGTTCTATGAGGCAAAACTGAAAGAAATTCAAGACCTGTTCAATCTGGAGATGCAGGTAGAGGGAAATGGACAAGACTCTGCTGGTAAAGGGAAGGAGGTTGAAGCAAATGATAGTATTGGTGATATTGAGATTAGAAAACTATGCGAGTCTAGTGTGATCAAGGCTGCTAGTATGGCTGCAGGGTTGGTGATTGATACCTTACTTTCACTTTTTATAAGTAACAAATTATTTGATTTCCTTCATGTTTACTTGTGAAAGCCTGGTTCTTTATACAGGTTCACATCAGCCTTTGGTGGACTTGCTGCAAATGAAATTATTCAAAAAACTACTGATAGGCTAGAGAATATCCACTCAGAGGGAGTTCATGTATGTGATGGATGATTTGTTTGAATTTTATAGTCCAAACTAATGATTGCATAGTTAATTAACCATTCTAATTGAACTTCCTTGTGCAGCGGCTGTCAGAATTATGTTGTCTTGCTGTATCTCAACTCCTATTGCTAGGAAAGTCGGTTATATCAAAAGGTGGAAACAAATTAAAGGATGAAGAAGCAGATGAAGATGATGTCAAGGTCGAATGGCCAGAGGATTTGGTGTCAAAAGCTAAAATAATTAGATCGAAGGCTCAGTTTATGTCTTCTGATGTTAAGAAAATTTCTGCTAGCTTTATCACTGGTGCTGGCTTCAACTTTTTATTTTCATGGATTTTCGTTATTTATTTACATAGCCGGTCCCAGGCCCGGAAAGGAGGATTGTGATAGGATTGGCGAGCCAACGTAAAAATTCAACCAATCTTATGAAAATGAAACCCAATATGGATTTCATTTCTAGCCTACCCAACTTGTTTGGGTCAAAAGGTTTTGTAGTAGTAGTTATTTATTTATTTAAAGCAGTGTCGACCTAATCTCTTTTCTGTGTTATTTAAAATGTGTTCTTTCAGGCATCTCTACCATACTAGAGGCCTATATAGCAAATCAGCATCCCGAGCAGAAGGCAGTACAGACTAAGGCAAATGAAATTTCCAATAAGCTGAAATTAGACCAAACTGATGCCATCAGCAAGATCCATGATGCTCTTCACCATCTGGCTTTTGTTGTCCTCTCCACATCAATGCCTGCTGCATGAGTTCCCGATCTTTACAGTAGAATGTTAGTAGCTGTATGTTTCTTTTCTTTTCTATTATTGTTGGGATTTCTACTTGTCCAACACCAGTTGATCTTCTGAAGAATTGTTGTAGTTTGAAATACTTGGGTATTTCATTCCATTTTCTGTTTAGAGATAGCTGAACTGTAAATGTGTGCATTTTAGAATGGCAGTTGGCAAACTTGTGTTATTGCTAGTGGGATCATTGTAACTATTATGGCGAATTTGAAGTGCTTTGCTAAAATTAATTAACAATGTAGTTCAATAAATTAAATCGCTAGTAGGACAATTGTAACTCGGGGTAGATATGACAGGTTATTCATAAATAAAATTGAGCCCATTCTGTAGCACAAGCGTAACACGGTGTTTTTTTTTTTCTTTTGGAGGGGGAGGACATATAGGAGGGTTGGTGAAATCCTAGTATTTATTAACAAATGTTTCTTAACAAAATGCGAAACTTTATACTCAGGAAAGTTTAAATCTATGAATTTATTGAAGTCATTATAGGTAGCTACCATTAGACTAGTTATCATTATATTACTAGGTAGGAGTGTAACCGAATTAGATATTTATCCGATTAATCGAATTCGGATTCGGATTTTAATTGATATTAGATATTCGGATTCGGATATTTTCGAATACGGATACGGATAATTTTTTATTGGATACGGATACGGTTTCGAATTTTGAATCGGATATGGATACGGATTTCGATAATTATCTGAATTCGGAACTTCGAATTTTCGGATATCCGATAAATATGTCAGTCCAAATCTATTGTATTTATGTTTCTTTTTTTATATCTAAGTAAATTAATTATTTAATTATTTCAATTATTTATAACATTAGAAAAATAAATTATAAAGACATTACTCATTGCAATATTTTAATTATTTCATTAAATTTATTTTATAATATAATTTAAAATAATTTTATTATTGAATAATGACATATTAACGATTTTTTCATAATGTACTCATTTTATTTAATTATCCGAATTATATCCGTATTTGCATCGGTATTCGTTTATTATCCAATTCGTAACTGTATTCGTTTATCATCCGATCTGTATCTGTATTCGAAATTATCTGAATCTGTATCCGAAAAATAATAGCTGATACGGATACGATAACGCTATTATCCGTCCGTATCCGATCCGTTTGCACCCCTACTAGACCATTTGTCACGTGGTGCACAGTAGGTAACGTAGTAGTATTTCCCCTGAACTTACATTATGCGACAGAATATCAAAGCGGTACTTTAAAATCAGGGGTTGGCTCGGCCAGAACCCGAGTATGTTTAATCATCACCTATATTTCTTGTGTTTTTCTATGTAATAGTTCAGCCATGTTTCATTCACTTAAAAACGAAATAAAAATAAACATCAATAAAGTGAAAGTTTAAGCATATACTTTTTGAAACACGTTTAATTATATTGCTCGTGATTAATCTTTAATACAGCAACGAAATTTCTTCTCCTCAATTAAGAATTGCAACTTACATGGTACAGGATGGTTAGCAATCGAGCTAGTCAATTATCATAGAACATTACCAATTAGTACATTTCTTGTTGAAGCTGAGGAACAAGTCCTCGAAAAGAATTTCCATGATCAGGACTGAAAAGTGATTTGTTACTACATAGTGAATTAGCCGAGCTTTCTTAGCCAAATATCACAAACTTGTCATAGTAGAATAAGAAAATAAATAATAATTGAAAGCGGCTGGTTCCATAGCAAAAATCATAACCTTGTCATAGTAGAATAAGATAATAATTGAAAGTTTCTATTGTCACAATTAAGCGCTCGAGAAAATAAATAGTAAATCGAAAAAAAATATTACAACAGATTTGTCATGCAAATAAAACTGTCTTACAGAGATGGAGTTGGCACCAGCAGAGCTGTACTGAGCATATGAGAAACTAAGTTTCTTAATCATCGTCAAAGAATAAGAAACTAAATGTAGTTTACAAAATATTAATTAAACCACAAACTCCCAACTCCATGGCTTCATTCCTCTCATGCGTGATGATTATATACAGGATGAATTCAGAAATGAAGCTATATAGCGTGACTTAGCGTCATTTGTTGCTCACTCCAATCAAATTTTAAACTTTCTTTCTTGTTTTCAGAGAATTTGTGTTTCCTAGTTGAGTACCCCGTTTTTATCTAACAAAAAGCAGGGACGGATTCATAATTTTCATCAAAGAGGTAAGATTTATATTTTTTTCAGAAAGACATAATGAGGCACATTTTAAAATATACGTGATTTTTTTTAAAAAAATTGACAAATCATATAAATATACAAGGTTATTATTGTTAGAATTAGAATTGGGGCTTAAAGCGCAAGTCTAAGATCTAATTACTAGGCAGAAGCGCTTTCAATCAATAATTTTAAATTAAAGTTTTTAGACCTTAATCACCTAGCTAAAAGTTAAAGCAAGTAAGTTCTAGAAGTAATAGAGCAAATCACAAATCAACAAAGAACAAAGTAATAAAGAGAGAGAGTGTGAAGAGAGACTAAGAGAGCAATCGAGAATAAAAAGAACACGCGATGTAACGTGGTTCGGCCTATCAATCAACTAGGCCTACGTCCACTGGTTTTTCGAAACCAAATCTTCCTTCCCGACCGATTTCACTATCAAAACAAGTGTTCTTTACAAGTGCGGAACCGATCTTTGATTTCTTCTAAACAAACAAATCAATCTTCGTCTCCTAGATCAATGTATAGGGCAACACCACTCTATGCAGTTAACGTTTGATTGACAAAACAATCAAGGACAAAGAATGCACCACTTGACAACACAAATGTGGTGCACCAAAGGCTAAAATCTAGCTAAAGGTTTGTTTTCGAATTGACAATAAGACTATAGGTGTTATCATAATGCTCTCTTGTTTAGGTAGCTGGAGGAAAAATGATCTTTGGCTCTTTCTTGTGCTCAATTAGATGCTTGGAAGCTTGTGAAGGGGTTTCGGATTCCTGCTGGTTCGTCTATGCACCATATATATATGCTGGACACTTCTTGGAGTCTTGAAACCTTAGATTTGTACTGGAGCGTTACAGGAATTCATAACACGTTGTGGAACCCGTTATAATGGGTTGTCAGCTTTCCAGAACTACCCTTTTGTACTTCTCTTGCTGTCTTGTGGGCCAATCTCCTTTAGAAACCTGTTATAACAGGTTGGAACCCATTATAACGGGTCTGGGACCCGTTGGGACGAGTTGGCCAAGCGTTACAGTAACGCACACCTCTGTGAGGCTCTGTTTTGCTCCAAAAATGGCTCTAGCATTACAGCATCTCATGTAACCCGTTATGATGGGTTTTGACTCGTTATAACGGATTGGTAACGCTTGGAATTTTCAGGGTAAATGACTCGTAACTCTGATTTCGATGTTTTTCGAAGCGTTGGAAAGATCTTGACAAACTCTACATTTATTCTCAAAGCATCACTTGCAAATCCTTAGTAAAGAAATAGTTAAATTCAAATTTGTTTACAAATCAACAAATCAAAGGAAACGTTGAAGTCAACAATTATGCACATTTTTTTCCATGGGACAAATTTTATAATTTTTGTCGTATTTTATCTAATTTGTTGTTTTGACTAATTCAATGAAGATTATGCATTCGAAGTTTAATTCATTTGTTTACATTGTAAATTTTATTTATTTGCAAACTATCAATATTTAGTAACACGCTAACATGTTCTGGATCATAAATCTAGTACTAGTTCTAGTGTTACTAATTAATTATCTTTTGAAATTTGGTATTATTAGTAATTGATAGTTCGTTTAGTGTGCTGTATGCACAAATCATAAATTCTGCATGAACACGTTTGACTTTTATATAAATCAATTTTTCTTTATAATTCTTTTTTAGATTTTGTAACAAATTATAACATAGCTAAGTAAGTTGGACTCTTTCCAATTCATAGATTTAATGATTTTTGTTTATACTATAAAGTAAAAACCATTTCTTATATATATTGTGTTCCTATTGTGTCATGATTGTAAGTTATATTGAGTTTGAATAAAATTTAAGCTATATGCATAGGTCGTCAAATTTTAGCTAAGAATTATTCATCAAGTTAGTTAACTAGTTTCTAATACAACAAAAATGTAAGTACTTTTACCATTTGACTAATTTTTAATACCCTATTTTCAAAGTTAGTGTGAACATTTTATAGATAGAGAAAAAAGTTCTTTAACTGGATACTTGTCATATTAATAAAGTGCATGTGCATTTAAAATATGATATAAGATTTATGAAGTCTTTATATTTAAAACATAATCAATTCATGTATTTTGTATAAACACTTTTGACATCAGTAAATGATAACGGCGGTAAAGCTTTTCATTTCAAATATTAGGTGTAGGAGATTTCATTCTCAAAAATGTGAAAGCAACATTCTTTATTTAGCACACACATCACAATATCCTCCTGTATAAATTGCAAGTATTACTACATTTTTATATAAAAACTTTCACCCGATGTATACATGCACGAGTGAGAAGAAATGATTCCAAATCCTCTGTCGAAATGTCAGACACATTGTAGGCATTTTTTGTGCTGTATTGCAAAACGCTGACTTTTAGAAATGGCGAACGACTACAAGTTGCTCCACGTGTACACCAAGCTTCATGTATATATGGAAAATGGCATGTCATCTGATCTCAAAAACCAATAATAAAAGCTATCGTGCATTCCTCATCTTGGAAATCCTCTTATCTGCAAACAGTACTAATCTATTTTTACACAAAAAAGGAACAAAGAAAGAAATTGAAGAAAGTCAGAAAGAAAACAAACAAAAAATTACAGTTTCAGATTGATGGGTACATTTGAAAAGGTAACAAATTAATCAATATCAATATGGTTATATCTGCAAATGTAAAATGATGTGGAGCAATTAGAGTGGAGTAGCTGAGTGGTCTTTCTTTTTAGCTAACTTGGCACTAATGAGTTTGTCTAATATAGGAGCTTCCAAAGGTATAGGGTCTAGGCATCTCTCATGGGCAGCATTGTTCACCTGCGCAAATGAGCAAACAAAATCAAATTTTTAATAAAAACTCAATAAAAATATGAAAATACTATGGGATTCTATTGCAAACTGCAAAATGAGTTGTACTGCAAATTACGACAAACATTTTGCAGACTCCTGCATAAACTGCAAAATGCCTCTTAGTTCTTGCATTTGCAATTGATTTTCTACTTTCTGAGATATTCTCAAACAACATCACCACATTTTACATTTATGTGAAAATGCTGGCAATTTATATTTCTTTCATTTTATGTTTGCTTCAAAGTTAAATATCCTATGACTGAGAGTTAACAACCGACCAAGACTTTTTATGGTTAATGGTTGATACAAGATAACTCAGCATCAAACAAGGTCAGGTATTGCTTGGTTATCAATTTAATAGTCGGGCGTTATTTGCAAATGGGTGAACATGCATCTCTTTCGCTGCAAATGTAAAATCACTGGGTGTCCTTTTGCAAAACATCCAGAACAACTGGCGAAGGAGCTAAACTGAGAAGAGCATGCATGCCTCTTTGAGGAGAAAGTCAATGGCTGCATCATCATCATCAACAAGCTGCTTAAGAGGAGCCTTGAGAAACTCTATATCCAACTGGATCTGTTGGTACCCACTTCTGTTCAGTGTTTGTAGCCTCACAAATTCCTGCAAGCTCTTCAAGCATAATTTTATCACAGTTGATATCACAGATTCCTGAAAAAACACATATGTTAGCTCAGGGTGTGCAGCTTAAATTGTGACCAACATTATACTATTCTAAAAGACTAAATATCAGTATTTCTATTTTCTATTATTATTTCGATTGGGTTTCATTTCTATCCTACCCAACTTGTTTGGGACTAAAGGCTTTGTTGTTGTTGTTGTTTAAGAAAGATTACCCCCCACTACATTGATTTCCTTGCCTTGTAGTTATTTCTAATGCTCTGTATCATTCTTAAAACACTCAACCCGATTACTCGATAAGATTATCACAAAAAAAGCAATGGCATTTTTCAAAGGATGATTTTCAAGCAAAGGTATTTCTCTAGTGATGGAAACATTCTGGAGATTATTCCATGTCCATTTTTGAAAACAAAATAAATCACTAGCTTTTATGCAAGGAAAGATGGATGGCCTTGTCCTCTGATATAAAAACCATTGCCATTTCATTTTGAACAAGTAACTTGCCTGTGTGTATTCAACTTTGGTAAATATCTCCATTTTCTGCTCAAACAACTTGGCTAAGTGATTTTCCAGAAACTGGCTTCTGGCAAGCTGTGTGGTTGAACTTGTCGGCTTATCTTCACGCGTGGCATTGGGAAGGCTACGTGAAGAGTTGGTACTTGCTGTGCCTGTGCTATCTGAGTGTCTATGCCTTTTTATTACACCACATGGAAGGATCTGTTTTACTTCAATTCCTACACCTTCCAACTGTGGACATGTACAACAGAGCCAACAAGAGGGGTACAAAGAAACAATACAAGTAAACATGACAAAATCAAAGCAAAGTTCTACTGTAATAGAAAAGAACAGAATCCTATATTTCTCAATTTGTAGCTAACATTTTGGCTATTCGTGCATACCAAAAGTTAAAATAGGAGTCAAGTAAAACAAAAACTGACTCCACCAAAATACCATGTTGCATTCATTACACCTTAATTTCTATTTACAGTGAAAGTGTGTTTAGTCGCTGATATTAAATTTGAACTACATTCAATCATCGTAACTGATATTCAATTTTCAGGTAATTTTCAAAGAATGAAGAATATTCAGTGTCAGCTGCAGATAGCAGAAGTTGCATGTCCTTAGAAAACAGCCCAAAGTAAATCATGCTTTACTACAGAAATATAAATGAGGTAGACTTACCTCTTGAAGCAGAAGGTCAACAAACATGTGGACTTCTCTTGGCTCCTTATGCTACAAGCCAATGAAAATAGTTATATAAAAATATAATAAGATCACAGTGAAATAAGCCTAAATTAAAGTATGAGTTGAAATAAATTGTTCTTCAATTTAATGCTGAAGTACCTTGATCCAGTTTGGAGTAGTGAACCTTTTCTTCAGTAATCCCGAAATTTTCCGAGTCTTCATATTTATATACTGATCAACAAATGAAAATAGAAAAAAAAAAAAACAATTTATCTTAATTAAGTACACACATAGAAAATACAGCAGACTTCTAACAAAATGTGTAAAAACTACAAACAAGAAATAGCATACAATATGTAACAGCTTCTCGCCAGCAGAGCGGAATAATCGGCAGATCACTCCAGGTATAAATGCTGGTCCATACTCAAATGCACGAACACCACCACCAGAAAATGAAGAAGCTATTTCCTATATTCCAGAACAAATATGTGAATCAACTCCAAAGGAAAAGAAAATGCTTCTTATGATCAACAATGTAGGATGAACCCACTTACCTCAGTTATTTTAGGAATGGCACTTTGTTCTATAAAAACAGCAAGCTGAGACAGCACCAGTACAAGTCCATTCGGCAGCTTGTTTTGTGATTCTGCAATGTGATCAGAAGCACTTGATTCGGTGCTGCTTCCAGAAAGTATAAGAAAATGCTTCTCAAGGTTTTGAAAGAACTCTTGGAAACCCTCTTGCACCCAATCTGTTATCAGCTCTTTTAGCTTTGGCAGCAACACAAGCTTCTCATCAAAGAACTGCTGCAATTCCTATTTTTATATACACATTTTACACATTTAAAAAAATTGAATGATATCAGATGAGATTCAAATTAGTAAGGATGTTGAAGATTTGTACTTTCTTAGAAAGAAAGAGACATGTACCACTAAAAGATCCAAACTACCCTGCATCACTGCTTTCTTTCCGTTCTCTAATACAATTTGTAGATCAAGCTCCTCCTTGCCATCGTTCGACTTAGATTGACTTCCAGCCATTGCATCTGCAGAGGCAAAATCCAAAGTAAATTTGATCCAGACTTCAATGGAACAACAAGAAACTGACCAAAAAAATAGGGAAGAAGTACAAAACAGCACCTGATATTTCATGCTGCAGATGAGAGAAAGCAACCAGAATGTGTACCCTAATGATGCTGCAGGTAGACTGACATACAAAGCACTCACATTAACAAAGAAAAATCTTACAAAACTAATAATTAGGGAGACTCAAAATGAGAGAGACTAATGAACCTCTAGAGAGGATGCCGGGAGAGCAGCCTCAGGAAGAACTTGATCTATAGCGGTCACATCTTCCCAGATTGTTCCTGGATCCATTCAACAGGAAATAAGATAAAGCAAGTTCCATATATATATATATATGTTGTATTAGTAAAATACAGATGAAGATGGATGTTTTACAAGTTACAAAAGTACATCCACATTTGTACCATTTCTGCAAAGCAAAAGCCCACATTTTCCCTTCTTTGCAATTACCACCCAACATGTATAAGGTTGTTTGCAAATAATAAGGTCTAAACAAAACTCAGGTCCTTGATAAATGAAAAAAAAACTGCCCTTGAAATCTTCATCTTTATATAACAACAATTGTATGGGGTAGATGCAAAGAAGGAAACCAACATATAAATCAATCTTTGTTTGACTTTTAGGATTTTAGGAGAAAGAATTATTATTGCAAGGAAGAAAAAGATGTTGGCACCTAATGAGTTGCACTTTTTCCATCAGCACCAACTAACGCTCAGTATTGTTTACAAAACATCATAGGTTAAAAGGTCAGTTTTGTGTCCAAGGAATATTGGGTGCTAGCTGAATAGATGTCAAGTATCAGGTGTAACATGTTTTAAGAAAAAAGTATAATATTCTAATCATACTCAGCATTATTTCATTTTAATCAGGAATGACGAAGAAAAAATTATCTAACAGGTTTTGTCATACTGACGAAAAGAAAAAAAATACTTACCAAGTAATTCTAGCAGGTCAACTGACGACATTCTTTTCTTTAACTGATCGTGTACTGCATCATAACGCCTTTAGGCACAAAAATAATAGACATGACAGGTCAGATCGTCCTCATGCTGAGAACATAATTAAGGTTCAGGAGGAGAAAAAAGAAGTATAACTTTGATCAAATAACCTGGAAAACAAACCCTGTGCAAGCTCAATGAGTCTTTGTTCTGAATCTGGGAAAATTATAAGATAAGCACGGAAAGTCTTTGAGATCTCACCAACTGATACCTACACAGGTTAAGAGAAGGACACATTAACAGCCACACATATTAGTCGTTACAAAAAAAGCAAGCAAATTCAATTCCTAACTCTGTCGCGACTCCATTTATTGTATAGTCGTATGTACATTCTAAAAGGATCACTTGAAACTTTTACAAGTCAAAAGAGAAAAGAAGGTTGCAACATAATGATGTGAAAAAACAAAGTAGATAATAATGGCGTCTCTTACGTCTTTAGAGTCATCCTCTAGTTTCAAGAGACAATCTTCTAACTTCTCCAGCAAGTTTGTCTTCAGATTGTCAACCTGAAATTTTGACACAAATGGTATAATGGAAAAGCTTTATCTACAAGTTTTAAAAATTACACTTGATAGAGCAACTTTAAAATCAAATATATCACATATATATTATTCGTTTCAAATGTGTCTCTGGTCTTTACGACTTTACCTCCTAGAACTAAAATTTCAAATTGCTATGATTTAAAGAGGGCGAAAAAGAAAACAAACCGGAAAGTTGAGCTGTTTGAGAAGTACTACTGCCTCCGCTCTTGCTTCAATAGGTTCAGAATCTGAATAAAGCTGTCCCTGCAAACAGAAGGTTATCATTTCAAACTTGAAACTTAAAACAGTAGAGTTCTGAATACTCGAGTAAAGCAAGGAAAGATGAACAAGCCAGCTGTTTCAGACAACAACAATGCAACTATTCAAGTTACCTGAAGGTTCTGGATTACTGTATTGATTGCTTCCTCAGATGCTCTCTTGCATTCTTGGAAGGATGAATCACCATATGCCTTTCAAGTTATTAGAAGCTAATTTAGCCATGATTTAAATCAGCAGTAACTCTTAGTTAGTGAATAATAATTAACAGACATCTTACCTCAAAAATTGGCCTTGCTCCAGTGAAAAACCTCACTGCATCAGCATATGCTTCAGCCTTAATGCATTTGTTCAGACGAGATGGCAGGTCATAGATGAACTGTAATTTTGTAGAGGACAAATTTCATATCAGATTAAGCAAACAGAGAAAGCTGCTATTTGCAACAGAAAATTAGGGATCAGACAGCCTACTTGCACTTTTCTGAGAAGATTTCTACTCCTGTGCAACTTCTCAATATGCTCCCTCTTCTCGAATAAGGACGTATTCACTGAATCACTTTTCGACTGAACCGATGTGATCTTAGCAAGGAGCTGCTCCATATTGGCCTCCATTCCATTGATGTTAGATTTCATCCTCTTGATAGTATCAGTTGCGCTGATGAACTTGTTGTAATTTTCATACACAAGCATCTGGAGATCCGTATCCAGATTCTTGATCTCAGCAGCCATCTGAACATGCTTTTGTAATAGGCCTTCCAAATTGGCCTTCTGCACCTGCATTTTCATCTCAGTCAAAACTATAGATCTTGACAACTATCAAGATTGCATTGTTTTCATCTCAATTAAGATTTAGTGAGGAAGCAATTGCTAACGATGAAGGACATGTAGGAGCTGGGGTCGAACGAAGGTGAGTTGATGGAATCGGAGGAGGAAGCCGACCGAGGAGTGAGGTTAGAGGCCGCGGTTGGGGGGGAAGAGGCGCCGGAGAAAGAATTGTTGTTGTTGTTGTTGTTGTAGAAACTGGCAAGCAGATCCCGAGTTCTCTTTGCTTTATCATCCATGGGAGAAGAAGGAGGAGGACTGACTCCCGCCATTGTTTACCTTTACCTTCTTTTGCTATATTTCTTTGGGTTCTCGCTAGTCTATTCGGCTTCTTCGTCCGGTCTTCGCCACACTAGTTAATCAGCGACGATAATCGAGAGTCAGGTCGGGAGATCGGAAATTCGGGATCCCGGGAAGCTCTATTTTTTATCTATTTCCTTTTTGTTGGTTATTAATTTTCTTGCCTTTTAAATGTGACATTTGACATTTCACATTTCAATGGAAAAAATAACTTCAAAATTCAACGTTTAAATTATTTTTTTTTTTTTTGAAACAAGTGGGATTTTTCCCACCACTCCATTTTTTATACAAAAAACGAAGTTTACAATCGACCAAAAAACAAAAAAAAAAAGCAAACACCCCCATCCCCCTTCTAATATTTGCCTATCCATTCTATTTCCCTATTCTATATCCTTTCGGTACCGAATCTTTTACTCTCGGTACCATTCTTTTTTCTCCTTTCTCCTATCTATATGGTCTCATACGCCAATACACTAGCAATGCTCCCACTACTATAAGCAAAACTGCACCCTGTAACACCACCCATCTGTTCCGACTCCCTTGACCTTCAAACGTTTTCACTGTGTATTTTAGCTTCTTTGTCTGTTTTTTTATTACAAAGCTGCACAAACACAAAAAAAATACAAAAAATAGCAAACGACTCATGTTTTCACTATTGCCCCCATTTCATCTTATGTCTTCCAGTCTCTCGCCAGTTCCAGCTTGCACGATCGATCCATCATTGGCCCTTCTCTTTCTTTGCCTATATCTTCCAGTAGCTTCATGCCAGCCCCTTTATGCAACAGCCAATCTCCAATAGCCCTTTGCATATCCACTTTCATTGCTCCTGACCAATACAATAAAATTTTTTTAATACGAATGCACACATTATTGATATCACCTGGGTGTTTATTGTTAAAACAACACTCATTTCTCTCAAGCCATATCACCCAAATAACAGCAGCCGCAATTACCCCATGCAATCTAGTACCTGCCCCCACTGTTATGTTGTACAACTCCTCACAACTTGTTGGGGTTTTGTCTATTTTATCTAGAGCCCATCTCCACAGTGTTTGACTTCTATCACAGTAAAAGAACAGGTGATCTGCACTCTCATCTTCTGAACAATATAAACAATTTATATCTCCTTGTCATCCCCTTTTTTTCAAATTCACCCTTACCAAATTTTTTTGTTTAAATAATATCCAAATGAAGATTTTTATTTTCAGTGGAATTTCTAATTTCCATATCACTACCCATTCCCTTTGGTTGACCCCCCTATTCATTAACCACATGTATATTTCTTTGGTCTTGACCCCAGTTGAGTTTCCCCCCCTGCCATGTTGCTTGGTCCTTTCCTATCTGAGGACAATGCTGAATGATAACTGCCTGCAGCTGCAAAAATTGGTCACACTGATTAACAGATAAATTTCTTCTAAATCTAATTGCCCCTATTCCCTGTTGAAGCACCTGATATACTGTCAAATTTGACGTTTAAATTAATTCATATCATTGAATCTTTATAATCTCTGATGCTATGCAGATAAAAGTTATGATGATTGTATACAACAATTTTATATAGATATCTGAATTTCAAATTTTGATTACTAAAGTTATTAAAATGAAAGTCACGGTGAAGAAACAAAAAAGTAGATGTATTTTGACACTCAGCTATAAAATAAGAGAATTTTGGTTCTAAGATATACATCAGATATTTTTTATTATTGTGTATGGTTCGATACATAAAAATTTGCATCATACATCAAGATCAAACGATTCGCATTAATCAGAAGTATCTAATGTATTTAGAAATGAAGTATCTAAATTATTCTTATGAAACAATTAGATAGCTATTCACATGATTTGTCAAAACTTCTGAGTTTAAAACATCAAAATGTTTAGGAAAAAAATTGAGTATTTCGACGATGGATACATTGTGTATTCTCAGTTATTTTGGAGTCTGGATCATTCGATCTTGATGTATGACGTGAATTTTGATATATTTGAATGATCCGAAGTGACCGGATGTATCGAGAATATCCAAACTTTCTCAAATATTTATTTTCCTTCAAAATTTATTTTTTTAATATTTCTTCTTTTTGTCCTTTAATTAGAACATTCTTAGCTATAATTTGCTTTATTATTGTTATTTTTACAATTACTTATTTATCATTATTGCCTTACTAGTTAAAATACCAAATATATTTTACATTTCAATGACAACACCTTTGCCATGTTATTCTTCCTTAAATTATGATAAATTTTACATATTCCTTTTATTTGAGAACAGAGTAGAGAGCATATTTTTTTTATTGTTTAGAGAAGGGATGCAAAATTAAATTTTAGTTTTCAACATATGACCAACCATTTAAGTGAATTATAGTTGAAATTATTACAAGTAAACAAAGAAAATACAACATATGAAAGCTCCATATCTCTTCTGATGAGAATAAGTAATCAAGATGTTCGATGAAGAAACAAATAATTTTAAAATCTTTTACGAACATACGAGCAAACAATTTATATATTATATTAAGGGTTAATTTTTGCTATACCCATCAAAAAAATTTAATTAGCCAATATTCCCATCAAACACAATAACAACTTATATTTCGTCAAAATTTGATTCTCTTTTTCATACACTTTTAATTATATTATCTATTACTTAACTAATTATAAATTTTGAAGTGACCATTATACCCTTTATTTATAATGGAGACGTCCCTTTCATTTTATGACTTGAGTAAATATAAGTAACAAAGTTAAAGTGTCTTTTCGTATTCCTGCCCAATTTTTAGTTGCTGCATCTAGAGATTTATTGTCATCTAATTTATCTTCGTCTCTTTTATTCACATATGAAGATCCCGTCAAAATGAAGATCCATTTTCTTCCTTTATAACCCATCCACATCCAGAGCATGTCATTGAAGTTGAAAATCTGAAAAATGATACATTTACTCGTGAGAAATTGAAAACAAGAAGAAAATAAATAGCTCTTGCAGACAACAGTTCCAAGTATTTATCAGTTTTGTTTTCTATTTTTTGCATTAAACTTAAAGTGGACAAAAATTGGTCATGCTCGTAACCATTATTTTCATCATTCTTTGGTTGTCATTAGTTCTTTGGTTAAATTTGAATGTGTGAAGTGATTTTTCACTAAAAAGCGCAAGACTAAGATCGAGTAGTTGTGCCGAAGTGATTTCAATTCAATTTAAATCTTTTAGACCTTAATCACCTAGCCATCAAATTAGCAAGCAATTCTAAAAGAAAATCACAAAAATAAAGATCAAAGAGCTAAAAGAGAGAGAGCAATCAAGCACAAGTGACACGTTATGTAACGTGGTTCGACCTATCAAAAGAAACTTAGGCCTACGTCTACGGGTCTCCCAGAATAAAACGTTTTCTGAGCCGTTTCACTATACTCAAATGTCTTTTACAAAGGGGCGGAGACGATCTTTGAGAAAGCCAATCTTCTTTTCCTAACTCGATGCACGGGACAACACCACAATATACCGCTACAAGGTCCAATTGACTACACAATTAAGGACAGTGATGCACCACTTGACAACACAAATGTGATGCATCAAAGGCTAATCAAATAGCAAAAGAATGTTCTCGAATAGACAAGTAGAGAATTGTAGCTATTCTAAGTGCTCTCAGGTCTATGTAGCTTGAAGAGACTTGAAAGAGACTCTCTTTAGTGCTCAATTACAAATGAGGAGCTTGTCAAAATGTTTTTGATAACCTTTTGGTCTGTATCTGCAATCTTTATATAGGTTGAGCACTTCTTGGGATCTTGAATCTATGAAGAATTGCTTCTGGCGTTACAGGATCCTCCATAACGGATTGCAAGGCGTTATAATGCCTTGGTCTTCTTCCTCTTTTGCCCTTTTGTAGCTGACTTGTGGGATCTTTAGGAACCCGTTATAACGCTTGACTGACTCGTTATAATGGGTTGTAACCCGTTGTGACGCCTTGCTGGAGCGTTACAGTAACGCTTGTCTCGGGAAAATTCAATATCTTGTTCTTCTCTCTCCTCTTGAGGCATTATGACGCCTTGGGGACTCGTTATAATGCCTCTCTGACTCGTTATAACGAATTGCCTAGCGTTATGGTAACGTTGTGCTCTGACTTGTGCCTTGAAGCCTTTCCTTGATGCTTAGTCCATGTCTTGACTTATCCAGGGCATGTTTGACACTGGGTTGTACATGTTTTAACCTTAATCTTCACCAAAACTTAATGTGCAAGGTTAGTACTTTATGTGTTTTGCAAATTGTCAAACAAGAGATGAGTTGATGAGTTTAATCCAACAAAATTCTTTCTAGATCTAATATATCTCTTTAGCAAGTTTTGGGCTGAGAAAAAGAATCCAATCTTGTAAGATAAGTTGCATCATTTGTTGATATGCCATAGACTATATGCTCACAACACTCATCCTCAGTGAACTCACTATTCATTTATGAATAGTAGCAAAATTAACAAATGGATATATAGATAGAAGCAATTTATTTGTATTCAGATCAGAGTTGTCAAATCAGCGCTAGTGATATAAAAGTTTTTCTATGCTACTTACATATACTTGTCAGGTGTCCATAAACTGGTACATACTCTATATAATAAGAATAGAATGCAACAATATTGGATTCTTTTGTATTAGTACGTACCAAAAATCTGAGATTACGATCTGAACCAGTATACTCTTTCAAGTACCATACGAACGTCATGGTGTTAGGCCTTTAATAGAACCTTTTTATTTCAACTAAACTAAATTTGCAGCTTTAATGATGCTAATTTGCTTATACAATCTTTTTCTTTTCAGCTTGAATGCATCCCGTTACAAGTTAATAGTAAAATATGGTGGATATTTCAAACAAATCAACAACAGAAAAAGAGAAATATTATGCAGGTAAACAAAGAACCATTTATGCAGATGAGATAACCTACAATTTTGAAGAATTGTTGGAAGAAGTGAGCAAAATTGTATCATGAAGATGACACTTGTAAGTTATCTTTATTTTTCATAGACAAGTGTGCTAGCTCACAATCCTTTATTCAAATTGAAGATGACAATGATTATAGATTGATGTTGTCAGCGTATGAAGAGGATAAAAAGGTAACTTTTTATGTAACTACAGAGAAGAATGCAAATTTGGAGGACAAAATGAGGATAGATATTGGGGCCAATATGAATTTTGAGGGTAATAAATATTGTTTAGGTGATATTGAGGCAAAAAAAGTGATGGGCATTGATAATGAAGATGGCTCGAATTATTGTCACAATGAGGAGAGTTATCATAGTCTTGATAACGAGGATTATATTGATATCAAATATGAAGAAGAATTCTATTCATATGACAAGAATGATACAAAGATGCAATTAGATGCACAATATCCACATGTTGTCACATTCAGGAGGGCTTTGAGTCACTATGTCGTCATGAATGGTTTTGAGTTTCATTTGAGCAAGAGTGAACCATCACGAGTTACAACAACTTGTGCAAGTCGGGAGTGTAATTGGAGAATTCATGCTGCAGTGGACGAATATGCAGTAACATTTTTCATGAGAACCTTACAAGGAAATTACACATGTTGTGGAGTCAACAGAAGCAGTAACAAGCATGCTAATAAGGGATGGATAGACGACATAATTATTGATGATTTAAGAAGTGAGAGAGATTTGTCACTAGAAGAATTAAAGTAGAGGGTGGAAAGAAAATTTGAAATTTTATTACCATACAGTAGAGCTTGAAAAGCGAAACAACAAGCAGTAGAAGAGATATATGGTAAATGGCATTTTATTGGAATCGTATCCTCTGCACCATTTTTTATGGATGCTCTCTGCACTCGTTAATCTGGACCGTTCGATTAGATCTGGACGACTAACCGTCAATTATATGATTCAGGGGGCTTTGTATTATAAATTCGGATCCGTTCAAATCTAATACAACGATCCACATTAAACGAGTGTAGAGAACATCCATAAAAAATGGGTCCAAATAATTCCATTTTATTACCATACAAGTACGAGACGGTGAAGATATCCCTCCAGTCCATGGGGCACGCCCATTGAAAATCAAGAGGTGTCCTTATCCCAAATTCTGCTTGTGATTAAGCTAGTTTAACTTTTTAATTTATCTAATCTTTTCTGTAATTTAATCTCATCTGTTTGTTTCAATTTTTTGCAGAAGATCTTGCAAAGGCGTTGCTCATTCAAACAAGAGGGCATGCCCATCAAATATTTTTGAACTTCTTGAAGAAGAAATATGTAGTAGTTTTTTTTTTTCTCTTCTTCAGTTAAAGTTATATGGCATTGTGGACCTTTATATGTATGTTTTGATGTACTGATGCTATGGAATCTATTTAGATTTGAACTTTTTTTATATTATATTGCAATGCACATTTGATATGTTTCTGGTGCGAACTGGGGGCAATTTTGCATTTTTTTGTTATGGTTTCCAATCTGGTACTATTCAGGGTTTGCTTTGTAAAGTTTGTATATTATCTGAAGGACTTACGAGAACAAATTATGTAGAGGCAAGAAGAAGTGTGAGGAATAATGTCGGAATTGGTATTGCAATTTGCAAGTAGAAATTGAGTTCGGCAACATAATTTGATCAAGACTGAAGAAAGAGACGAAGACTAAAAGCGGATGTTATTGTCATTTTGCATATTTAAAGACTAGATACAAATGTTTGATGTTTGATATTCTTGTTTGGATTCTCGAAGTTTGGTTTAATACGTCAGAAATATGTAGGCAATGTTGGACTTTTGTTGTGATATTGGTATGATATTGATATACCGAGAGTGTAAACTGATAATAAATGTGTAAGGCTATATCTTTTTAACTAGTAATATGTTTGATTAATACTTAGTGTAAGTATCAGTAGCATAATACAAATCTACATTAAATACCGAAATTGTGGTATTTCAATTTATGTTTTAACGGGAAACAACACGATATGATGTTTTTTTTAAAGTTTGTAAAAAAGGAAAGAAAGGAAATTGAAAAGGTAGTCGCAGGAAGATGAGAGTTGCTGGAAAGAAAAAGGAAGAGATGAGACCATTCACATTTTTCACTATTATCAGTAAAAATAATATAAAAGATCTAATAACGAATCGTCTTATAAGTAATGGTCCAACACATTCTAAATGTTTTATAAATGACTGTGGACATCATTAGCAGTAGCACCTCTAAATTCCATCCAATATTTTATTATTTTCTTTTGTTTTTTTCTTAATATGGATCCCACATTGATGTAGAAAATATGAACGCTATTGTTAACCACATCCCTATTTTCTAAAAATTTGAAAAACAATCAAGTAGAAAACAAAAAAATAACAAAATAATCGAAGGAATTTAGGAAAACTATTGTTAATAGCGCCTCCGACCCTTTATAAAATTTTAAAAAACTTTAAACTATTACATATATCTCGATCCATATTTGAGTCATTTATAATATTTTTTCTACTATCATACGTAACAAAATGAAAGGGAGGTCTCCATTACAAATAAAGGGTACAATGGTCATTCAAAATTTATAATCAGTTAAGTAATAAATAATATAATTAGAAGGGTATAAAAAAAAATCAAATTTTGATGGGATATAAGCTATTACTGTGTTTGAATGGAGATATTGGCCATTTAAGAAATTTTGATGGGACATGAGGAATTAATCCTTAGAGAGCTTATACGTAGATATCATATTTGATACCGATTATTGATACCGATTTTTATTATGCTTCTTTAGTTAAGTTATCGTGCACATTATTTGAGTTATTATGCATGTTATTTTTTGTAATGAAATAGTTATGCATGTTATCGATTTTATTATGTACTTAGTTGAGTTATCTTGCACATTATTTGAGTTATTATGCATGTTATTTTTTGTAATGAAATAGTTATACGTTATTTTTTGTACTAAAATAATTATGGTATAACATGCATAATAATTCAAATAATGTGCACGATAACTCAACTAAAAGTGCATAATAAAATCGATAATTGATATCAAATGTAATATCTACGGAACATTATCCTAACCCTTATATTTAAACCTTATATTAAATAGAATCACATCTAATCTAATTTGGGCAACTAATTTTAATCTTGAGTTTAATTTAATTTGCCAAACTGCGGATCTAATCACAAAAATGTAAACTGTCGTAAAACTCGATGATGGGAAAATCAGTCCCTTCGTTCGCCCGACCTCGAGATCTCGCCGCTCTTCAATGGCGCTCCTTTCCACCGCCTCTCCGACCAAATCTATCGCCGTCCCGGCGCTTCTCCTACTCTCCGCCGCATCGGGAGCTCTCCTCCTCTTTTGTCTCCTCTCCTCTCTAGCCCCATCCCCTTCTTCCTGCTCCTGCTCCTGCCCCTGCCCTAGCACCTCTACAACCACGACCACCATAAACACCACTACGACCTCATCTTCCCCCAAATCAGTACCCACCTTGACAAGACAAGAAGACATACGATGGATCAAGAACTTGTTGGTGCGAAATTCATTGGTTGAGGTGCCTTTGTCACAGGATGAGTGGCATACTCTTCGCAAAGGGATCAACCCTCGCACACGCGCACAACAACTTCAAGATCTTTTAAAGTAAGTTTGTTGTACTCTTTTCTGCAATGCATTATAATGCAAACATATATAAATTGTGCACGTTAGCATATGTGATTGTATACTTAGGAATGGTGTTGGAGGGAAAGAACAAAGTAATTTATAAGGTCCTAATCTCGTGCTAGTTTCAACCAACGGCTGGGTTAGTGTAATAGCATTAACTCAACAAAATTTTCAGCCTGTAATTGTGTATTTTTGGATTGCAAGTGAAAGAAAATAGTGAAGCTATTCAGGGAGAAGGACAATTCTTAACAACCAAACATACCCTCACAAGGGTACACCGCGTGTCTCGTAATTACTACCTGGAATTCTAATGTAATCCTTTATCAATTTTTTTTGTAGTTACCATGGAATAGCACACTACGAGGGTGCAGAAGCAGAAAATCACACTGCTCTGCCTTGCCCAGGTGAACTGCTAGTGGAGGAGCACCATAGCAACTATGGTGAGCCATGGGCTGGCGGTCGAGATGTCTTTGAATTTCTTGCATCAGCCACTAGCCTCTCACCATCTGACACGGTCTTGGAGATCGGTTGTGGAACACTGCGAATAGGCCTCCACTTCATACAGTATGTTGCTGATCTACTATTTTGAAAACATCTGTTTTTCAGTTTTCAAATTAGCTGGTTGTGCACCTTGTTTGCGATGCATAGCAGGACATTTGTTAGGCTACTGCTCAAGAAGACATTGGTCTGACAATGTTGGTTCTGGGTCCTGCTCTCAAGAGGCTATTCATTTTTTCCTTTCTCTAATCAATATTGAACTAAAATCAAGCATGTTTTGCAGTTTCAAAGTTTGATGTATCGGTCAAAATTTGTTCCCACTTGAGTTCATTTGAAAAGCCCGTGTGTTAGTTTGGGTTTATTTGCAAATAAACCATCGAGTGTGGGACGGTGGGATATTAGTTTTGAATATGAGAAATTCAGGGATCCATCTGTTGAAAAGTAAAATTTTGGACAATCTGAAAAGAAAAACATTTTATTCACTTCCACTTTGTAAACATGTCATTATTTGGTTAACAGGTATCTTGATCCAAGCCATTTCCACTGCTTAGAGCGTGACAAACTCTCTCTGATGGCAGCCTTAAGGTGTGAGCTCCCCTTGCATGGTCTTCTGCACAAACGGCCTCTCATATTAAAGGGAGAAGATATGGATTTTACTGACTTCGGAGAAGGGGTCTCCTATGACCTTATATATGCTAGTGCAGTTTTCCTTCATATACCTGATAAGTTAGTTTGGCTTGGGCTAGAGAGACTCGCAGGTCGGTTAAAACTTGGTAGGGGTCGCATTTTTGTTTCACATAACATAAAGTTTTGTAGGAGATTGGGTGGAGAAGAATGCACGAGGCGGCTAACAAATGTGGGTTTAGAATATATCGGGGTACAAACTCATGATAGCCTTTTGTTTAACCATTATGAAACCTGGTTCGAGTTTCGGAGGATGAAGGTGTAGACTGTTTTCAGGCAGATAAAAAATCTATCCCATTCACTGAAGCTTGTGTAAAATGAGAATTACATGTTAAAGCTGAATTGGGAATTTGGGATACTGATCCAGGGGGGATTATTGACAAGGTAGCATGAGGTATTCCCAATTTTGAGGGAGCATTATCTATTTTCCCCATCTAATGATCTTTGTAGTTGTCTGCCATTGGTTTGTTGTACTATTTTGTAATTTGTATTGGACTGCATCTTGAAAGGAATTTATCTGTTTTCTGCTATTTCTGTCAGTTGCAACTTGCAACTAGGCAAAAGAAAAAAAGCTCGCTGCTCATCAAATTGTCATGTATTTTGTTATATTAGATCCAGATATGTAACATTTAGATTATACGAGTACTTGATTCACTTATTGTAGTGAGTGCAAATTTAACTTGCAGTGTATAGTTGTCATTTACTGAACTACATGGTATATCTGTATTACTGTATATCTGTCAGTAAACAACATGCTGACTAGGATATTGGCATATATAGCACTGCTGTAGTGCATAAAGCTTTCTGGCAAAATTGTGAAAATTGAGCTTTCTGGCATATGTAGTAGCTGAGTAATCTTCTTCCACCTGGCAGTTTCCAGCTCCAATTACTACTGTGTAAGATTCTAACTTAATCGCCGCTTTAATTTTGCCTTTTATGAAAATGAGTGTTAGAATTTCAGTAAATTAGAGTCCATAAGTGTTCAAACTTCCATCTTTTTCTTCGTTGTTTCTATTTATCATTAAAGCATTGAAGGCACTTCTAAAGTTGTAATGTTTGCCGATAACGCATTCAGGTGCATCTCCGGAATTGGTCAGGGTTGGGTACATATACTCCGTGATTTAAATCATTGGATTATTAAATAACATTCTTTCTCCTTATAATTTATTAATTTATTCTTTTTTTCTTTGTGCAATTTAAGAAGGGAGAGATTATAATTTAACAATCTAATCATTTAAATCATAAATGCATAATCAAATAGTGCATTTATGAATGTACCTAATCTTTTCAATGCACTATGATGTTTCACTAAATATCATGAAACAATTAAAATTTCTCTTCTTAACTACTGTCGATGCTTCCTGTTTTACCAAATCAACGTGGCGATATTTTTATGACAGCGGTATTGTTGTGTACAGGGCGGAATTACGTTGATCTACCTTCAGGGCCGGTATTTTAGAGTTCGAGGGAAGAAATATTTAAATTGTTTGTATAGACAATTTTTGTTATTATTATACTCGATCATACAAATTAAATAGAAGACACAAAATCAATATTTCTCAAATAAAATATATAAAATGATGAATATACCAAACGATGCTTCTTACATGTTTTTTGATAAACCAATTTTTATACCTTTGTACTTGCACAAAAAACACATCTAAATCACATTTCATCTGAAATGACTTGTAATGAATGATTTTTATATCTATAATTTATTTTTATTTTATTTCATCGGTTATGCATAGTTTGTTAGTTTAATGAAAATTTTGAAATAAAATTTGAAGTTTCTAGCAGCGGACTCATTTCATGTTTTGTTTTATTGTCGCATCAAATTTGTTACTGATATGTCTTGCAAAATCTAGCTTGTGAACTCTGTAAAATTATTATTATTGAATTCTTTCCTCTCGACACTGAATACAAACAAAATAGAAAAAAATACAACTCCTAATTCATTTGGGCCACACATATACAGGTCTCAAACTCGAATGCACATTGAAAATATGTGAGCTCAAGTCAAATAAAATAATTGCTCCCAGACTCATCATATTTAGGGCTGTCAAATGCACGAAACGATCACACAAATATCCTTTTGCAACAAAAAGCCACTTGCGTTTAACGTTGCGTCAGAGCGCAACGAAACGTCAAAATATGCAAAACGTGTTTCGTTGACAACCCTAACCATATTGATCATTGATCTCGAAATATTTTTTTGTTTATTGCATATACATAACTTTTTTTTTACCCTCTGGAGCTTTGGGGTCCAGGGTTGTCGTCCTGGCTGTCCTGAGTTAGGACCGGCTATGTCTACCTTTGATATCATGTATTTGTCAGAATATTTTAAAAATATGCTAACAATTTAAAGTAATTTTAAAAGATGTCTCATCTAAGATTTTTTTTTTTCAAAAATATACTTCTAGAACTATAATTTAAGTAAAAAATTATAAAAAAATACGTATGATATAAAATTTTCCTTCTCTTTCTAAAATTTTAGATCTTGCTCTATTCTTTTGAAAATTTGGAATTCGTCTGTAATTATGTAGGTGGGTGACAACTAGGGGTGCAAACGGATTGGATATTTATCCGATTATTCGGATTCGGATCCGGATTTTAACGGATTTCGGATATTCGGATTCAGATATTTCGGATACGGATACGGATACAGATAATTTTTTATCGGATACGGATACGGTTTTGAATTTTGAACCGGATACGGATACAGATTCGGATAATTATCCGAATCCCGATGTTTTGGATTTTCGGATATCCGGAAAAATGTCAGCCCAAATTTTTTTTATTTTTTTATAGCTAAGTAAATTAATTTTTAATTGTTTTGAATATTTATAATATTAGAAAAATAAATTATAAAGACACTACTCATTACAACATTTTAATTATTCCATTAAATTTATTTTATAATATAATTTAAAATAATTTTATTGTTGAATAATGATATATTAACGATTTTTCATAATGTACTTATTCTATTTAATTATCCGAATTATATCCGTATTTGCATCCGTATCCGTTTATTATCCGATTCGTATCCATATCCGTTTATCATCCGATCCGTATCCGTATCTGGAACTATCTGTATTCGTATCCGTATCCGAAAAATAAAAGCGGATACGGATATGATAATGCTATTATCCGTCCGTATCCGATCCGTTTGCACCCCTAGTGACAATTGACAACAAGGACCCTATAAAAATGGAGTTATTTTATTTCTATTGCTCTCTTTGAGGCCCTAAGTCGCTAGTACACGCGTTATACGGACAACTTTTTTTTATTTTGGGACTAATAATATATTAATATATGATTGATTGATTGTTTGTCTAAATGCTGGATGATTTTCCATTTCGTCGTTCTCGTGATCTTATATATATTTTTATGAGCTTTTGTTGTCAGTGGTGGAGTCACATGCACTCAGGGAGTGCAGCTGCACGAAATCAGATTTTGTGCTGTGCGGCTCGTGCAGCGCAAAAAATTGCGACCGTCCGATTGCGTCAAGATTCGTGTAAATAAACTTTATAAATGTAAACCCTCCTGAATCAAATCGACAGCATCTGTACCGCGCGACACGTGAATTATTGGCCGTTGGATGGTGCTGCGCGGCACATGATAAGCTTCCACAGCTGCACCTCCCTAGAATTTTTTTTTTCAAAAATGACCATATTTTCGAAAATTTCTTATAAACGACTATGTATTTGATAATTTTTTGTACAAATAATCATACAAGATAATTTTTTTTAAGAAATAGACATCATTTCGAATCCTCTGAAAAAAAATCATAAATCTTGAACTCCGAAAATTCTGAACCCGTCCCTGTTTGCTCTCACTTTATTTCTATTGATAATCGACGACTATGTAACTATTGTATGAAATGAGTTGCAAATAATGACGTTACACTTGCAACTATAATTTCGAAGACGTAAATACTAGTTTTTTTTTAACATATAAGATTTTCGAAATCTTCAACTTCTATTACTAATGGTTTTTTAACAAAATGAAAATTTTATACTCATCGAAATCATTCTAGTTGACTATCACCACACTTCTAAGTCATTTGCGATGTAGATACTAGTTAATTTAGCCAATTTTGTGAAAATTCACTTTATCCTCGTTCATGTATTATTATAAAGTTTTTTTTATTAATTGGAAATTGTAGGAAGATAAGCATTATGAAATTAATATGTAAAATTGTAGATGTAACACATAAATTTAGTTTTTGTGATTAGAACGAACAGGGTATTATTTCCTCCCGTCGAAAGAATCTTTTGACTTCGAAAAAGTACGCTGTAATCGGTGCAGATTCAGAATTTTCGTCAGGAGATGACAAGATTTATAAAAAAATTTCAGGAGAGGACAAAATAACACAGATTTTCAAATATACATGGTTATTTCGCAAAAAAATTTGACAAATCGCACAAATACATTAAATTATTTTGTAAATTTCCGTCCTGGCTGTACCTTACTGAAATTATTTCCTCCCGTCGTTGTATTTTATAAATATCTGAACAGCTTCCCCAACAACTCAGAGAGGAATAGGACCCGCTCGAGGCAGCAGGACCCACCAGGATGCACTTTTTTTAGTTCCTGTGAGTAGTCATTTTTCTGCTATTTATTAGAGCAATTATAAGGTTTTTGAATTTGGCAAGGATCTGCGCTGTTCACACTTCACTCTCGTCGAATGGCACCGCCAAATCAGGCTTTCCTCTGGAATTTGTGGAATACTGTGAAAGTTTCTTAACTGGGACTTCTCAATAGAGCCGTTATAGTGTGGCTAAAGTGGCATGTCTCAAGTCCAAATGCCTACGGGCAATTTCCATCAAAAAAAAAAAAGTCCAAATGTCCACAATTATTCAAATATCGCACACTGTTGCATGAAAATTAGTTATCAGCAAATCATTTTCTATTTCCAATCAAGTCTAAATATCGGAGCTAGACTACAATTGATGTAAGGGCCAATTTCGTCTAAAAAGAAAATTATTTGTGTGTTTCATATACTATTTTCGTTAAATTTTGGTTTCTGTTAATTTATATGATTTGAAGATGCTTTATTTAACAATCAATAATTAATCTAATGATTTTGGAAAGATATTTATTTTAATCTATCAATCAACAAAATAATTTAAGGATATATTCATAAAAAGAGGTTAATTACGGTACTATATTCGTAATTTAACGGTAGCGTGGCCCCCTTCCGGCTTACCCCTCTGTCTATAATCACAAAATTCCCAACGTCTATAAAATTGTTAAATGAAACACTTTTAAATTGCCATACTTTCTAATTTTTATAATAATATAGCATGTTAGGAAATCAAGTTTGATTTAGTAGCAATGTCTTTCATGTAGAACATTGTCTGGTTCAGCCTGATCAAATAGGATCAAATCAGTGATCGAGCGAAGGTTTGACGTGTAAGATGCGGAGGTTTTAACTGATTTGATCTTGCGAAAATTTGATTGTGTCGTTGATCGATTGATCGAGCAGGTATGATTGTGATTTTGGTCGATAATGAAGCGTAGGTAATGAAAATTTCGAGATAAAAATTTCAAAGACAGAAAGCGCACTTTTCGTACTTAATTTTACGAAAAACATTACAGAGAAGAATAACCTCTTTACATAAAAAAAGAAAAGAAAAAAAGAACCTCCTCATCTGGTATTCATTCTTGTGCTACCACTCTCCTTCATTCTGGGACGGCAGCAAACACTTATACTGTGGACGGATCATGTTCTTTTACCGTGCAGTACGGTATCGTGCGTCGCTTCAACCGTAACTCAAGAGAATTTAGATCTGAAACATGAATCACGAAAAAATCAAACGATCCTCATGCAACGATGCCGCGCGTAACGTGATCTCGTTCCACTGCGGACTGATCGTTCGTTACCTCCCAATCAGCAATTACTCTTCTCACGGGCCCACGAGTTCCCAACCCAACTTCCAAGCATCTCTCTCTCTCTCTCTCCCAACGGAAAAGGCTACATCCATCCAGAGCAACATTTTTATTGATAAAAAGACAAAATCAGAACCAGAGATAAGAAAGAAAAAAAAAATGGTCCGAGAAGAAGAACCTCCTGGTCCTGGTACACTTACTGTTACATCAGCAAACTCAAACCAAACCCCATGCGACTCCTGCACTGACACGCCGGCGGTTGTCTACTGCCGCGCCGACACGGCGAGTCTTTGCCTTCGCTGCGACCGTGAAGTGCACGAAGCCAACACCGTATCCTCTCGCCACACGCGCTCGATTCTATGTGACAGTTGCTTCAAGGCTCCCGCAACGTTCGCGTGCTCCTGCCGTGGTTTCCTCTGCTCCAACTGTGATTTTGACAGGCATGGCGGGGATCATGTTGGACACGGGAGGAGAGGGGTGGAGGGATACACGGGGTGTCCCTCGGCTTCTGAACTGGCGACGGTGATTGGTGTTGGGATAGAGGAGTGTGAGAAGGGGAGAGAGGAAGGGTTGGTAGGGGTAGGGGTGGAGAGTAGGTGGGAGATGGATAAGGTTTTTAGGATGGAGGATTTCATTGTTCCTACTGCTTCCCATGGATTTCATGCTCTAGAGACTACTCCTTTGATTAAGGTCTTGATTTTAATAATTTTATATTATGTAATCATGTATTCCCCCTAATTGTTATACCTGTGTGCTTGCTGTGGCCTGTGGAGATGTACTAACTTGCCGAAACCAACCTAGTTTTTATATAAACCTTGTACTTAACTTTGTTATTTGAATAATTGCCTACTTGATGACTCAAGTTGAGCTGATATAAATTGAGTTATTTAGATCTTCAGTTTTCTTTAGTTCTTTGAACTGCAAACTGGATTGATAATGCTCTGAAGAACTAAATTCAAGTTGTGTAATTGTCAGTTTTAGCAAACTAGGATCACTAACTTGAACTTTGATATTGCCATATTGGTACTTCAATTTCATATAATTTGACTATGTATTTCTTTTTCATTTATGTAGAACCGAGACTTGCCTGTTGGAAGGCACAGCCATGAGATTTTTCGCCAGTTGAGGGAACTAATCAAGTCTGATACTTCTGTTGGTTCTTTCAGTGAGGGCACAGAGTCAGTATCTGAATTTTTGAGCTGGGATTTGAACTATTCTCAGTTAGAGGGGCATTATGGTCTAGATTCGCCTCACGACTCAAACATCACAGTACCTGCCTCTGAGGTAGGATGGTGGTTTCTCAATGTTGCAAAAATTTCTCAAAGCATTCAGGAAACCAACTAATGGTCAATTGTTTAATTAAGCTCTAATTGAATCTAATCTTGCTTAACTCATCCTCAGGTATGCAACTGGAACTGATTAACCCTCAGTTTCGTACTTAGTTAGACCTAGTTTCCCCTAATTGGAACAGTTAAGCATAAAAAATATCTAAGAAAAAAAATATGAAAAGATTATTTTGTAGAGAGTATGGGCCAAAATCAGAGTTGTACAAAAACCAGTCACACAGTCCTTTGTGGCCTTTACATGTACCCGCTGGTTGCATACCATTACCAGTATAAGGTGCAGCAATGATTATTGTCAAACTCAAGACTTAATTTTATTTTCCAATTCTGCGATACATAGGACTAAGACAAGTCCGTTGTTTTGTCTTGCAGGACGGGAAATTGTATTCAACCAATTTAAATGCCATGAGTGATACAGATAATATGGAGATTCCTTATGAACAATATCTCATAAGCACACCTGAAACAAATGTTTCTAATTTTGTTGAGATGGCTGAGATTTGTCCTAGCACAAGCCAGGAGAAAAGCACCCAGAAAACTAGCAGCGAGCTTATACATGTCTTACCAGTAAAAAATGGCCCCAATTTTGTTAGTGTAGATCGGAACTCTGTTATTTCCCGGTATAAAGAAAAGAGAAAGGCAAGAAGGTGAGTTGCATAAAATTGATATTTTCCCTTGGAAGATTAAGGATGCTCTATTTTGGGACTTGTTAGTAAATTGCACAATGATTTTTTAAGGTTTATTGAGAAATGATTATACTGCAAACCCCTACTTTTATATTAGATCCCCTTTCCTCAGCAAGATTATAACCTGTTGGCATATGACACCTGCTACTGTTATGTATTGACTGTTACTACCGGTACCTGTCGTCAATGGTATTTTTTATATCAACAATTTGACTGGTATTTTTTATATCAACAATTTGACTTGACATATTGCAGATATGATAAGTTGGTCCGATACGAGTCAAGGAAAGTTCGTGCTGATGGCAGGTTGAGGATAAAAGGTAGGTTTGCAAAAGCTGATCAAGGAGACAAAAATTGACCATAACAGCCCAAAGACACAGCTTTGATCTTTGTGTGATGCTTTTCGCTACACCATCAATCAGTGCATTGTATTATTTTGCTATAATTCTTTTTTCTTTTGCAGTACATGTGGTATTATTTTGCTATAATTCCTTTTTTGTATAAAGAGTTCATAGATATAAGCTTATATAAGATACTTGTTGCCGTAACGATGTATGAAAAAATATTAGTGGCGGTGATCATGTATGGAAAGATACTTATGATCGTGATTATGTATGGAAATATATTTATGATTGCGATAATGTATGAAAGATATTTGTGACTGCTACTATGTATGAATTTTTTGTTTATGATCATATTGGATTTTGGTTGTTTCCAAATTCGAAAATTTATTAGACTTGTAGGAGTTGTTGTAATTAATTATAATTTAAAAAATATATAATTATAATTATTTTAATTACTTCTATAGTAAATATAATTATCTTAGTTACTTATAAAATTTAGTTATTATTCATAATTAGTAGTTAATGCTAATAAGGAAAGATAAAACGCTAAATAAAGGATTCTAATTAAGAATGAATTTAGTATAAAGATATTTGGTAATTTTCTTAATACTTTTTAGTAAATTCTAAATAAAGATTATGTAAAGAAATTTACAAAATAACTTATAAAGTTTATAAATTTTAAAATAATATACACATAATTAACTATTAAAAATTAGTTTATTCTTTTAAAGCTGTAGATTAGTTAATACATATGTATATATATAAGACGAGTAGATTCTTTTGAGATACGTTCTAGTATAGCCTTTAGACATGATCCGTTTGCGAACAACAATATTTAGCAAAATGAGGCATGTAATCCTTGTTGCCTTTAAATAGATTTCGAATTCAAAATGACTCATAAAAAGTTTAAAATTGACGTACCGACAACAAATTTGTTAATTTCTTCCATAGGAGTATTAACTTCTAGAATAATCGGTGTGTACATAAAGTAAGATGTACGAAAAAAAATAATGAGAAACTATGTGCCAATGATGTCTAAGAAAATCATTTGGAGCTTGATGCATCTTGGTCCATATGTAATCCACCTCCCCTAATTGACTGGCATGATCATTAGTATGTGGATATGTCAATTTGATCCAACGGTAGAGTGACAAAATGACTCATTTGATGGTAATTGTGATGAACATCGTTTAAGTTCCTTATTGGTACAACTGGTGGACCAAATTATTTAAGAAATACGAAAGAAAAGACATAAATGTTAAGTAATATGCAGATTCACAGATATATGTAATCAAAAGGTTCACACTTGTCCATGTGGGAGATTGTTGAAATTGAGACGTCAAATCTAATTAATAAAGTTTAGACTATGTGTTATATGATTAATATATCACATAATGTCACTAATATTATAAGGAGTAATATAAGATATGTCACAAAAAGGCTCAACAGAATTTAGTATATCTTTTGGCAAATATACTTGATATATATATATATATATAGCACGGCTAAAATAATACGCATAGTACACCACATAACGTACTATGGGGTCATTTGTATTTAATTTGGTCATTAAATTGATATTTAAGTTGCTCAATAAATTCTTCATATAAAAATCTTTTAGGAAATAAAATTTCGTGATTTTTAGAGCTTTCTTGCTATTTTTTAAATATTTTTTAAAAACAGCCCAGAAATGACACTTTTGTAGTACTAAATCTGGACTGTTTTTAAAAAATATTTAAAAAATAGCAAGAAAGCTCTAAAAATCACGAAATTTGTTTTCCTACAATATTTTCATATGAAAAATTTATTGAGCAACTTAAATCTCAATTTATTGACCTATATCTATATGCATAGTACGAAATGAGGTGTACTATGCATATTATTTTAGTCATGCTCATATATATATATATCAAGTATATTTTGGCAAATATACTTGTCCATGTGGGTCTTGATCGGTTGTTTGCACTTTATATCTCGAGATAGGAGCCTAAAGTATATATATGTTGGTGCTTTATAAAGTATTTTAGCACAACTCTATATATATATATATATATATAAATCATTTGGTTTTTCAAATTGATTTAAATTAAAGAATATAAAAAAGATTTGGTCGAATATTAGAATTAGTATATCTTTTGGCCATTTTTATAAAAAAGTTTTTATACCTATCGAAATTGTCAGAGTCGCTGGTTTCTAAAATTTTTAATATATAAAAATGAATTTATTATTCTGTTGAGAGATTATTTCCCGACTTGTTGTACAAATAATTTCAAATTTTGTGTGCATATTTACAGCAATAAATAACACATTTGGAAAAGAATTAGAGAGAATTTAGTATCAAATATTTCAAAGAATATTTGCTATTAATTACGGTATCTTTCCAAGATATATTTTCACTAGTATAAAAGACGCCGAGTCTCGAAGCATTATCGATATCTTTGTTAGACGCACATGTGTTATGCATAGGCTTCATCTGTCTCTCCATTAAGATAGAAATACTTCTCGATTCTGTTCCTGACCTTGAAGAAAAGATAGCATCGGGAATCGCTCGGAAGGATCCGCTAGCGTACCAATGTGCTTCTCAACCATATTCACCAACTTCTGAGGCTACAAAAGAAAGGACTAGAGATGAAAAGTAAGTTCAAGTTTTAGCATTTATATTAATCTTATTTCTTGCATGAAGTTTTATTTACAATTTCTTATAATTTAGGATTTCAATTTTTTACTCTATCTAAATTGAAATTGCACTAACAGGAGATTGTTTTTTAATCCTTTGTATAAAATGAACAAATCATATTTAGTTGTTTTTAATCTATCTCAGTCATCATCCGTCCTCCGTTTCAGATTTGACGAGCCATATAATTAAAAGCAGGTCCTGCTCTTTCCTTGAAAAGAGCAGCGAATATGGACCTAATCGACTAGTGTTCGATTTTTTCAATATTGGAAATTCAATAAATAAACTATAAATAGAAGGAAGATTGCTCTGACAACAAAAACAATAAGGAAAGATTGCTCTGAATTGTCGAAAAATAGGAAATGTCAGAATTGCGAACACTAGCTTTTGGAAAGAACCAAAAAGTCAGTGTTGTCAAAAGGCTGGTGTTGCTTTTGCATGTATTTTTATTAAAAAATATATATAATTTTGTTGAGTTGGATTATTTTTAAGTAATTTTTGTAACAATCAGTTGCGTTCGTCAGTACTGTAAGTTGTGTTTTTTATCATTGCAAACCATCGAGTTGTAGATATTTGAGTCTACTTTCATCGCGTTGAGTTTGATTTGTGATCGGAGAAACAAGCGATTGAAAATTGATTCTGACATAAAATCGTGATAAAAAATTGCTAATTAAGACATAAGTTGAAGATGAAGCAAAATTTGAGATGCAAATTTCTCCGACCACAAGTTAGACTCGACACAATGAAAATAGACTCGAATATCTACAACTCGATGGGTTCCGACGATAAGAAAACTAATTAAAGTCCCGACGAGCATAATCAAAATTGTTATAAAAATAGGAGGCGACTAACTGTCCCCCCTTACACGCCTCCCATATAAGTCTTTATACTCAAATGTAGTATTCTTTATATTTTTTAGTATAAGTCTTTATACTCAGAAAATATTATCATTGCATTTGTTCAATAAAATATTTATACAAAGAATTAAAAATAATTTATCATTGCATTTGAGTGGGGGGCGTAAGGGGGACGCTAATATGGAGACAGTTATATTTACTCATAAAAAATATATAAGTATGATTAGCATTTTTTTCCACAAACTTGGCTGCGCTCGTCGGAGTCGTAACTAGTTTTTTTCCTCACAAGCCATCAAGCTGTAAATATCCAAGTCTACTTCCATCGCATCGAGTCTGATTCACGGTCGAAGGAATGTACATCTCATATTTGGCTCCATCTTCAACTTATGTCTTAAACTCTTAATCAGTAATTTTTTGTCACGAGTTTGCTTCAGAATCAATTTTGAATCGCTCATTTCTCCGACACAAATCGGATTCGACACCGTGGAAGTAGACTCGGATATCTACATCTCGACGACTTGCGACGATAAAAAACTAATTACAATCCCGACGAGCGTAGTCAAAATGTGTAGAAAAATGCTAATCATACTTAATATTCTTTTATAACAACTTCAACTACGTTTTTCAGGATCGTAATTAGTTTTTAGTCGCAAGCCATCCAAATATAGGTGTACGAGTCTACTTCAATCGCGTCGAGTATGATTTGCGGTCGGAGGAATTTACATCTCAAATTTGACTTCATATTCAACTTGTGTCTTAATTAGTATTTTTTATCACGAGTGTGCGTCAGAATCAATTTTGAATCGGTCATTCTTTGATCACAAATCGTACTTAACGCAATAAAAATAGACTCGATTATCTATAGCTCAATGGTTTGTGACGATAAAAAAAATACTAATTACAATCCCGACGAGCGCAACTGAAGTTGTTACAAAAATTACCTAAAAATAACCCAACTCAATTAAATTATATATATATATATATAGTATGACTAATGTGAAAACGTTTGCACTTCGGCCGAAGTGCAAACGTTTTCACATTAGGAAATGGCACTTTTGTAGGAAATAAAATTTCGTGATTTTTAGAGCTTTCTTGCTATTTTTTAAATATTTTTTAAAAACAGCCCAGAAATGGCACTTTTGTAGTATTAAATCTGGACTGTTTTTAAAAAATATTTAAAAAATAGCTAGAAAGCTCCAAAAATCACGAAATTTAATTTCCTATAATATTTTCATATGAAGAATTTATTGAGAAACTTAAATCTCAATTTAATGACATATATCTATATGCATAGTACAAAATGGGGTGTACTATGCATATTATTTTAGCCATGCTCTACTATATATATATATATTAATAAAAAATATACATACCAACGCAAAAGCTTTTGCTTTTGTTCAGGAGAGAGGGGAAGGTTTAATGGTCGTTGTTGGCAACATCGGCCTTTTAACTTTTCTAAAAGGTCGGTGCTCACCACTCCGATTTTTCCTATTTTTCGATCTTTCAGAAAAAATCTTTCTTTCTATTTATAATTTATTTATTGCATTTTTAATATTAAAAGATGATTGACTAACAGTACCCCAACTCTTGTACTCTGTCAGAGTACCCGAACTAACTTTGTAAAAAGAGAAAATCAAACAGTCAAACGCTTTCTAAAAATAGAAAGTCAAACAATCAAAGCGGATAAAAAATGGAAAGTTGGAATGCGCACATTATTATGAACGTTTTCACCCTACACACTATTAAGAATGCTTTCCATAGAATGCATGAGTGCAGACTAAATAAAACAAGTGTTCAAACTAAATAAAATAAGTGTTCAGACTAAATAAAAACGTGTTGAGACTAAATAAAATAGGTTTTCATACAAGTGTTCATATTAGTTATTTTAGGTCTGTTTTTTTTTCACTGCTTCAAGTCGATTTTTGCACAGAAATGAGACACAAACTAAATAAAAAAAGTCAGACTAAATAAGAAAGATATTCAGACTAAATAAAATACATGTTCAAACTAATCATTTCAAGTCTGTTTTTTTTTTCACTGTTTCATGTATGTTTTGTAAATAAATGGTGTGAATATTAAATAAAATAGATGTGCATACTAATTAAGGATATGGTCATACTAACTCCTCTGATTGTCATACTAACACCTTTGGTGTTTATACTAATTCATGTGTGTTGCTATATGCGTCTCAAGTGGTGATACTAGCACCTTCGATGTTGATATCGATGTCTCAAGTGGTGATACTACCAGATTTTATTGTTGATATTAATTCATTTGGTGTTGATTCTCTTGTCTCAAGTGGTGATGTTAGCACCTTTGGTGTTGATATTAATATATTTTCTGTTGATATCGCTGCATCAAATGATGATACTAGCAAATCTCGTGTTGATACTAATTAATTTTCTCTTGTTATTAATGCTAATTATGAATCTCACCTGTATGGTTTAATGAGACATAATCTTTCGACATTTTTTATTTTGTTTTGAATAGACTTGAGTGTAGAGTTTCAAAAAAATTCGGGCGGGTCCACGGATTCACGGATCTAGCACGGGTCGGGTCGGCCCCAAATTCCTCAGACCCGTGTATACCCATGCCTTACCCGCCCCAAGACTGGCCCGTGCCCGATCCGTGGATCCGTGTAGAAATTCAAAAAAAAATTCAAAAATAAAAAATAAAAAATAAAAAAAATTCAGAAAAATTGAAAAAAAAAATATTAAAATAATGTGCAGATTTTTTTTTTTAATTCAAAAATTCAAAAAAAATCGAAAAATGGACGGATCCGAACCCTACCGTGCCCGACCTGCCTGAACCCGACCCGCCGGAATTTATCACGGATCGAATTGGAGGTTTTGAGTTCAAACCCATGAAGATCCGTCCCATTGGATCCGTAGATCCAGACGAATCGGATTCAGTACCCGATCCGACCCGTTTTTAAGTCACTGCTTGAGTCTAATGAATTATCATCGAGAATCACGTACGAGTATGAGGTACAGGTCTGAGTACCAAAATAATTTATCTCTTAAAAAAATCGAGACTAGTATAGTATTACTCGCACATTGGTCTCTAAATTGATATGTTGTTGATCTTTCGTGATTCATTTCCTTGCAATCCAATCTAATCCAATCGAGAGAATTTAACGAGAGAGAGAAATACACTCAATGGAGACAGATCAAGATCGGAAGCAAACGATTCTGTTTGTCTATGGCACCTTGAAAAAGGGATTTCCAAACTACCACATCCTCTCCGACTTCATGCTTTCCTGTGATGTCTCTCTTCTCTCACCCTCCGCCACTACCACCACTCCATATCCTCTCGTCATAGGTCCTCTCGCAGTTCCCTTCCTCCTCCCCCTCCCTTCCACCACCGGATCCCACTTCGTCTCAGGCGAACTCATCTCAGTTTCCCCTCGAGCTCTCTCTGCCCTCGACGACTTAGAGGGGGTATCTGTTGGCCACTACGAGCGCCGTCCGGTGGTGGTGAAAGTGAACGATGGAGCGGAGATGCAAGTGGAGGCGTATTTCGCGCACAGGAGCTATGCGGAGGTGATGTGGAGGCGTAGCGGAGAGAAGGGGATAAGGGAATATACGGAGGAGATGGCGCTGGAGTACGTTAAGCCTGAGGATAGATCGCCGGATATCGGAACTTTGGGACAGAACATTCGATCTTTTCTTGGTTTGACGGGTTGATGATTTGATTAAGAAAAAAAAAGCGAAATTGATTATATTTATATCCCATCAATTTTACTGTTGTTTGTAGATATTTCTCTGTATTAAAGTTATAAAAATTAGATAGCTATTCATAATTCATCATTACCATGTCTTACAGTCTTAGCAACAGTGTTGATAATTGTACTGGTACAGGCCATAACTAGCATGCTCCTGTAATCAGATATGTAACTTTGAAAACAAGCACGTTATTCACATAAGATAATTATATTGGTAAATCACAAAACAATCAAGTACAAAATAAATAAAAAGAGCTTTTTTTGCCCTTTTCATAACAGAACCCGGATCCATTTGTCTTGGTCAATTTTTTTCCTCCAACCCCTCAATAATCCCAAAAATTGAAGATGCATATAAATTCACTACATATCTATGTATATCTTCACAAGAGATCCATCAGTCCATACAAGCAAGTTTTTTATCCGTTTATCTTGCATTAACTTCAGACTAATTTTGGTTGATAAAAAGAAAGAAAACAAATCATTCGAAGGAAAAACTATCTATCAGTCAAATGTATTAAAGGATAAAATGATGATTTTTTTTGGCAGTTCTTAGTTGTAATGAGCTGCACGCAGAAGAATGGAAAATTTTCTGACATCGCTGTTGCCAAACCACAAGATACATTGTGAGAGTTCGTATTTGCTGTTATTCTAAGAGATAACAGGGTCTCATTATCCCTCTCATCTGATCGTCTGATATAGAATGGAGTGCCATGTAGTGATAAGTTTTCTTTTAGGAGGAGACTTCAACAATCATGGTGATTCAATTAGTGGGGGTTTTGAATGAATGCACATGAAATTTGAATATGATGATAGAAATTGAGAAGGCGAAAATATCTTGAACTTCGATTTAGCATATGACATCATGATAGTAGCGGATTTCATTCCAACATTACGTGTGCGTAGTACATCTTGAAAAATGATACAGTACAATTAAGAGCATCTCCATCTCTGAAATTTTCGAAGTTTCTAATCTGACGTGACAGTTTGTAACTCAGTTTCATGCATGTAAGAGAGTTTCTTATTTAGAAGCTTTGGTTGAGAGTTTCTTATTTAGAAATTTTAATTCAGAGTTTATAAACTCTGACCTGACAGTATCATTGGTTAAAAATTAGTTAATGTGTCGATTAAGAAACTCTAATTACAGTTTTAGGAATGTAGGAGTTTAGAAACTAAAAAAGAATAAAATTTCTTAATCTGATGTGGCAATTATTTAGAAACTCAAAGAGTTTCAAGAATGAAGATGCTCTAATAGACCATTACACTTGCATAGCTCAATAATCAATTCCATAACTAATTTCTCCTTAAAAATAATATAATGATTCAATTGGCCGAGGGCTGATAAAAAGAACTTATATTGAAGTTTTGATCGCAAGGGTCTTCGGACATCAATCGTCGAGTGTGAGAGGTAAGGAAGTTAGCCGAGGAGAATATGATTCGTTTGGTAGTTGGAATGTAGGATCCTTACTTTAACTAGTCAGCCATGAGAGTTAGTTGATACTGCGATTATGAGATATGTAAATATCCTATGCGTTCAAGAGACTGAATGGACGGGCCGAAAGGCGAATGAGGCGGATAATACTTGTTTTAAGCTATGGTAAACTGAAACAGAACAAAGCAGGAATATAGTAGGCGTCTTAATTTACCAGAGCCTCAAGAACGAAGTTGTCGATGTTAGGAGATAGGGATATCGAATTATCCTAGTCAAGTTGGTCGTTAGCGATTTAGTTTTAAACGTGGTTGGTGTGTATGCCTCACAAATAGGTTTCCGCGAGAACGTAAAAAAAAACTGTGAGGAGATCTAGACGAAATGCTTAGAGGTGTGCCAAGTAGTGACAGAAATTAAGAGACTTCAACGATCATGGTGGTTCAATTAGTGGAGGTTTTGAATGAATGCACATGAAATTTGGATATGATGTTAGAAATTAAGAAGGCGAAAACATCTTGAACTTCGATTTAGCATATGACATCATGATAGCTAACACATTATTTTGAAAGAGACAATCCCATTTAGTTATCTTCACCAATGACCAACGTTCGAGTCAGATCGATTTTATTCTTACTAGAAGTGAGGTCAAACAAGTTTGCCTAGATTGTAAGGTTATACCCTGAAGAGTGTGTCGTCTAACAACGCAAGCTTGTGGTCTCAGATTTTTGCTTTCGAATATGTGTTCGATAGGATAGAGGCGCCAAAATATCGAGGATGAGATTGTAGAAACTCAAAGAATATGCTCAAAAGGTCTTTAAGCACATGATGATTGAAGAAGAAACTTGGAACAATGACGATTACAATGCTAATAACATGTAGAAGAAAATGACAACTCACATACGAAAGGTAGTTACAGAGGTATTCAGAGTGACTAAGGTGTCGTACTTAGCAACTTCCTTGGTTTGACAATTTTGCAAAACAAATACAATTTAATGACTCTGAAATCAAGTCGAACAGATCAAAATAGTGCATATTGATATGTATCGATATATCGATGTACTATATCGATATAAGGGTTAGTCAAGAATCTGACTAAGTACAAAACACACTAAGAGGACTTGGCTAAGTAAGATTCCATTTGATATCGATTGGCCTAACAATATATTGATATACCCTATCGATATTTTGATATACCTACTTAGCAAACTTGAAATTTGGCTTAGCAAGAAAATTCTAAGAGGACCGTCACCATTTTGGTCCCAATCGATAACCATTTGGTATCGATATATCGATATATCCTATCGATATATCGATATAGACGGTAGTAACAGAATTTCCCCTTTTTGTATAAACTATTTAAGTAGCTGATATCTTTCATCTATCTCCAAAAAAAACTACCTACATTCATTCTAGCATACTAAGAAAGATCAAAGTACATTTATCTTCACCCATTATTCTCTAATCATGTATTTGATTACAACCTTGTTATACTCTTTCGAGAGATTGTTTTGACTTGAGTGATTGGATTCCAAATATCGAGATCTTGTGGAAAGATGGTACCGGGCTCATCCTTCTTTTGATCCATTCTTGGATCTTTGTTTTGATCCCTTCTTTGAAAGATGCAGTCGAACCACGTTACATAGAGTGTCATATTTCTCTTGCTCTCTCTATTTTTATTTATTATAATCTTGCAATTTTGTGTTCTTTGATAGTAATTGAATTGTACCAATTGATTATCTTTGTACCTATTCTTGTGAGCGTATGCATTACCATAAACCTTAGTATGTAACAAGTGACATCAGAGTTAAGGCTACCTCATAAGAATCGACTTTGGAATTGAGTTGTGAAATGGCACCATTAAAATTTGTCAAAGAATCACCGGTGTTTGGCCTTAATTCAAGAACTTCCCATTTTGTAAAAGGTGTATGGTGATATACTTAAACCTTTTAGAATTGTGGGAAGTATGAATAAGGGTTGGATCTCTAAATATGAGAATGATGGTATTACCCTAACAACTGATAATAAGGAGGCTAAATTGAAGAATGACAATGCAGTTAATTCCATACTAAATTCTATACATGAGAATATAGCAATATTCTTTGATAATTCTATCGTAGCAAAGGATATATGAGATGCCCTCATAATGTACTATGAAGGGAATAACCAAATAAAGCGTACCAAACGTATGGGCTTAGATATCAAATTTGGAAATTTTCTAATTAAGAATGGTGAAAATGTTGAAGAAATATATGTTAGACTTGTAGAATTGCATAATGAGTATCTTGAGCTAGGTGCCTTACTTTTCATTGAGAGAAATATAGGTAAATTGATGAAGATCATGCCAATGATACCCACATGCGAATCAGTTGTGAGCTCAATGAAGACTCTACAAGAATCCAGAGTTGAATTATCACCGGAAGATGTTTATGCTCATCTACGATCCTTTGAGGAAAAGCTCAAGCAATCAGACGGCTATCAACTAACCTCCCAGTCTATAGCTTTTCCGTCTCAAAACTCCAACTTCTTCAACTTGAGTCAAATGGAGTAAAGTGGAGGTCTCTCACAAAGAATGACTATTGAAACATCCAAGAATGTTTTCTCACTCTTCAAGCTCATAGAAGGAGCCTCAATTTTGAAAAGAAAGTGAACTGTGAGCGTCAGGCCGAAAAATATAAACTTGTTTGCCTTAGGTGCAACAAGGAAGGTCATTCTCTTACCTCTTATTATATTTTATTTCCATCCTTGAGATCTCAAAATGTAGGTCAGGGAAGTTGTTTCAAGGCGAAAGACAATGGATTTACAGGAAAAAAAAAGAAGGCTTTAAATGCTATTTGGAAAGTCGACTCTGACATGAGTGATGATGAAGAGAATGATATGAAGGTGAAGACGAATCAAGCTTAGCACTCATGGCCTTTGAGAATGGAGATGACATTCTAGCTAAAATAGAAGAAATCATCAAGGAGAAAGAAATAACCGACCAAGCTACACTTGTAGTCATAATAAATTTGGCAAAACTCAAAGCAGCTCAAATCAATGCGCAATTCACTACAAAGGAAGTTAGTGTGGTACATCAAACTCAAACTATCATAGATAAAAAGGTAAAAATTAATGATATGTCATGTGGAATTGCAACTTCTCAAGAGACCTTCAAAATGAAAAGTTCAATTGAATTGTACAATCAAAATATCATGAAAAAGATTCACTTATCAAATAATGAAAGTCGAAAGTGTGTGAGTTAGAAGCACAAATCAAGAAACATGATCATCAAAAGATGCTATAAACTCTTGATAAAAGTAGTGTGAACCAAATATTACAATATAAATCCTAGTTAGAATTTAATAAACAAAAAAGGATATGTTGAGTTTTTAAAGAAATCATCCTATCAAATGTTTGTTAAAAGTAATATTGAGAAGGTTAATGTTCAAATTGCTAATAGTTGTAGTAATTTTACTCATGACATGTGTAATGTTCATTCAAATAAATTGAAATTTATTTCATTTGTTAGAAGTTCTAATGTTGCTACCTAATCAATTAAGGTTAGAACTCCCAATATTAAAACTAAAATGTAAAAAGGGGGAGTATAAAAGGTACCTTGGTAATACTAACCAAATCTGAGCTGGTTTGAGTATTCTCGATACCAGTAAATCGATATAACGATTTACAAATAGATATATCGATTACTCGTATGGATATAACGATATATGTATTGATATATATATATATAAGGTATAATGCTATATCGATATGTTAAATTGATATAGATTTATGTAAATTAGAATTGTTTCCTGTATTTTGCATATTTGTATAATTCCATCCAAAGAAAACACCTGGATCATTGATAGTAGGTGTTCACATCATATGTCATGTAACAAATGTAACTTCAAAATCTTCGAACCATATGATGGTGGACTTGTGACTTTTTGGTGTAACCAAAAGAAAATTGTTGGGATTGGTTCAATTAGAAATGGCCACCTTACAATTTTTAATGTCTATCTTGTAGAAGGCTTGAAATATAATCTTCTAAGTGTAACCAACGTATGTGATCATTGATATCATGTTACCTTTTGACTCAAACTCTTGTCAACTAGTTGAAATTGCTATCAAAAAGATTGTGTACAATGGTAAAATGGTGAGTATGTGTATTGCTTGCAACTGGACCATTTTAAGACCAATGAACTTTGCTTAAATGTCATAGGATGCGTTTGGGTCATGACATGGTTAGTGCATGACAGTTCGCTATAAAAGGTTTACTCCCACAGATCACCATGTAGTTCTAATTCAACGGTTCATTTTTGTCAATCCAACGCTCCAAACAAACATCAAGTTCCACGGATTAATTCACCTTTTCTCTTTCAATAATTTTCGTTCTCTATAAAAGACATCAACTCTCCCTCATTTCTTCCTTATTTCCACAGAAATCTTTCATCATTCTTCCTTTTTGCTTCAAATATTATTGTGCTCCTTCAACCTTACATTCGAGTACTCTTTATTCAATTATTTTTATCAATTTTCACAGTGAATGATAAACTTATATATGAGCTTTAAGTTTTTTTGCCTTCATTCGTCTCCTTATTTTTTTCACAACTCGTTTTATTATTACTATAAAAATTATTATTAGGTTGTTGATAAGGTCATTTATATACAGAAAAGCACATTTGCAAAAAAAAATGCTTTCAAAAGACATATTACAGTTAATATACAAAGAAAAAATAAATTACAACAATAAATGACATATTTGCAAATAGTAAAATTTTCTTTTAATTATATATTACGAACGGATATTTCTGCAAAAATGCATATCAAATCAGTTTATTTCGCAATCAATGCCTATCAAATCACTAACGCAGCAACTGTATTTTTTCAAACCTTATATAACGAACTTTTACTAAAGTTCGCTATTAAAAGTGACATTTTATAGTGGACTTTTACTCGAGTTCTCTATTAAAAATCACATTTTATAAGAGACTTTTACTCAAGTCTGCTATTAAAAGTTACATCTTATAGCGGATTTTTACTCGAGTTTGCTATAAAAAGTCATATTTTATTGCGAGTTTTTACTAAAGTTCGCTATTAAAAATTACCTTTAATAACGAATTCTTTAACCTTTAGTTGTTCCCTCTTTAATACATTCCTTGTAGTCCGCTAAAGATGTTTCGCTATAAAAACTCTTTGGGAGTGTTTGGATCACCAAAAATAGCACTAACCATGGATAAGTGTTGCTATCCACACAAAAATGTGATCCAAACATGATTTAGTAAGTTGTGAGTAGTGTTGGTTAGTGTTATTTTGCTAATCCAACAAAATGGTAGGATTAGCAAATTAGCACATGTCATGGTTAGCAAAATTATTATTTTATTACATTGTAATCATCATCTTGATGTTATTATTATTTAATATTATTATTATTATTATTTTAATTGTCATTATTTTATTATTATTATTATTGTCATTATTATTTTATTATTATTATAATTGTCATTATTATTATTATTATTGTAATTATTATTATTTTATTATTATTATAATTGCCATTATTACTATTATTTTATTATTATTATTATTTTAATTGTCATTATTTTATTATTATTATTATTATTGTCATTATTATTTTATTAGTATTATTATAATTGTCATTATTATTATTATTTTATTATTATTGGTCATATTATTATTATTTTATTATTATTATTTTAATTGTCATTATTTTATTAATATTATTATTGTCATTATTATTTTATTAGTATTATTATAATTGTCTTTATTATTATGTTTATTATTATTGTAATTATCATTATTTTATTATTATTATAATTGTCATTAATATTATTTTTTATTATTTTGATTGTGATTATTTTATTACTATTATAATTGTCATTATTATTTTATTATTATTATTATAATTGTAATTATCATTATTTTTATTATTATTGTAATTATCATTATTTTATTATTATAATTTTCATTAATATTATTTTATTATTATTTTAATTGTCATTATTTTATTATTATTATTGTCATTATTATTATTCTTATTATTGTTATTGTAATTATCATTATTTTATTATTATAACAATTGTCATTATTATTATTTTATTAATATTATTTTAGTTGTCATTATTTTATTATTATTATTATTATTGTCATTATTATTTTATTAGTATTATTATAATTATTTTTAATGTCATTATTTTATTACTATTATCATTTATTATTATTGTATTATTATTATATTATAAATTGATATCAATATTTTATTATTTTATTATTATTATTATCGTTAAAAAAACTAAAATAATTTATTATTTTACTAACTCACTATCACTACTCCAAATGTGCAATCCAAACAACATTTCACTAAACTAGATAGAACAAAATTAGCACTATTTTTGCACTAACCTAGATAGCAAAAAGTAACCACTAATCTAGATAGCACTATTTTTGCACTAATCATGACATGATCCAAACGCACCCTTTATTTGTAGTAGTAAAAGCTGCCATATTCGACTAATAAAGATTATCCATTGTAGTTTTAAGAAATGAAAGGACAATTGAGGAATTGGGTTTTGTACAGTGCAACTTGATCAGTGTAATAGTTGGTCTCATCCTTTCATGATCTTCTAAACGACAAAGGACAGAAAAGACACAGGCTCATGTTTAGTGTTTTGAATAATTCGGATCAAAAGTGACAAGAATAATAGTGTATGATTTACTTGAACCATTTAAAATGTTTGTTACTACAATTAAATTTAAGTTAAACCCCCGGTGCAAAGCTTTTAAATATTTTTATCACATAAATTTCAATATTACATCGCCGCTAAAGAATTCTTTGAAGAGAAATTTTTAAACGACAAAATAAAATAAACTAAAATATCTACAGATTAGTAGTGCTATCTAATATCTTATTACACGAAGGGAGAACCGATTGACTCATTTTGGTTAAAATAAAAGAAGAGAATTACTAGTTTGTACCGTGATTCTATTCTTTTTTTTTTAAAATAGAATCACACAATGTACAACATTCATGAATGCCTGCGCATTATCATATAAAATTTTGAGGATACCAACAAAATTCTGGCCCAAGCCGGCACTCTTTCGGTGCAGCGGAGAATAGAGGTTTCAAACGTTTATAACGGTCACGTCATTGATTTGTGCAGTTAATTATATCGTTTAAATAGCGGTACAACTGTTATTCTTGTTGATCGTTTTGTTTTATAAACGATAAAATTGTTGAACCGTTGATAACGACGTTTTTACAAACAACAAAAACGATCAAAACATTTCAATCGTTTTATTTTTTTAACTACCAAATTGATGCAAACAGAAAGCAAATTACAAACACAAGTACACAAACATATAGAAACATAATTTAAATTGAACATAAATTCATACAAATGTAATTTAAATTTAAATAAATCACAAATTCATGCTAAATGTGTGAACGACTAAATTCATACAAACATATACATGTTCAAGTTTTCAAATGCAATTTAAATTAATAAATCATTACACAAATACACAAACATTCATTTCAGCCCTATTCTGATATCAAGCTAAGCAAATTACAACACAGATACACAACACAATATTTAAATTCAAGAGTTCTATTTTGATCTCAAGCTGAATCTAGTTCTCAAGCTACTTCTCAGATGATATCAATCTTAGCCTAAGGCTAAAAATAAAAATAAAAATAAAAACTATATATTATCACAGAAGATCATGACTAACTAAGGAGCAGAGCAAGCTAACACTTTAGGCTTCACTTGAATTACCCTTTACATGCTACAAGTCTACAAGACTACAACCCTAACTGACAAGCAAAAAGTTGGTAAGAAAACAAAAGCCAACAAGCTCAAAATAAAATTACCACTATCATGCTCAATTCAACATAGTGAATCACCAACTGCATCAGTGGATCACAGTGGATCACCAACTTCTTCATCAGCATCTGCAAATTAACATAATAATAAATGTTAATATTTAAGTAAGGATAAAAGAAAGAATGAAAGAGAGACGAACAATTGATCAAAGCACACAACCAATCTCGAGCACATTCCAAGAATTCTGATGTAGATACTATTTTTTAATGCTAAAATAGTTGATTCGTAATAGATGAATCGACTTGTACGTTCAAGCGCATGCAAGTTAACAAGTCTGATTCATCTATTATGAATCGATAATAAAGAAAGCTCAAGTAAACAAGCATGCATAGTTCAAACAAGCAAAATATGCATACACAATTCAAACAAGCAAAGACATCAATATCGTGTCATATGATATAAGTGCCAGTAATCAAGGCTCGTGCAAGTTAACAAGTCCGATTCATCTATTACGAATCAGTAATCAAGCAAGTTCAAGTAAACAAGCAAGCAAAGCATGCATGCACAATTCAAACAAGCTAAGCATACAGACACAGTTCAAACAAATGCCGGTAATAATTTCATGCATGCAATCAAGTTGCAACTAGAAAGTCAATCAAAGCATCAACAATTTCATTTCAAGGCATGACACAACAATCATTTCCTTTTTTCGATCCGACTTTTCCACAGATGAAGCAATTAAGCAAGATTAGCACAAGGAAAACAATCATTTCAGTTTCCTGAAGGACAATCCCATCATCCGTCTCACATAATCCTAACCTAGGTACCATAAAACAAATGAACAAGAACAATCATCAAATATACGAGTTTGATGGTGAAATGCCAGTATTATTTCTTAGCAATTGTATTAGGTAGGTCTGTAAATTGGATGGAGAATCGTCCAACATGATTTGACAGCATCATAAGTCACGAGTTATCATGATTGAGAGATCTGAGGAGAACAAAAAAAAAAAGTCACAAAGTCGAGAAACAAAGACGAGAAACAAAAAGACACAGAAAAAAAGAAAGAAAAAATAGAGAAATGAGTGGCGCTATAATTTTTTCCTCTTTTATCTCCGCCTTTATATGAAATTAAACGATTTTTTGTTGCCGTTTCTGTTTTATTCAGCCGAAAATGACACAATATAAAATGTAAAAAAAAAGGCCCTGTTAACAGGGCTAGTAGAGAATACCAATTTGCTAAGTTTCACCTCTGCTTTGATTGAAGCGACAGAGGCCCCCAGCTCAATAATTTGGAGGTTATCTGGTTATGTCTTATGTGTGTGGTGATGCTGTGGTGACTCACAGCCGACTCAATGGTCTATCCACAACCACGGACCACCCAAAACCCTCTGACCTGGAATCATGACCTGCTTTTGCCAGTTGACTAAAATACCCTCGCCTCGCTTCTGTAAGAACTGGTATATATCGTAAATTATTTGAAATCTCGTGGCATTACCTAAACATCCAGAAACAGTGGACCGCCAAAATTCGGAACACACCGTTGGATTTTGAATCAATTATTAAACCTTCTAATAAACAATTGATTTTTTAATTTTAGCGGCTGTGGATTACCTTGCCACTTGGATTTCCCTTTTCTTCTTTCCTTCCTCTTTCATCTGTCCCGTTTTCTACTATATATATCTAATATTCTCTTTCTCGTCTCACCTCATCAGAAAACAGAAACCAAACCATTGAGCAGCAATTATTTTGCTTTATTTCACTTTCTACTCTTGATACCCGAATTTTAGTGTCTATTATTATCTCTTCTATTCTATCTACCGACTATACCTAAATTGCAGTGTGTTACGAATCGATCAAAGTTTATTCTTTGTGAAAGAAAAAAACCGATGGAGGTTAGCCTATCAGGGCTGAAGGCGGGTGTTGCTATGCTGGAAGGCTCCAAGTTTAAGAGATTGGGTTTTTCTTCTCCTATTCGCGTCCGATTCCGCCATAACGGGTCCAATTTTGGTGATTTTGGTTGTAAATGTCGAGTGAATTGGGTCGGGTTGAAGGCAAATCGAGCAGGGTTGAAGGGAATTCGGGCTGAGATAGCATCGGAGAAAAACCAAGAAGCATTTAGAAACGAAAAGGTCAATATAATTATATTTTATCTGTTTAGTAATATATGATTAGGTATTAAGTTGTGCAAATACAGAACTATTTTTTACAGGGAAAAGCCCTTAAATTATATCTATATCCATTTTGTGAGCAACAAGTCACGCGGTATTGATGGGGTGGGGTTGGGGTTTGGTGTTTGGTAAATGGTCTTTTTCACGAGGTGTTGTAAGTTCCACAATTAAGACTTCAATTTTTTTGTTCGGTTTGTTGTTGGAACTTTAGTCTTGCATTAAACTTGAAAACACCACGTATTTTGTTGACAAGTTTTTCCGTATAAGTCTTGTTTTTTGGATCCGTATCTGCTGCTTTTTTGATAAAAGTAGAAATCTGTTTTTTTTTATTTTGATCGTCTAATTTGAATTGGACTGTTCACAGATGACAATCAGAAAAGAAATTTGTATATTTTATAAATTTTAGATCTGAAATTTTACCAGATGCTCTTGCTCAATAAGAGTAGCAATACGATTCCTGCTCTTTGGGGCCGTATCAGGAAATACTGTTTCCTTGGTGCGGGGAAGAAAACGAATAAGACAAATATTTCTTGCAAATGTCTTCTTCTGTCCTTATCTCAAATAATGTTTTGTTCTGGTCCTTCATGTGAAAATGTAAGTTTAATATTAAAAAAATAGAAAATGGTTTTTTTTGCAAGAAATTTTAAAAATGTTACAAATACATCTGTCATTACCTAACACTCTCTTTTTCTCAATTATCAGATGCCAATAATTATTTATTAACTTTGTGGTATTTTTAATATTTTTCAGGTTCAAACTATGAGGCCAGTTGAATTATTTGTTGGGTTACCCCTAGACACAGTCTCAATGACCAAAACCATTAAACACGAGAGAGCCATTTCAGCCGGCTTGCGGGCCCTGAAGCTCTTGGGGGTCCACGGTGTGGAGCTCCCGGTCTTTTGGGCAGTGGCGCAGCCAAATTCACCGGACGAATTCGATTGGTCAGCTTACTTGGCTGTTGCTGACATGGCACGTTGTGCCGGCCTGCATCTGCGTGTTTCTTTAAATTTGAATGGGTGCAATAGTGTGAATGTCCCGTTGCCAAGTTGGGTCTTACAAGCGGCTAAGACTGATCCAGATATTTTGTTCAAGGATAAGTCAGGAGCCACGCATAAGGATTGTCTGTCTTTTGCGGTGGATGAGTTGCCAGTTCTGCAAGGAAAAAAACCAGTTGATGTGTTTGAGAGTCTGTTTCGGAGCTTCCAATCAACCTTCAAGGACTACTTTGGCTCGAGTATTAAGGTAATTCCTTGCTAATATTATTAGTTTTCTTTTTTGAACTTTTTTCCATTATGAATAAACATGCAATGGTATTGTTTGTGAATTTTTCCAAAATTAAATTACTAAGCAGTATGGCCTTGTGATAGCTCAGGACATAGTAAGAGGCTAATTATTTCAGGATAATTGTGCTAACTGTATTATGATCAGAATTAAGGGTTTTCAGAGAATTGTAATACCTTAAATTAATACTAAATTTACAAGTTGAATGCACAATAGAACACTTTATTAGAACCCTTCAGCATTTTCAATTGTTAACCAGGAAATTCTCTAGTTGCCATGCATTTATTGAAAATTACAAATTTTAGCCTGCAAATGTCACCTTGAAATCTAACACTGGTACTCTTACTAAATGGTTTGTACGTATGTTACAGGAAATAACAGTAAGCCTTGGGCCATATGGCGAATTTCGCTACCCATCCTTCCCCCCAGCCACCAATTCTGACGAGTTCACTGGTGTGGGAGAATTCCAGTGTTACGACAAGTACACCCTCGCGCAACTCAAAGAAGCTGCTGAGTCAGCTGGTAGTCCATTATGGGGCCTTGGTGGGCCTCATGATGCTCCCAAATACAACGAATCTCCCAACAACTCGAACTTCTTTAAAGACCATGGTTCGTGGGAGACCCCTTATGGCAATTTCTTCCTTTCATGGTACTCCCAACAACTGCTAAATCATGGAGACCGCCTCCTTTCTATTGCCTCAAATGTGTTCGGTGATTTACCAGTTCAGCTCTCAGCAAAAGTGCCTTTATTACACCAATGGCATGAGATGAGGTCCCGGCCAGCTGAGCTAACAGCAGGGTGTTATAATTCTGGTGAAAGAGATGGATATGATGCAGTGGCAGATATGTTCGCTAAATATAGTTGCATGATGATTATTCCAGGCATGGATGAATCAGGTTCGAACCCTGGGTTGCTCTTAAACCAGATCAAACAAGCTTGTGAGAAGCACAATGTTCAGGTTTCCGGTGAGAATTCAGCACTTGTCAAGAAAGGCAATGACAATTTCAGAAAAATAAAAGAGAATTTACAAGCGGGTTTGAAAGCTTTCACATATCAGCGGATGGGTGCCGATTTTTTCTCGCCTGAGCACTGGCCATTATTCTCGGGGTTTGTTAGCAGTATGGAAAGACGTCAACTAGATGCCGATGATTTGCCAGAAGGCAGTGGTGGCGGGCTATCTCTCTCTGCTGGTTCAGAGGCTGGAAACAACAAAGAGACGCAAGCAGCTTGAGGGACTGTGTTTCTATTATTGCAATATTCACAATTTTTTTTATAACTATTGCAATATTGTTATATAAGTAGTGTTTAGATGTATAGTCTAGCAGAGAAATATATTATATTTGACGTGAACTGTTAAGGAATTATTAGTTGGAATATGGTCTTCCAGAATGCAATTATGTTTAATAGGAATTGTAAAAGAGAGGAAATGAGAGAAATGAATTGTATTGATCTTGTGTTATTGATTATAAATACAAGAGTCTATTTATAGTCTTGATTAAACTATTATTCTAAACATTTACAATATTATACTATCTCTATAATCTCCTATCCTCAATTACATTGATAATCTTCTACACAATTTGCACCTAACAATATCTCCAATCTATAATTCTAACATCCCCTTCAAGCTCATCGTGCGGTACGCATGTTGAGCTTGTCTTGCAAATGCCTTGATAGCACCATATTGAATCGCTAAATTATATGTTGAGTCTCAAGAAAGAAGAGAATGAGCTCTTTTGACTCAAGATGTGTTCATAGAAGCTCGTTGAAGTCTTCTTGAACAAAAGAAGAAGAAAAGAAAAGAAAATACTCTCAATGGCTCTTTTGGCTCATTGATTCTTTTGTTCAATGGCTCTTTGACTCAATGGTTCTTTTGACTCATTAGCTCAATGGTTCTTTTGACTCATTGGCTTTGTACATAATTTCAAGATGCTCTTGACTCTCTTGTCTCAATTTGATGAGAATGAAAAAGAAGAAGAATGAAGCTCATTTTGATATGGCTCAATTTGTGATTTAGTGCAAGAAGGGATTTAAAAATTGGTTTCGTGAGATGCAGAGATGGCAATGAAAAAGCTTGACATCGGCCCAAAAAGCAAATCGTAGGTGGCAAATTCACTGGCCCGGCTCATCTATAAAAAAAAAACCGGCTCAAAAGCCCAACAGAACGGTGGCCCAATCAGGTAAGAAAAATTTCTGCTCTTCCTTCCTCTTCGTCAGTTCCATTCGCTGAACTCGACAGCTGAACTCATTTGCTGTTGGCTGGGATCGCGCCACGTGGCTCTCTTTGATGGTCGAGCAAGGCGGAGCAAAATCTTCGGCGGTGGCTGAGCAACGACCTGAGGTGGTGCTAGAAGATGAAGAGTTCTGACAGGGTTACAACTGATCCGACCTGGCGGTGTCGATCTGAGCACAGCAGCGAATCTGAGATCACCAAGGCTTGACAACGAAGGTGATTGTTATTGATGCACGTCTCAGTCGTTGGCGATCCAATGGATCGAGGCAAATCGTTGGTGCTAGGCTCGTGCTTAAAGGCGGTTGTGGCTCCTTGCGCTGGTCTTGAACTCAGCAAGATACCGGATCTGAGCAGACAGGTCGTGCGAGGCGGATCTGAGTAGTGGGAGCACGATCCAGATCTGACAGTGGCGCTTTGCAATGAGTTCGTCGGAGGTCAACTGTGGTTGTGACTCTCGGTGTAACGAGGCAGAAAGGATCAGTTCTTATGAGCACTGAAAAGGCTGTTCGGCTTGGTGAGAGGAAAGATCTCAAGACCACATCTACGATTGCCACATCAGCTCAGTGTCAGAAGTGCTTTCAGTCAGGTCACGTTCTGGTAGCGATTATGACAGAGAAGACTTGAGGCTAACCTGCGCATGAAACATCACCTCGGCTTGGTGAGAGGAAAGATCTCAAGACCACATCTACGATTGCCACATCAGCTCAGTGTCAGAAGTGCTTTCAGTCAGGTCACGTTCTGGTAGCGATTATGACAGAGAAGACTTGAGGCTAACCTGCGCATGAAACATCACCTCGGCTTGGTGAGAGGAAAGATCTCAAGACCACATCTACGATTGCCACATCATCTCAGTGTCAGAAGTGCTTTCAGTCAGGTCACGTTCTGGTAGCGATTATGACAGAGAAGACTTGAGGCTAACCTGCGCATGAAACATCACCTCTGTCTCTGATCGATTTGAGAACTTGATATGCTACAGTCGGTGATGCTGGGAGGAGCAAGACTGTATCTGGTGCTCGACGGAAGTAGTGGCGCTCTCGATCTGGTGCGGCGCGTGAAGATGATTGACAGAGGTGGCTGAGGTTGGAGAAATCTCTCTGACAAGGAGAAGGATCAGAGACGATCTTGATCGTGAGTTTCAGAGGAAGAAGGAATAAAGGACAGAATTAGGACATATCTGAGAATAGGTGTTAGAAATAGTTGATCAAGATAGGTTTATTTTTGAAATAGAGAGTGTAGTTATTTTTGGAATAAGAGTAGAGTAGAGGATTTTATTGTGTGGAATAGAATGAAAATAGAATCATGATTTCTGAAATAGGCGCAAGTCTAATTTCAGAGCTTTGGCTCTGATATCATAATAGGAATTGTAAAAGAGAGGAAATGAGAGAAATTAATTGTATTGATCTTGTGTTGTTGATTACAAGTACATGGGTTTATTTATAGCCTTGATTAAACTATTATCCTAAACATCTCCAACATTATACTACATTTATAATCTCCTACCCTCATTACATTGATAATCTCCTACACAATTTGCATCTAACAATATCTCCAACTTATAATCCTAACAATGTTATATCTATTTCGAAAGAAAAGTGCTACTATAACAGATCTTAATTGCATTTATTATTACATGGAATTGATATGTCCATACATACAAAAAACAGAGATCGAAAGTCGATACGTACAAAGTTGATTAGTTTAACACGCACTTTTGCTTAGTATAAGCGATACACTTCTACAGTGAAAAGAGCAAAAGAGAAAAGAGCGAAAAAGCGATCTGCACGAAAACCTTAGGCGGAGAGGAGGCGAAAAAGAGCAAAAGAAAAAGGGCTGAGACGACTAAGATGGGGTACTGGGTACAAGTATCTGAGAAAAAAAAATAGAGGTGGCTGAGAAAGGGCAACGGAGACTCTGGTACTGAATCTCGTCTCAGGTACGACTCGAGTTGAGAAAAGGTATTCAGTCTCGAATTTGACGGTGAGCTGGAAGATATGACATTGGTGGTTAGGATTGATTGTGTTTGTTGGGAGGGATGAGCGCGTTTGACAACTTGCTCGTGAGTGTGGCGAAGCGCGGTCGAGCTCTGATGAAGCGTGATCCAAGGTTTATGCGACAGAGATATAAACCGTATGAACTTGAGACAGATTTCGATTGAGGTTGTGTGCGACAGTTGACTAAGCAACGACGATCACTGTTGTTGGAAGTACAAGAAATCTTGCTTGCAAATGTAAGATATGTCGAGCCTCATTTGTCTGTCAATTAGCTCATTAAAATGAGATTGATATAAGACAGTTCTGCGAAAGCAGGCGGTACTAGATTGAATTTATATTGTTATGGATTATTGGATTGATACTAGAGTTCTTGTTATTTTTACAAATTTTTGTTGAGTGTTAGATATAGAGTATAGAGAGTGAGTTGTGATGATTGTTGTCATGGTGATTGTTTTATTTAGAGTATAACTTCATTTTTGTTATAAAAATAAAGTGGTGTATGCAATCTGCTTATTTCAAAAAAAAGAAAACGAAAGCAGTCGGTAGGGTTCGGGTTTCTCTGGGGTTTTGATTAATTAGTTTGCAAGAAGAGGAGGAAGAGGGGTTAGGGTTTGTCAAGAATCCAGTGGAACCGTATAACTTACCTAAATTATTGCCACTTAATCTGAATTCCATGATAGCACCAGAAGAAAATCGTAGTTGTACGTTGCTTGCAAGAATTAATGATACTTTTAATTACATTGAAATAAGGACTCCCATCACTTTCCGTATTTGATCTATAATTTATGAAACAATTATTATAATGACAAAAACAAGTACGTGGTACCTAATTTCTGCAATTCTAGCTATTTGTTCGACCTCGGTGCATAAATTTTCGAATTAGATTTCAGAAACATGTTTCAATATATGTTTATCTTCTGAAAATAGCGATAAAGGATTATCCTGTCTCCATCTTATTTCCACAATTCCAACATATACCCAACCATTCCAAATGAATTATATATAAGTGTGTATAGCAAAGCAAATTGATTACATAAAATTATAATATCCTATACTAATTTTTATTCATCAGATTTCTCCCTTATTCAATTTCAACTATTTAAAATTGTATTGTAAATGCTTCAGAAATTAAAAAGAATAATTCATTTGATGAGATTATCAGCATTTAATTTAGCAAAGGGTACTATGGTAATTTTGTGAAGATTATAGAAAGAATAAGAAGATGGACTAGATGATTCTCACTTAAAAAGACAATGATTCTAGTTAAAATAGAAAGAAAATCAAATAAAGATTCTAAATATCTTCTGATTACCTAATTAAGTCATTGTATAAAAGAAGTGAAAGTGACTATGTTTAATTCTCCAATATTATCCTTTCAAATGGATGACAAATAATTGTGAAATTGTTTCTACTTAAATATGTAGTAGAACAATTTTCGTAAAATTGCAAATAATAAACTAACAAATCAACGACCTTATTACTTCACGATCAACGTACATATATACAAAGGATGATTCCATGCCATGAATGTTTTGTGCTACATATACACAAGCTCATTTTTTTATATTTAAATATTAGATTCAAATTATTGATCTTATTTATTTTCATGAAGGATGTTTCAACATAAATTTCATATTCTTTTCACTTTATTTTGTACTTAATCAAGATGTCAAAAATGAATGCATTAAAAATTTAAAATTAACCAATCACAATTAATTATTCATTTAATTTATTCATCTTGATCTATTACAACCTATGTTACCTTGGTTCTTTCGATACCAGAAGAACTGGTATCAGGTGCAGGTGCGATTCCGATGCGACACCAATGCGTGTCGGATGCGTCACCAATGGTGCAACCAATTATTTTAATATGTTTGACTAGATGTATGCTGTCTTGGATGCAGCGAAGTGCGACTGGATGTGCCTCGAGTGCGACAAAGTACTTGTTTGTTTTTGTTGTTTAAATTTTTTTATTATATTATTTTTTATTTTAAATTTATTATATATAGATGCACCTGTATCCAAGAATTTTTGAAATCGAGTATCACCGCACCCGCACCCGCACCCATGCAACACAAATTACAACATAAACCAAAAAACTTGTATAAATTTTGTTTAGTCTTGGCTATCTTGTACAAATCTAACGTTATCTATTTGCAACAGGCACACAGGTCATGTAAAACAAAATTAGTCTCAGATTTATCATTCTAGTTATCTCAGACATATGCACCCACCATAGAATAATGCTTCGCAGCTTTGATATCATAAAAATTACAAACAAGTCATAACATGTCTCAACTTCATTGCAACATCCTAAGAAACCATGTCAAAGAATAAGGTACAAGCACTCAAACTAGCAAATAGGATACATCATCAAAAAGCCACAATAAATCAGTTCTGTTTGCCATCTCAATATCTCATTAACATGACTTACAGAAATAAAGAGTACTATCTCATTTCATTATATAACATGCAACATGACTAGGTTAAATTATCTAAAGTCGGTGTACCTTCGAGGTTGATACAACTGAATGGTACAAAGTCGGTAACAAGCAACTCCAGTAATATATACAAGAAGTGAACTTGAGAAAGACTTGAGACTCTAGTTTCGCTCTATAGGTCATTTGCTGCTCCTGTGTGGTCCCCAGATTGCTTGGCTATCAGTACCTATGGTCCGTAACAATTGAATACATTTCAATAAATAATTAATGAGCTAGGTCTGTAACCATTGATGGGACCAATAAGCCAAACAGTGAGAAAATCACAAATTGATTTATTTTCTTACGTGTGTTTTTGTATCAGACATTCAGACCTGATTAAAATGGTTCTGAAGAGTCTACAAAGTTCATTAATTTCTTCTTTCTTTTTCTTTCTTTTTTTTTTTTGCTTGTTCATACCTAAACATAATTTTTGATACAGACTTCTCACAGTACCTTGTGACTTATTCACAGGCAATTTTGGTGTCGAAGCTGCTGAGGCAAATCGCAAATGCCTGGAAGGCTGAGACTGGGTAACAGTAATCCATTGTGAACAAGTCCTTGCCGACCTTGCCAAACTGCAATATAACTTTACCATCTTGCTCTGGATTTGCTGTTCCACCCTCCTCAGGCACAGCCACCAGCTGAAAGTTCTTGACTGATGCCACTGTGACTCGACCCCTGAAATTCAGGCACCAGCACTGCAGCTGCTCGTGCCAACGTGGCGATTTATTTTTCAAAATTAGTTTCTTGCTGTCCTTCTGATTGTCAGTGGTAAGGGGACCCACTGTGGAAGTGGATTTTTCTAATCGGGCTGATTTCGAGCGAAAAAAGGGGAGGGGATGCAAAGAGTCCATATTGAGGCTACTTAGAGGGAAAGCAGTTTGGATCGGGGCAGAGCCACCTGGCTCGATAGAGGAAGCAGGTATTGAATCCATCACACATTGCATTCTCCTAGGACCCCTGGTTAAGATATACAAATGAGGTTAATTAGAAACTGTAGCAGTTTGCTTTATCATTTTGTATGTCTTCATCAAGAATCAAAGTGTATGAGCTTTTCGTCACGAAACATATTCTATTTTGTTGGATGTATTCACATATTTTTGGTGTCGAATATTTTTCTTTACGAGAAGAACTGTTATTAAGATTGCATTAAAATATTTCCTAGAAGATATTTTGATATTGTAGCAATTAGCTCTATACATGTTTTGTATTTAAGTACTGTAACCATATTCTGTTTTAAATCCTTATCTGTGGAAGTCTATCTGTGTTTTACTTTGCTCTAATTATCTAACACGAATTGATTGGTAGAAACCTTTGATGGGATCCATAACAAATTGAACACTGGATTGTTAAAGTGATGTACCTTGATCCGAGAACATTCAACTCATACGCAATATGGGCCACCGGATAATTGCCAACAGGGACTCTAGGGCTAACCTGGTTTGACCCAACCATGCGCATTGACCGGCTTTTTGATAGGACGGCACCGGCATATGGCGGATGTGCATCATACACTGTGAATTTTGTCCCCAAGAAGTTTGATCTGTATAGAGAGATAAAAAATAATTTTCAAATAATGACAAAGCTCTAATATCATATTGATCTGTGAATAACAATATCATATTTATACTTTTCAAAAGATTTCAACAAAGTCCCCACTTTTTGAAGTTCTGATATTTATATTTCAAAAAGCTTTTCCATAAAAGCAGGCCTGATTACTTATACAGCCATCTGGCTATAACTTTCTACAATTTAAAATTCCATTAAACTCCATTATGAAAAAGCAACATATTAGCATATTAGTACTACGCTGCTCAAATTTTATTATAGGATCTGTACTAATTTTGCTACAAATGCACTAATAAGCTATAGAGCTATCCGACGCACAGAAAAATTGAAATATTTGAAAATTTATCGAAATAGACCCACCTTAGTTTCCCAATATAGGTGTAACTCTCTTTTGACATATCATCCTTATTTAGGGAAATAAGGTAGTCTGTGCAAGTAGGGCGCCGGGCTTTGCGTGCAGCTAATAAGAACTTACCATCATCGGTCAGCGCTACAAATACAAATCATCCAAGATGAATGAGTGCATGAAATACAGATATGATAGATGCAACGGCCCCAGCAGTTAGAACTTATAGGCATACCTTGTGTTAAACCAAGGTACAGGTAGTAGGTGTGTGTATTGCGGTTTCTCTTGATGAAGCAGTGAAGAGGGAATTCTCTTGGTCCAGGCTGATAAAAATGTACATAAAGAAAAAACGAAAAGAAGAATCATTGCTATGTTTTCTGCTATCAAATACAACAAAATTATATTTCCAAAATTAAACAATGTCCAGAGACACTTGTTGTACCCCACCTACAACTAGTAGATTAGGCAGAAGCATGTTTTCACCTTAACAAGTAACTGCACTAAAATGCTTCTACTATTTAGCAGAAAACAGATTTTACAGGCACCCCTCCAAAACCTCTGGACATCAGGAATGCCCCTTGAAGAGAAGCATTTTTAGACCAGTATAAAATGTGGAAAACATCACCCATACCACTCAATTTTTAATTTAATGTCTTCAAAATAACACTGAAATTACTCAAGCTTTCTACTCATATATCTCATATTTCAACAAGACTAAGACTGAGGGATGGCTAGCACAAAAATTCACATATGATTATGATATAATTAAGAAATTAGCCATACTACATAGTACATACATTTAAAAAGCTCATGCTTTTCTTTTTATGTTTTGCACGACATATACCATACCACATTTTAACATGCTACACATTTGAAATAGAAACATGAGTTTAAACTGCTTTCTAGTGATATAAGAAAAAGAAAAAAAAACGTGAGACTGGATCTCCTTTAGAAATATACCTGCTTGAGTGAAATAGGAAATGCCAGCTTCCCGGTAATCTCAGGAAGCTTCACAATTTCCTTCATGATCTCTCTCCAAGAGCGGCAAACACCGGCACAAGCCACCACATCCTTGCGCAGGGGCCACATGGCCTCAGACTCCTCAATTCGAACCAACACATCACGCAACAGTTCCGGCGGGAGATTGGCCCAGCAACTCTGCTTCAAGGCATCAATTTCCCCAAAAGGAGCTGGTTCTTCATGCACCACTGCGGCGGCACGGAGAGACCTAGATGACCTCAAACGAAAACTCCCAATTTC